>BLKR01000478.1:22500-508427 GCA_011170035.1 Teleogryllus occipitalis | reverse complement strand
ATATATATATATATATATATATATATATATATATATATATATATATGAATATAACATCAATACGGAATGTTTAAATACGGCAATTCGGAAAGCTGGCTGCTTCAACCAGTATTTCCCGCTTACACCTTCCCGGTTGCCATACTCTTCCCGATGCAAGGATTTCATTCCAACAACCTCCGCCACGAAAGAGCAACGCGATCCTGGCTGAGCCTATATTTACACGCGTTCCCTCGTAGCCTTTCCACGGAGCAAGTACACGTTCTTTCCTGACAGTTGCATTGGCGCCCACCTGTGAGGGCCGCGTTTCCGCAGACGCCGGCGTTGTTGACGAGCACGTCGAGGCGGCCGAAGGCGTCAGCGATCCAGCGGAAGGCCTCCGCCACGTCGCGCTCGTCGGTGACGTCGAGGCGACGCGCGTGCAGGGCGCCGGGCACCGGCGCCGCGGGCGGGACTCGACCCCGGGCCGCCGCCGCCTCGCGCGCCGCCTGCACCGCCCCCTGCACGCACAGCACGCAGCGATTTATTTATTTATTTTATTTATTTATTTTACGTCAAAAAACAGTTAAAACTGCGTATGACGTGCTATGGGGAGAAGTGAATTCTGTGCACATTTTCAAAATTCTGTGATCCCTACACTAAGTCATTTACTACATGAATTTTGAATTGTTTCGTGCGACTACATTTTTCTTCTTTTTTTGTGTGTGTGTGTGTGTGTATGTTCATCAACATTTTGTATGTTCCAGGATAATAATAGTAATTTATGTATCAAGGGCGTGAAGGAGATGAAGGCGTAGGCTTCCGCGGCCAAAATCATGAAGATGACCTTGGCTGTCTGGGTGACGCAACGTTGATGGTTGAATTGCCGACGTTTCGATCATCTTTTTCGTGATCTTCTTCAGGGTTGGTCTGCAGGTTGCATCTGCTGGTAGCAGACCAGTCCTGAAGAAGATTGCGAAAAAGATGATCGAAACGTCGGCAATTCAGCCTTCAACGCGGCGTCACCCGGACAGCCAAGATAATCTTCGCGTTAAGTAGATGTTTTTGCCCCAAGGGCGACATCCAAACTCGAGGGCCTCCGGCCCGAGGGGTTGGACATCGCCTCAGGGGCAAAAACATCTAGTAACGTCCATGGTTTATGACTTACTAGTTCGTTGCTGAATTAAACGAGAATTCGAAACATTTTATAATTTTTCTTGCGTCTTGCGCGAAAAGATGCATTGTAATCATTTGTCAAAATGACGTCAGATAAACAAACCAGAGGGTGTATCTAGTTACTATTGCATAAATGTTATTGGACTGATTTGTTGGTACAAAATGAAAGAATATTGTGAAGATTTTGCGGATATTCTCGCGAAAGCTAACAAAAGTACAGACAGTGGTTTCAGGTAAAATGTCAAGAAATATACGAAAATGTTTACGGTGTATTGAAGAGTTATATAACAGTGTGAATACCAGTTGTAAATTACGTTGATGAAACGCTACTATGAGGTTGCCAAAAGGAATTTAGAATATGTTATATCTCAAAAAAAATAACATTTCGAGGATGTTAGCCGATGTGCTCTATACATCTTGTTACTACGAGTAGTACTGCTACTCAAGAAGTATATACAATGTCTTTAAAAAGGATGATACGTAATAGTCAATATGAGTGACTGGTGGCAATTATATATTCACGGAAACATTCCAAAATTGCAAATTTCATATCAATTAAGCAAAATAAGGTTTATAACGAGTTATTTTACTTATTTGAACATTATCTTATTTATTTATTGTGTTTTATTGCATCGTAACTTTAATAAATCGAATTCATAAAAATGTATGTGTTGCGTTGGTATTAGAGCGGGCCATAAAGTATGCAAAAGGCCCTCGGGCGTAAAGAATTAGGAAGGCCAGCAATGGTATTAACAATACCATTACGTGTTTTGTTTGAGGTCCGCAATGAACTAGTAAACCATAAAATAATTTTTCGTTACAAGAAATTGTTCATAAATGGTCATCTTCTACTGAGCTATACTGCTGCAGTACAGCTCAGTAGAAGGTCACAATATGATGGCCGAAACGTCAGAAAAACCGACTGTGTCGCGGCTCATCCCGGTCAGCCAAGTACCAACTGACTCCTGCCGCAGAGTAGACACTGTCGGTGCATAGATATGCTCCCTAGGAAGCTGGCATCAACCTGGAGTAGATTTTATATTCAGCAGGCTCATAATATTTTTATTTGTGAATTAGAAGAGTAATAATAATAATAATAATAATAATAATAATAATAATAATAATAATAATAATAATAATAATAATAATGAAACGTCTTAAATACAAGAGTTTGAAAATCGAGATCAGCCGAATGTGGGGCGTAAAAGCATGGGTATCGATAGTTATCGGAGCTCTGGGACTTGTTCCGCAAATTTTGTGAAAGAACTTTGCTAAACTCCCAGGACACTCAAAAGACTGGAAAGTACAAGACATTGCTTTGCTTGGAACAGCCCACGTTCTGCGCGAAGTATTGTAAAGGCACAGGCAGTCCCTAGATCTGCTTCTTTGGAAGCTGGGTGCAACCTGGAGTAGATTTTATATTCAACCGACTATAATAATAATAATAATAATAATAATAATAATAATAATAATAATAATAATAATAATAATAGTAATAATAGTAATAATAATGATGATAATAATAATAATTGTTACAGATAGAACAGTGGAAGCAAATAAGCCTGATATTGTCGTATTCGACAAAACTACTCGTAGGGCAATAATAATTGATATCGCAGTCCCACTGGATCATAATCTGCTGACAACTATTGCAGAAAAGAGGAGAAAATATCAGCCACTCTCAGTTGAGCTGAAAAACTTGTACAAACTAATAGAGGTAGATCTTGTACCCGTGGTTATTTCAACTAATGGGCTTGTGGCTGAAGATTGGAGGATTGTGAAAGTAAAACTCCATCTAAATGAGTTCTGAGGCACCTCAGAACCATGCAGAAGGCCGTGTTGCTGGCAACCACCAACATTGTGCGCAAGGTTCTCTCCCTAAATCATTAAAGCGGAACCTGAGTGCACTGGAGCAAGAACTTCTCACCATGTCTCACCATATGTGTTGACGTTCTGTCCTTGAGTTACACTTGAAAACTCCGGAAGAGCGTGAAATTTTGAAATATGAAATATAAATAATAATAATAATAATAATAATAATAATAATAATAATAATAATAATAATAATAATAATAATTCTACTTTCTTCACTAATAAAGATGCTGAATAGTACGTCCTCCGTCTGCTGGCGGGATGGCGCTTAGAGTCTTTATCCGAAATCCCCACTCACCGGGATCTTGGCCTCTCTTCGCGCCAGGCCGATTACGATGAGCCCAGCGTCCTGCAGCTGGTAGGCGATGGCAGCGCCGATGCCAGAGCTCGCGCCCGTCACCGCCGCAACACGCCCGCGCCAGCGCTCCATGCGGCCGCAGCTGTCCCCACAGAGCGAAACCCTCTCCCCGAAGCAGGAGCCAAGTCCCACCGCTGGCATCCGCACTCCCTCGGCCTCCCCTCCGTCCCGAGCGCCGAATTCCAAATCGCAGACGAATTTTGCTTCTCGTCCCTTTAATCAACGCGCCGCCAGCGTTTAATTTCTACGTTACTTTTAGTACTAAATCGGAACAATTCTCGCTCAATGAATTTGTGGCTCAATTGGTATCGTGTTGACCCATAGTTTCCATGTTCGCAGGTTTTAATTGCGTTGAATTTTTGTGACTTTTTTCACTTAAGATTATCTTATTTATTTTTGGTCTAATATGTGTTCGAAATTAGGCGTTTCGCAGGCTCAAGGTTGTTTTATGTAAATTGCCTACGTCGGAGGCCAGAGCTTCGTCGTCAGCACGGAATTGTGTAGCGAAGCGTCAAGTGAGCTGTAAGTATGTTGCCATTCAAAAACGCTGGAAACTGCGCAGTGTCGTTCTGAACGGTAAAGACAAAACTAAAATTCGGTCGCGATGTAGAATTATGCCTCCTGAGCGGCTTCGGATGACGACGGCGCTGCGGCCCGAAACTCGAAGTTTTATTTCCCGTTGACTAGCGTGATACTGGGTCTTTCAGACGACTTGTAGAAATAATTAATGAACCATCATGAAATTGTAGCGTTACTTTTAAGTTTCTTTTCGGTGTTTCGTTTTCATAAATATTCGAGGAATCTTTGAGGAAAATTCTACTCAAATTGTAAATTCAAAGAAAATGTTGAGGAAAAAAGTACGAATTTCATGTATTTCTCATTTGTAGCTCTTAATTCATTAAATAATAAAATATAACTCCGGTTTAGTTGAATTCATAAGCTCGATATAACTATTCATTTCATATTCATGAAATAGTTTACAATGCAAAGTATAAAATGAACCTTAATGAAATAAGTCAGTGAATTCGTCGTTATATGTTTAGAATGGATTCTTCATTTGGTTCCTCAAGGGATGGGTAGGTCAAATGATCTGAACATTAGAGAATTCAAAATTACATATTTAGCCAGAAATGTATGAATGCCTTTTAATTAATGTTACTAATGAATTAATTTTCCTAAGATTACGATTGCCTTATTTGCTATTCACTTTGTAAGAATGTATGCTATTCATTTGAGGAAAAAATTGTAGATTAAATTAATAATGTTATTATATCACCCGCCGAGGAAGTCAAATGCTCATTCACATCACTGTTGCTCTGATCTGTATTTTTTATATTTGTCAAATTATTTAAAATTTAGTAATAATTCTCGTAATTGAGTTAACAATAAAATTTGCGTGATTCATTGATTTTCCCAATTTGATATTCATTTATTGTCCTCCAAGTTTTATTGTTGGAATGTGAGGTGTATTTTAATGATTCTTTTATCCCCTCCATATATTGTATGCTAAGAAAAGAGGGATTTTCCCTTTTATAAGAAACCATGGGGCACGAAACTCCATAAGCGTATCGTAACCGGATAAGGAATTACCATCGGGGTGAAAGCGTGTGTGTGTGAGTCAAAGATATCTAGAACGAAAAATAAGTTCTCAGATTATGGTTATTTTGTATTATCAGACGCATAGATCACATTACGCCTCCTACCATGGCCACCCTCGTACTCGCAAAACACAGTACTACTCGCGCAACTTTTCTTGAACGATGGATTGAAGAAATGCGGGCGGAGTGGGGATATTAGTGACAAAGTCGGCCACTAGAGTATTTACAATAATGTTAACCTCTGGAAAATTGAAGTCAAACCAGCTACGTGTGAGGCCAGGTCATTCCTCTGGGTAGGCAACAAAAGGGAGACTAGATAGGAGTTTTAGGTGTCTCCCTTGAAGGATTTGGACCTGCCTCAGCCATTTCTTTAGATAATGGTAATGAAGCTGAACAGAAGTTCTCGACAGATGAACCGATGAAAGCAACTAGCTTCTGTTTCGCGCCAACGAAATTTTAATGCTTGGAATGTTGTCATCAGTGCTCGTTGCGAGCTTTTGCCTTCAAATGTTTATTGCTCAAGGGAGGGGGAAGCAAGGTCATCGTTCAAGAAAAGTTGCGCGAGTAGTATGTGTCCTAGTCTTAATGCCAGTTTCTGTGTTCTTATAAGGAACACAAGTTATTCTGTCAATTCTATTCCGTATTTTACAATTGATTGATTTATTAGTAATTCCGGGCGCATCAACTACTAAGGTCTTTAGTCTCATAAGTGTAGTGCATGTATTTATCGAGAGACGTGGTGGTGGTGGTGGTGGTTGTTTGCCCAGTGGATTGCGAGATCCGACGCGACCTACACGCTGGCTTGCGGAGTTTTCCCCAATAAGGTATCTCCCACCACCGAGGCAGAACTCCAGCTGTGACAAGCTCGTAGTCCCGACTGTTCTCCTGACGTGGTAGTCGACGACGACTGACGTCAGTAATTGACTGAACTTCTATACTTTCAATAACAAGCGAAATTCATAAAACTACGTTGCAGCGAGTCCGACGATGACAGAATATGGGTATTCCCCTGAGATTCCATCCGTCGCCGCGCAGCGCGACGGCGCCACCACTATGGTTGCGCCACCAAAAGGCCGTATGTTCCCCGTTTTAAATCAAAGTACCAAAGAGTAAAAATCGTGAAACCCAGTAATATAGCCAAGAGCGTGGTGCAATTCCTGGAAAACACCAGAAAACGGAGAGCGCCAGTTGAACGCTCTTTGATTTCAGAATGATTTCATATGCATCGATATTGCTGTAATATCTTGAATATTGAATGTTATTAAAAGGAAAATGTATATTCCTTAGATATTATGAGATCTTTTTCATTTTCTGGGAATTGTGCAACCGTGAAATCTAAGCACGAGCCGCCACAGACATTACTTACCATTGACATTACCACTACTTTGCCGATGACTCGTTTCTACGCAATTGGGGTCAAAAGAGGTCAAGTCTCATTACTACGCAAGTTATTCTGGAAGTTTCGGTTGATTGATTTGATTGTTTTTATCGTGTTTCCGGGCGCGTCAACTGCTTTGGTCATTAGTCCCGTTAGTGTAATGCATGTTTTTTTCGTGAGATGGCCGTGATCTTCCCCCGCTGGATGGCGAGATCCGGTACCGACCTACCGCCGGCTAGTGGGGTTTCCCCCAATCAGGACTCTCCCACCAACGGGGCACCGCCCCAGCCGGGACAAGCTCTAAGCTCCTGACCGGACTCCCGGAATGTGGTAGTGTAGTGCATGTTAGTGTGTGTGTGTGTGTGTGTGTGTGTGTAAGGGGAAAGGATAGGACAAGGAAGAGGAAGGACAGATCGCGCCCGGTACGTGGCCCATTTGATAGGGTACTGCTCCGGCATTCGCCTGGTGTTGATCGGAGAAACCATGGAAGTTTCGGTAATCGCGTCTACGAAGTCATGGTATTGGTAGTAAAGAACTTATTATATTCGATTATTTTGGGAATGAACTTTCTGACAGAATCATGCTGTGATAAATCTTGAGGATTGGCGCATCATCATGAGTGAGCACGAGATCAGGATTGACTCATGCCTGGTATATTAATCGAAGAACCCACGGAAAACTACCGATCAGAGCAGTCGGCGGCTAGAATTCTCCTCCAGACAGCGACTAAACTCGACTAGCTATCTTGCTAATGTCGAAATTCCTGCCACCGTCGGGAGTCGAACCTAGGACCTACCGGTCAGAGTCAGCCGTAGGTCCGGCCGTAGTTTCTGCCGTGGACCGAAAGAAGAGGAAGAATTTGGAATTTAAACAGAAATTTTATGTGAAGAAAAAGTGGATTGGATAGATGGGCAGCTGGATGAAGCAGAAATCTTGGTTGAGAGATGCTAGTGCGAGATAAAGGGGTTGTTAAGAAATAGACAGGTGTTTATGACCAATTCAAACCCGGTCAAGGATTACGAATTTCGGATTCAATTGACTGATAATTATACCCCGCTCAGGAAGAGAAATTACCCTACACCAGATGCTTATCGTGGTGATGTCGCAAAGCTGATTAAGGGAATGGTGAAAGAGGGGCTAATTAAACGAGCAACCACTTCATACACGATTCCGATGGTAATTGTAAAAAAGAGGGACGAACGTTGAATGCAGTGCCATTACCCTTCAGCAGAGATGCCCCTTCTGAAGTAGAAGTAATTTTACACGGATTCAGAGGTTGTGAGATATTCTCTTGTTCTGACTTTAGCAGGTCACAATAACCTATTTCATACAAGAAGGAAACAATTCTATCTATAGCATCGTAGGCTTTCACGGCCGGAGTCAATACGAGTGAAATTTTCCGGGCTGGTAGGCCGTGGTCCAGTTGGCATTGAAGAGCCAAAAGTCTGCGGTGGACATCTTCAGTGGCGACAGCGTCGTCGGGGTAGTCTCCGGGTCGGCGGCTGGCTAGCGACTGACAGTCAATTCTATGACTATAATTCTATCTATAGTTTAAAATTGAAGTAATTTGATTAACATTCCTTCCATCCCCACTCAACTTCCCATTCCCTGCCAAGCCACTCATCCACCATGTCTTCCCTTTTCTGTTTCACTCTGCCCTTTCCTGTTCCACTCTAACCATTCCCTGCATGAATGTGCCACTATCACCAGGGCATTGTAAATTTCAAAAACCTACATAACCCTCAAAAAATTAAAAATGACGGAGAAATATTTGTCTAATAATAAAAGTGATCTCCCTCTGATCTCTTTCAAATAAGTGCTCATCCATCTTCGTATGTGCTCTGAGAGCTTTACAATCATTATGTCTCTCAACTCTATAAAACACACATCACTGAAGCAAACATTTTCTGTTTGCAACTGCAGAAACAAATTAAAAAACTAGAAGTTTATAAGATCAATGCTTCATAATATGCCATTAACATGGTGTAATTTTTGTATTTCAACTATGTTTCTCAGTTATTCCATTATTAAATTAAGCCATACAAATTAACTTTAAATGTGAGTAAACTTTTATTGTAAGTAGCAACGTTACGTATGAATACAAATTTGTCAAGAAATCTGTGCACAATTGTCTTCTTTTGTCTTTATAAAACAAATTATCAAAGCCATTTTGTACACATGACAGTAATCACTTAAATACAAAAATGTTGACATGTCTCAAAATCTTTCAATTGAAGATTATATACTTAAATTTCTTTGAACAAGTTTCTTGAGCACATTCGTGCTCAAAATTTGCAAATTATGACTAACAAGACTTTGTGCAATTCAATCTAAATTGCAAAGTCTAGTCAGCATTACAGATCTTTTCAGAACATTTTTCCCGACTGATCCATTCCGACATTCTTCCAAACCGTTTACCAAAGAGCTATTAGATTAAGAAATCAGTACAATTGATAGCATTTAATTAAAAATTAGAGTCAACCCTTTCTTAATAACCTAGAGTATGCTAATATTCCTTTAAGTAAACTTTCAAACCATATTTCCTAATTTAGATTCTATGATAAATAACAACAAACTTTGTTAGTGTTCTTTTAAAGAAAGTATGTAAATAATAATTACAAAAATGTTGTAGTTGATAAGAGAAAATAATGCACTTAACCCTGCAGTAGTTGCAAACAAACTCTCAACCCGCAGAATTTATTTTTCTTTCTTTAATACATCTTAGTAATGATGTGATATCAGAACCTCCCTGCAAACAGTTCTTTTAAATTATTCTTTAATTTCAGTTTGATCAGTGAAGTGGTTTCACAGCTATCAGCAATTGCAGACTCCCAGTTTGACGCGACCATCAGTGTTCCATTCTTTGCGAAGAATGGTTAAGAAGGAATGGGGATGGTTAATCAAACGCAGTTAATGAAGTGAGTACACTGTACTGCTTTTTACTTTCTTGCTACTGCTTACGCAGTAGAGAGAAAATTATAATGCTACACAAAAAAACTGATTTTCGACAGGAAAACTATTATTGCTGGGCCCTTATAACAAAAAAATACACTTATAAAGCTGGCACAAGTCCACTGTTAACTATGAATTTTCGAAAATTTCAAAAATTTGAAATTTACTACAAAACTGACGATAGAGATTTTTCCTCTGACTAACATTTTGTCTCCTTAGTCAGTCCTTTCATTAAGGTCATGTACATTTTTTTGAAAATTTTTGTAGTTTTAGTGCAATATTGCATGCAAATGTGCAATATTAAAAAATAACAAAAACAATATTTTCTTGAAAAGACTCCAAATTTTTCTTTAAAATTTTCATAGGGATTAGAGTTAAATGTACTCTATAAGATGACATAAATGCTATATTGCTCCAATCTTTTTTTTTTCAAAAATTACAAAAATGTAATTTCTTTGAAATGTTTCTCACATTGTTAATATTTACATTTGTGGCAATTTGTTCAAATTATTGCATTTATGAGCACAAGTGCTTTAAACGATGTCTTATAAAGTTTCTGGAAAACTGAAAAGTTTTCAGTGGAAATGAGCTCAAAATTCTGTTTTCAGAAACACTCAAATGACATTTTTTCAAAAACAGTTCCAAAATTTTTCTTCCAACTTTTCCAACAGTCAGTGCTAATTTCAATGTTTAATATGACAAAATTCATTTTGCTATATTAGAAGTTTTTTGAAAACTAAAAAGTTTTCTGTGAAAAAGAACTTCATATTTCGTATTCATACTGACACTTTTATGTCCTTTTCTTAAAAAGACTTCTAATTTTTCAACAAAAATTGTCATATAGGGCAAGGTTTTGCTCTTCTTTAATAGTTTATATTATAATATATTTAATATTTTTAAGTAATAAATCGGTTCTACCATTAGGAAACTGAAAAATTGAGAAAATTTCAAACAAAATGTACTTTGAGCAGCGATAGATGGCAGTTGGCAAGAGGATGGGGCAAGACCAAAAAGCTAGCCCAGATCAAAGACGTTAGAAAACTAGTACAAGAAAGTCTGTGCCATTCTGTAGCACCATTAGTTGTGTTTTTTTTCTTTCTTTTTTTTGCATTTGATTTGTATAATTTTTTTGTTCAAAAAATCCTGAATTTGCTCCATGAACTTTGAAATACTTCTTAATAGTTACAAGCAAGTATAATACTTCTTAGTAGTAATAATACTTCTTAATAGTTACAAGACTCGTCCATGTTATTAACTTCTTGTTAAAATATTTTTCAGCGATACCATCCTTCTCCATAAAAGTTCCGAGGACTAAAAGACACCTAGGACTAATGTGCATTGCCTTTATTCACATTCAGCTATGTGTAAATTCTGTCTGGCACTACTTACTATTGTTTCAAAATATGGCATGCCTACTGTAGGGTTGAAGTACAAAATATTTAGATATATTACATTTTAACAAATTATTTCCATTGAAGACTCAGTGAAAAATTTTTTTATTTGATATATAAATCAAGTTGCAAATGCCTAATTTAAGACAAAAAATTTTAAATGAAAAGAAGCAATGTAAACTTGATAATAATTCTAAAGATCTCATAAAAAAATGCAAAATTTTCTTTGAGCAAAGAGATTATCCTAAAATAATAATTATTGAATTAAATTAATAGTGTCTGAAAATGAATATTCTTAGTAAATTCTCATGAAAAAATTATTTTAATGTGAACCAGTAATGATTTTAAAATAATCAATTTATTTACGAGTTAATGATTACACACTCACACAAAGAATTTATGGACTTGTCTCTTTCAAGTGCCTTTTATGTTCTTCATAACTCATTTAATTAATTATTTAATGCCCACATGTACAGTTGGGTAATGCATAAGAACTTAATCCTACTATACAGTATAAATTACAAAGTAATGTACAATAGATAATTATATTACATTCATAAGACTTTATAAGCACATAAATCTATGTCTGACATACTCAGGAGTCCATGACCTGTAATGTCAATGATAATATGATATTTCTCACATATGCACACACTCACAAGCACACTAATGTATACACATGCACACACTTACATAACCACGACAGCTTATTGTTTTGTTTCTGAAATTTTATCAAGCTACACTGTAATGAGTCTTCCAGAGCACCATGGACATGGGTGAAAAGTTTCAATATTCCGTGGCTCAACAAGAGTACTAGTTTCAATTTCAGAGAGAAGAGCAATAATTTTATCAGCTGTTTTAGCAGGAGCAGCATTAGAATGCGTCGATTCTTGCTTCAGATTTTCTGGCTCAGTTGCTGTGTCCTCCTGCTTCATAATAACATCTCCATTTACAATACCTGTAACGTACACAAAAATATAAATATACTAGGAATTTTTACAAATACTACTTAAAAAAATTGCATACCATTATTTCTTCTTGATAAAAAGTACAAGGTGGCTAAAAATTGATTTTTTTTAAACAAATGTTAAACAAGCTTTTAAAAATTATGTTTTTGAGTACTTAAGGTACTCATCTACCCGAGTTTTAAAATTTTTATTTACGTAGTATATAGGTATCTAAACATCTTACTCATAGAATTAGGTATTAACAAAGTCAAAAATATTTTTTTGTTTTAATTATATTAATTATTTCCTCTAGTATGCCCTTTTTCCTTCCAAAAATAGAGTATGATTTGTGATATCATAACTCGTGAACTGTTAAATATTTTTTATCACTCCTTTTTAAGATTGTAATTTGTATTACACTTTAGTGCCTAAATGTAAATTTGAAGATTGATAAGGGACTTGTAAGTACTTTACAGGGATTTGAATTACAACTTTTAAAAATCACTGGTAACAAAATCCATTAACAGAGTAATTTATTATTGATAATACACACTTTCTATAACAATTTGAGGTTTAGGCTCAAGAATTGACTTTCTGCTAATAAATGAAAAAAGAATCATAAAGATATCTTGAAAATTAGAAGAATTATGATGTTCCAAGTCACGCCAAACAAGGGAAAAAGTAACTTGAGGAAAAAGCCAGATTAAGATTAATTACCTCTAAAATGGTCTGTGAACACTAAATCCATAACTACAAGAAAAAATTTGTCCAAAATGGATATTGTGCTTTTAATGTGACAACATAACTTTACATTAGTTTAAATTGCATTATTTTAATTTCTAAGAAAATAATATAATATTTCTTTCAATTTTAGCGATCATGGCCACCTGAACTGCAAATGACCGTGGGACTTGTGCGCCCATTCAGAAAAGTATGAACAAATCAAAAACTAACAAACTTAGACAAATTGTCTTAAGCACTGAAAAGTACACATGTCAATGCAAAATAAACAATTAAAAACAAAAATTCCAATTTTTCACAGAAAAATGTTATTTTGAGGTAGACTAGTACCTTATGTCTTAAGCAAAAGATCTTTGAAGTATCATTAGAACACTAAGTCAAGAAACTTGTTTTGTAAGAAATGAAGAAGTACGGATTGGTGTTGAAAAATTAAATCCTACCACAAAAATGAAAAAACCCTCACAACCACTCACACTCCTGCAATTGCAATGACAATCGCAATCACTTTCACAGACAGGTACTGGTACACAAAACAAATAAATAAGAAATTTAAAAAAATTAATTTTGATTTTTGACTTTACAAGCAATAAGGGTTACACATATAACACACAAGCTCGATTGGACGTATGCCAAAGAAAATTTAGTAAATTAAAATTGCAGTTAAAAAGTTCAAAAACAGAAAACAAAATTCTATTAGAAAGAAAATGGAAGAGTAAAGAAGAAGAGTTGTCATTAGATTGTTCTATCAACTGATGTGAGAGATCCTTGTTACACTAGAAAAGACAAACATGAATAATCTCACCTTCAGAAGTAGGTTCCCCAGATGCACTACTTAATTCTGGTGTTGAAGTAGAAACTGAAACACTCATTGGACCTTTACCATTCTCAGCTACCAACTGACCAATAAGGCGATTGAGTTCGTTCAATTTGATTTTCACTTCTTCCCTGTCTCGTGCCAAGCGAGCCAGTTGTTCATCTTTTTCTTGGGCTCGCTGGCGCAGAATGCTTCTTTGCATTTGATACAACGCTATGTATTCTCCTGCATGAGAAAAGTTTTACTTTTATGGAAACAAGTCAAAGAAAAAGTAAATTCACAATCACATAGTCACTTCAATAATATTGTAGAAGAAACTGAATATCAAGTTCATGTTAAATAGTATGCAACTGGCTTTGCATTACAATTATGAAAGCACAAATAAAAAGGATCCAAAGATGACATCCAAAATTATCTTCTAAATTGTATCATGAGAATTGCACTGAAACTATTTGAATCCTTATATCCAAAGTTACGAGTAGTCTGTATTAACTATAGAAGAGTAAGTGAACATTATGTGGGTGCCATAGGTGTATGGAGCAAAAATTATACCCACGCATTTTTTTTTAAATGCCTCTCATACAGATAATTTTTACTTTACAGGCATATTTTGTAAATTAACCCTTTCGTGAGCACAAATGATTCAATAATCTCTAATGAATTTTCTCAAAATCTCGAAAGGTTTTGAGTGTTAATGAGCTCAAAAAGGTGCATTTTTAGAAATGCCAAACATTTTCTCAAAATCAGCTCCAAATTATTCTCTGAAAATTTCCATATGAAATGACCTTTTGCACTTCTATGATATTCACAAAGACTCATTTCAATTAAACTATTCAGACTAGAAAATTGAGAAAATGTTTGTTTTTGGTTGTTGTTTTTTTTTTTTTTTGTACAAAACAATTTCCTCAAATACAAATATTACAGAAAAGAAAACTAAACCAATTGTTAAATGAGACAATATGCATATATTATACTTTCCTAGCAAATTATTTACTTTTAAGAAAATTTTTTATTAACAAGCGTAAGGTTGAAAGTTTTTAAAGCTAAAGAAACTTCAAAACATAGTTGCTGTTGTTGGTGTTGGTGTTGAAAGTCATCAAGATAAATAGATACAGTGTTCTACTTTTTCGGCTAGAGGGTTTCTGAAGATACTAGATAATACACATGGTGAACTATTTAAATCAGTTTGATGAAGAGTTTTGCGCACATTAGCTGAACTATTAGAGATACATAGTTTGCAATTCAATTATTTTTATTTTACATAACCTTTACAAATAGTAATGTAAAGTTAGCCATGGCTCAGGGGCTCCAAAGTATATTGTCTGTAAGTTTTTTATAATAGTTTTGCTAAGTTTTAATCATGAATTGTGAAATTATCAGCCATAAGCAATTTTTTTGTAACAAGACTGGACAAATTATCCATGAATCTTTTTTTTAACTAGTATGAAAAAATCTGTGCCAGTGTGTGTTTCATAGCACCATTGATTTTAATAAAGTAACATATGGTACACACAATACTATTAGCATGAGAGTTAATGATTCAGCATAAAAACTTTTCCTCTTCTGATCTTGCCAATTTGAAATATCAGCCAAATAAAGTGAAATCGTAGGTACTGGCAGCTGAACCTGATTTCTATTATAAAAATCTATTATTTTAATGATTCACAGTCACTGCAGAGACAAATGAGAAATTTCGACTTTGGAGCATTGACAGGTGAAGTCTTCTTTTTCACCTGACAAGTTCAAAGAATTTTTTGTTGATGTTGGTCAACTGAGAGATACCATTATATTTGATCCATTGTTCTCCAATTATGATTCTCTTATCACTGAAACTGGAATTCCTGGTTCATCATTTTCTTTCTCTTTATCTCTGTGAGAATCCTGTACTTCTGATACAACAGACACAATTCTCGACTGGAATAGATGATAATCTAATTACTTGATGATTGGGGCTGTCGCTTTACTACCTAATAGTACCAATGTCATTAACCATTATTAAATTTTTCACCGATGTGGTAAAAATTCATTGCCATTGGAATCTCAAAGAAAATCAATCCTACATAGCTAAATGGCTTTCAACTTATTTCCAATCTATGGTGGCTTTCTAAGGTTTTGGAATCAAGTGTTTAAGCAACTGACCAATTACTTATAAAAAAGTCTATAAGATTCATTGCAATGTGTTTTTCACAAGGATCACCCCACTCATACTGCTCGGCTGATGTACAAGATGTACATCGTGCTAAAAATCACAAAATTACAGCCTTGACAATTTGACTTCAGCAAGACCTTTCTTTGGCATGGTGGCTCTGATGTACTATTGCAATATCTAGCTGGTTTTAACACCTCAGATTAAGTTTTCAATAGGTTCTTGCATGACAAAGTCAGGTTTTCAAAGATGGAAGAAATGGCCTTTCTCCTTGGAAAAGACTTCCAAGGGGTGTTTCAAAGGAGTCAGTTCTGGATCCCTTGTCTTTACTCTTTTCTGTTAACTTCCAATGATCATATGCACTTGTGAACTTTTGGCCATTGAAGTTCTAAAGTTACTATTATTCCTCACAATTAAACCACCAATTTTTTTCTTAACCCAGGAGTACTTGCAATAGATCTGTGAGATCCAAGCCATGGCAATTTTATGTTCCTGAATTATTGTGATGCATTAGTCGTCTGATATTTCATGTATTCCTTCATTGTATGTTTCCAAGATCACCTGGCCTTTTATTTTTATCCTTTCACTGAATCATTTCCCATGAGCATGTTCAAAGTTGATCACTGCGCTGTGCGATATCTGTCATACGCAGGGTGCAATGGCACCAGTGCATTATGAGCTCCTGGCCTGAGTGGAATGTATTAAGGCATTATTTTCAGCAGTGTCTATGATAAATCCCTATTCAGAAAATGTAATAATTTGCCTTATCTGTAATCGACTGTCACAATTTCTTACCACAGAGAAAGAAGCTGTGCAAGACACATCTGTAGGGAAATGAAGAAAAGGGAAACCTTGCAAAATAGAAAACCGACAAAGACTTTCTAAATATTTTTGTGAAAAAGTAAAATATTTATTTGTTTAAAATATGGCAAAATAATTTAAGGAAATTGTATTTGATACTATTTAATAGGATAAAATGATGTTTAATGATTTTTTTGTGTACTTAGTCAATTTTTACCTTTCTCACCATAACTATTGAGACAAGAATTCTGCAGTGTAAGAGTCATTAACAATCGCATTGAGGGGCATGTACTAACTGATTAAAGTATGTATTTCAGTAAATGGAGCTTACGATCTTTTGCATTTACAAAACGTTGTAGCAATATCTGAGAGATACATTGCGGGCACAGGCGTGAGTCCACTTATTGTGGGCACTCCCGGGTTAATTAACATTCTAATCACACCCACGCTCATTTTTCCTTATTCAAACAAAATGTGGGATACAGGAACCTTTAAAACACGGTTATCCAACTGGCAGCACATGAGACATATGCGGCGCACAGTACCATTTATTATGGCCTGCAAAAGGTTACTAGGCAAGAGTAAAAGTCCTTTGCAACCATATTGAGCGAGAACATTGTGCACCCATCGCCCGTGCCCTGCCAGGGTCAACACCCCCCTTAAAAATTGGTTAAGTTTAGATTTAAGGAATTGTTTTTCCAGTACATGTGGAAGTTCAAAATCTTCCCAATGTGTTTCACTGTGTTGGGCCAGGTACAGCCAGGCATCGTTCCACTACCCCCTCCCCACTCCGTTTCAGAGTAGCCAAGCAAGTTCAGACCAACAATATGGGAAAGTTAGGTGTGGATCATCTAGGTAATGAAAATACGGCCTGCAACCATAATAAAAGTTTTAGATGTGGCCCTCTAAGCCTTGCATGTTGGACACCCCTGCTTTATAACCTTCTCTGATCTTCAAAATTATAACAATCATAACAATATCATATCAAAAAAACATAGCTCTTCCATAGAAAAAGATAAAAATTATGGTGTTATTAAGAAGCACAGTATTGTACAAACTTGAAAACATTGAAGAATGCTCTTCACCACTTACCAATTGTTTCTGTTTCTCCTTGAAGCTGCAAGACAAGATGTTCTAGACGTTGTTTTTCATCTGAGAGCTCAGCAACTTCTTCCATGGTTTTGGTAAACCTTGCCTGCAACTTTTCCATAGCTTCTTTCAAATTACAATATTCTTTGACATCAATATCTGAATTTGAGAAACTATCATCAGGGACATCAGTCCCCACGCTTTCAAGTGGCGGCTTCTCTTGCAACTGAGAAAGAAGCTGATCTCTCTCCATTGTAAGCTGACGAACACTAGCTTTTAGACTCTCCACAAGATCATCCCTCTGGTCTCCGGCAGCCTCTGACACATCAGGGACAGCTGCTCGAGCCAACTTCATGCGCAACTCATCATTCTCAGCACGTAAATTTCGACACACTTCCTGTTGAAGATTAAACATGCATAAGAACCCATTTCTCATGACACAGCATACCTACATAACAATGAATATCCAAAAGGTCTGCTTAACAATGCCATCTCAGTACCCAAGGAACACTAATTGGAGAGCAATGGCAGACCCCAGTACCAATGGCAATGCCATTTAAGAATTATTTTACTATTTAAGAACTAATGATAAATGTATTTAGCAATATACAGTCAACTCCGGTTATAGTGAACTTCTGGGGAACATTTTTGGTTCACAATATCTGATGATGTCAAAATTAAATAAATTTCTCCTTAACGATTGATTTTACTAACATAGAGATTCAACAAAATACATTAACAGCATGAACTGAAAATTTCCACATCTTTATTTGTCCTTAAAAAAATTCACCAAGATTGAAACTGAAGCAAGCAATCGCACGTCACTGCTGCCAGTTGTAGTTCACGCAGGACACGACCTTTGTTTCTGCACTGTAACTGAGTGGCATAAAGTCATCAGTATGGTGCCCATTCCGGGTCTGCTACCTCCACCTCAGGGGAGACTTCTTCGATTATGACCTTTGGCCGACGATATTTTTTTCAAGCTGCCTAGTGTTGGAATTTGTGGCACTGAGGCAATGAATTTTTTGCCAGGAGGGAATTAATTTCCAGGACATTATATTTCCTATGTTCTCTATAGCCGAGGTTCAGGTTCACTATAACTGAATCTTCTTATGCTAACTTGTAATGTAAATGAAACGGGATCAGTGACTTTAAGTTCTCTATAACCGAGGGTTCACTATATCCGAGTACATTATAACCGGAGTTGACTGCATTGCTATAATTTTCTGTATGTTTATGATGAAATATTTTTTGTTTTTTTAAGATATGGCAAGATCACATTTACTTTGAACATTTTGTTGCTTTGGGCAGTGAAAGGACAGCATAGTTGCTGTACTTTCCACAAGGTCACAGAAGATTATGTCTTTCCTAAGGAACTAATTTAACACTCATCATATTGCTGCAATTGTACAACTGTTATCTGCATTGATAGATAATAAAATAAATATTTTAAAGTGATTACAACCCTGGGTTTAAGATAACACCGGAGTTTCCACAAAGTGATAACACATGGCAAACGTTTTGAAATTTTTGGTAAACATTTGATTAGCATTGAAAGACGAAACCATTACTAAGGGTACAAAGATTCAAGTAATGAAAGGCCTAAAACTAAGTCCTAACTCCTTACCTAAATAAAGAATTTGTAAAAACACTATACTGGGGTCCGTCATTGCTGCCTCCTCCTTTGAATGAGGCTATTAATTAACAGCCTGTTTCATTTCAACAAATTATTACAAGAAACAAGTTTTGGAACATAATATTTGGGCCAACGTGAATGTGAATTAATCTAATTGTATTTATCCTAGTTGTGACCACAAAAGTTAATTACAGTAAACCCTCATTAACACAAATTCCAAGGGACCAAAATAATCAGTGTTCATATTATAAAAATGTGTGTTATCCGAGTATTATAAATGTTTGTATTACCATAATTCCTCGCTGGAACTGAAGTTTTGTTTGTATTACGGCAAAATTCATGTTAAGCGAGTTCATGCTAGCAAGGGTTTACTGTACTTTTGTTGAGGGTTTAAAAGTTGTTATTATATTCAAATTAAAACAAGTGATTCCAAAAGCCAAATAAAAGTAACAAGCACTGTCACGATATTCTAGTCAACTTTGAATTTGTGTTATATCATTATGCCATTTGTGTTCCAAAAAGAGTCAATCAGTAATTTATTTAAAATTCAAGGCTCTTTATAAGGCCTCAGCAATCCCCACAACTGACACTCAAGCACACCAACACCAAGTTCTTGGAAATGACAAGTCTGCTCCGTGTAGCACTTCTATTCTCTGTTGTTCGCATTGCTGAAACCGGCATGCAAATTCTTCCAACCCTACTATGAAGGGATATCACTTCTCACATAAGGTATAAAATTTGTCCATGACCTTACACTGTTGCTACACTAGCTGGGGGCAGCAAAGTGGTAATAATAATTTGGTAAGTGTGTAAGGGAAAGATTGAAATTCTAACCAAAAAACTTCATCACTCCTGAATTTACTTTCATCACTTAAAGTCACTGTTCACTTTAAGTTTCCTGAATATTGCTTTATGTCCATTAATTCACTCACTTTGCTCTGATGAAGTTCACGTTGGAGAGTTTCAGTCATATGGCCTTGAGCCTCATAATGCCGCATTTGGTCTGCTATTTGATCTTCCTTAAGCATTTGCCTCGATAACTGCTCAGATGTAGACTTCTGTATTGTCTGAAGCATCTTTTCATTTTCCGTTAACTGAGTTCTGTAAAATACATTGCAAAGGTAGTACTAAAGAAGTTCAAAATGATAAAGTTGAAGAAGAAAACTACAAAAATACATGAGCTTAAAAAACAGAAAATATCCCTTTTAAGGGCATTCCATGTAAAAATTGAAATTTTTAAACATGAAAGATCGAAAACCTTGGAAATATCACAATGGCATCTTTGGTAGAGAGTAATTAAGTTGAACAATTAATACAAAACTTCTCTTACCGCAGTTCACTTATTTCAAGCTCCTGTTGTGCTAATCTTTCCCCAAGTTCTCTGCTTAGATGTTGTTCCTTTTGCAATTCTTGTGTTAAATCAACTTTCTGATTGCTCTGCATGAGAAAAATTGAATTCATTCAGTATTATCATCAAATAAACTAGGATTATTACCAGAAATAAAGAACATGTACTTATTTTCAATACATCATAGGTTTGATTTTGCATCTAGGAAAACTTAACTTTTCTTTCACACATATAGATTTTGCAAATGAAAAACAACTTCAAGAAAAAATGAATAATTGATTGATTGATTAGTGTTTCTGGGTATGTCTACTGCTAAGGTCATTAGTCCCTTACAAATATAGTGCATGTATTTATCGCAGGAGGTAGCGGTTCCCCTGCTGGACGGCAAGATCCGGCACTGACCTACATGGCTTGCAGTGCTTTCCCCAACCAGGCATCTTTCACAGGCAGGGCACCAGTCCAGCTGGGACAAGCTCTAAGCTCCCAACAGGCCTCTTGACATGTGGTAGTGTAGTGCATGTAAGTGTAAGTGTGTGTAAATAAGGGGTGAGGACACGACAAGGAAGGGAAAACTACTGATCAGAGCAATCAACCAGTAGAATTCTCGTCCAGACAGTGGGTGAACTTGACTTAGCTATTTGGGCAGTGTCAATAATTCTGCCACCATCAAGACTCGAACCCTAAGGCCTCCCAGTCAGAGGCACTGCAGTGACATCAATTGATGCTCTGAGCCACTGAAGCTGGGCTTCAGTAAATAATGAATGAAGAAATTACTAAAACGAATTGGTAATTTTAAAACCGAATTTGATCTCATAGAATTCAAATTTAAAACAATGAAATACCAAATATTTTATTCTTTACATTATGAGAATTATTTTAGAGGTCTTTGCTCTAGATGTGCTAGAGAAGAAGTCAATCATACCACTTGAATAAAGCCCTCCTCCAGTTCCAATAACTGTTCTTTCAGCTTCTGATTCTGTCCCACAGCACGAGATGCAGCCACCTTATCGCTCTCCATTGCTGCCAACAGTTTTCGAGTGTCTGGCTGATCGGCTTTCAAACTTTCCACCATGCTTTCAAGTTCTTCAACTCTACTCATATACATATCCAGTTGATCTTGCACAACTTTGTTTTCCTGAATCTAATTGACAGAGGCAAATTCATAATGATAAACAGGTCTTCAATAATTATAATAATTACAAAGTAACTTAAATTCAATACAACACAGTATAAACTTGGGAATTTTATTTGATGACAAAATTAATTTTGATACATGTACTGATAGATGTAGAAAAATTTTTGTTTTCCTTATGTTCGTTCCATTTCAGTAAATTGATGTAACAAATCAATATACTGCCATGAATCATACCAATACGCATGTACCTAAAACTATCCATCACTGCCTCAGCAACAAAATATGATTTGGTCAGAAAAACATGCCAAGCAAAATCTTCATCAACATTGTTGCAAGAATAAGATCATATATTGATACAAAGAAACATTACTTCCATGTTAAAGTTAACATGTTCTACTACTTCCATTCCATTGAACCATATTTTTTAAAGATATGATTTACAATCGGCAATTGCTCTTCGTACTTATTGGGAAACAAAATTCTTTCTTAAAAAGGAATGAACTCTGTAAATTCCACTGGTAAGTGATTTATTCTTTGTTCATATTATTCTTATTTGTAATTTTCCTTTTGGAGAATATTACAACAGCAAGCACCACAAAACAAACCTTTTATTCATCCTACCCTTTCATATCAAATTTTACAAATGAAAATTCTTATTCATAGACTGTTGTTGTTGTTGTTATTGTTGTTGTTGTTTTTAATTAAAATTGTATCTCATAAATTGAATCAACTCTTTTTACGCTATTTCAGTAGAAGTTCTCTCAAAGCAAGCTTCTGGGAACGTACTCCTTTTTAAAACAAACATTTCTCTTTCTTCTTTTGGTGAACATACTGTTTACCATCATGACTCAGACTTCTTTCTGGGAATACCCCAAATTTTCTATTTTCTTTAAGATTAAAAAAGCACATTTTCACAAATTATTACAGAAAATAAGACAAACTATATAACTGAATTGTAGTCTGCCTGGTGGCACAAGGCATGGGACATGCACCCATGTACATGGAACACCAAACCTCGAGATTCAAATCTCGCATAAGGCATGGATGTTTTCAATAGTTTTGTGTGACTTGGTGTACAATCCCAATTTCACCTCTGAACATGAATCTTTCCCTCATTCCCCCTCCCTACCCTGGAAAATTAGAGAGAGAATTGTAGTTAATTTGTTTTTTTTTAAGTGTTGCGTCTTGGTCAATGCAACGCGTCTCTGAACCCTTCTTGGGTGTTGAACACTTGCCTTGGAGTAATCCAGTCATTATCTTTGTCAAGTCTCATCACATCGCAATCAGTCAGTCAGAGCCTTTTCCCCCTTTGGCCAGGAGCTCAGTGTCGTTCCAGGGTTCCTAGACAGTTACCCAACCAGGAAACCGCGAAGCCTCGAATTCACTTAATCTCCATTACTTCACAGAGCTTAATAAACACATTCAGCTAGCAACACTGGCTAGATTAAATAGATTGTGTGCAACTGATGGATAAATTGTGTGCAACACAACAGGTTGACAGGCTACTGTAATTACCATCCTCTTAGTTGCTACCTGGCTCACTACTGCTTAAAACTGATCCAAGTAGCACCAAGCTGACATGCTACAACGGTACCAGAAGTACAGTAAAACCCCACTTTTATGTTCCTGCAATTTACGTTTTCCTGGCAATTTACAATTTCTTGTCGGTCCTATCGGTTTCCTTATATTTATAATGTTACAAATACCCCACTTTTACAATAGTATAATTTCAATTCCTTGCAATTTACAACAGACTGCTTGCCACAACACCATCTGAGCAGCTAGACCTATACAAATTTTCATTTTATGACATTACAGAGATATATAAAAAGTTAAAAAAAATAAAAAAAAAAAAAATACTAACATACAATAATTGAATATAAGGTCTCTGTCACACGAGCATTGCATTGACACGCATACCTCATGCTGATGATATCAATCAAGTCAATACCCGCGCCCACAAGTTATTTAACGTGTGTGGTAGATTAACTCTAATCTTATGCCAAATGATATACAAGTGCTCTTGGAAAAGTGCATTGTTGCCAATGCTCATCACTGTCAACACTAGTTGCACGTTGAAAGATAGAAAATGCATGTTATCTTGGCATATGTTCTAGCTTGAGCGTTTTACTTGAGCTGTGGGCACAATGCACATCACCAAGAGTGCTTGTGTGCCACTTCATATAACATACAGTGTTCACCTATGATGCACTTTAAGTGACTTGTGTGGACATGCATCGACGCAGATGTCAACATCAGCATTAGGTGACGTGCATCAACGCAACACCCATGTGACACGGACCTCAGAGAGTTAGCCTCACAATCAATTGTTTATTTTACATCATCCTCCTACACAATTTCGCACTTTCTCATTCTTTAATAAACGTAATTTATTCCCATCCTTTAATAACTCAAACATCAAAGTATGGGATTCTCTGTACATTTTCAACTGTAAATTTGTTTCATTAACCTACTTCCTATTATTTCATAAATAATTAAATTTAACAAATACTAGTTGGGAATCATTGCAAACTGCTGAAAACAAACTTTTTAGTGAGTTGGGGAAAATGTAAACTTCACATTTTTTTATTACAGCAGAAATACCATACTTCCTTCATTCAACAATGAGTTGCATTATTTAAGGCTACCATCAGCGGATAGCTGGGACTCGTGGGAGTGTCATTGCAACAATTAAAATCCACTACACTTTGGTGTTAACACACCTTTGATTTCTGATGTCACAAATTCCCGTCATATTTCTATTTGACCTTGTAATATTGTTTATTATACGTCTAATACTGCATATTAAAGCATATTATAAGTATGTTATCCTTATTGATTGTATGTAAGAATAAACTACATTTATATATGTATTGTAAGGGAATACATTATACTGTACTAAAGAGTGGCGAGGGTTCATGATAGCTGTGGACACGAAGAGTTATGTAACCTAAGCGATTCAATTATGAGCTAAATCTCAGCCAGTTTATGGATGCCCAAACATTACAGAGGTACAGCTGCATAAAAATAGGGAATGCAATTCACAACTGTATCATCGAATTCAGCGTCTTAAAGGGATTCACACGAATGCTGATATTAGATATGGGAAATTGTAGGACCTAGGAGTTTGAGAACCACTTTACTACAAAGAAATAGGTAAATACTTGAACTTTTGGAGATAGTCACTCTCTGCTAAGCCTGCAAAATGCTATCATAATTGTAGCTTTATTTATTTAAATTTTAGATTTTTAAGAGTATTTGGGGCAATAGTGACTTTTTTTCAAACAATCTACTTGTATACATTTCAATCAGACATTGAAAAAGTCTACATTTACAATGGTTTTGAAATAACAATTTTTTGTTACAACTTCACTACTCTCATGACAGTAAATCAAAATTAAGCATGAAATAAATCACTTATCAGTACCCATTTGTTCTAGGATGATTCAATACAATATCCAAGTGCTCTATCTCCTTGTTCTCATCTTTCTTTAATTTGTTTTCATCTGAATTATTTTTCTAATTTAAATTGCCACTTCACTGTTTTACCACAAAAAAGGTTTCAGTATCCACAAAACTTAAACAAAATTTGTCATCAATTAAAAAAATCCCAAGTGCCTAACACCTTAACAATAAATCAAATACAAATAATGATAAAAAGTAGTACCTGACTGTCCATACTGACAGTCAATTTCTCTTTTTCTTCTTCCAATGTCCGAATTGTTTGCTCTAAACGCTGAACTAACTCAGCGTTAGCAATATGAGATGGTGAATCCTTTCCTCGGTTCCGCTGACTTTGTTGTTGCAGTTGTTGCAACTGCTTTTCCAATTCCGAAAGGTGTTTAACCAAGCTCTGTTCTCTATTTGAAAGCTGTTCATTTTCAGCTGTAGCAGAAGCAAGCTGAAAATAAAGGTTTAATTGTATACATTTTGCGAAGTAATTCGAAATATCAGATCACTTTTACACATCTTGCCATTAATCAATCCACTGACAATATTTAATCACGTGTTAGTTGCACAAGAGCTTGTAACTTACTATATATAGAAAGAGAAATAACCAACAGGTTCAATTTATGCAAAAAATTAAACTTGACTTTCTTTTGTGAACTACTTTTATTGTAACCAGATTTTATAAATCATTAGCACATAATTATTCCAAGAAAGAAAAAACAATACACCCACTTACAGAATCAGAGATAAAAGAGAGATAAATTGACAGAACAATTGGTGTGAAAGATGAAGATGTGAAGAAAAACAAACCCTCCTGTTTTTACCCTTCATGGCAATTGTATTGTTTCTTCTTCACCCTACATGCCAATTATACTCTTACGAGATCGCTGATCGATATGAAATTGTAAAATTGTCACAAATGCAATGTTTCATTTCATAGATACATTGGCTAGAATCTTTGTCTGAATAACAGAGAAGTTTAGGCTCAGATCCCAGTGGGATCAAATACTTGCACTTTGTGACAATCTATTTTCAGTAAAGATAACTTAAATTAAAGGTAGATCAAAGATATCAAATAAGCACATCATAATGTAATTCCTGGAAGAGATGAAAAGATACATACTTTGTCTGCCATACTCTTCATCTGGCCATTCACATGGTGCAAGTATTCTTGGTACTGAGAGTTTGCTTGGTCCCTCTCCGATCCAAGTGCCTGCACCGTTTGTTGCAGTTCTGCCAACTGCCTCTCCAATCCAACTTTTTGCTGATGCAAAGACTCCAACTGCTTTTCCATTTCCGTCATGTCTGATAAACTAAGCTATAATAAAAATAATAAACTGTTCAGTTGATTTTGTTTTCACCTTTTATCTACACACAAGATACCATTAATTCTATAGATGCCCATTCATCTTAATATACAGAAGTAAATATTTTAAGAGCAAATTATTCTGAAAAAAAAAATATTTAAAAAAATGGTTATTGTGTATCTCCACAAATTAAATAAATATATAGCACATAAGGATTAAAAATGAATCCAAGTTAATTATGAGAATGGAGTAAGCTCTTTGGCTAGACAAGAAAGTGATTTTGAAACTGCAAATAGTCATATAATTTTACAATTAAAATCTGATTGAATGCACCACCTTAAAAATAAAGTAAAGATAGAGAAGAAAGTAAGAAAAATTTACCTGTTGGACTTTAAGCTGGGCCAAATCCAACTGAGACTGCTTTTCACGTAATTCTTGTTGAAGTGTTTGCACTTCATTGGAGCGCACATCCAAGTTTTGTCGAAGTTCTGCTGCTTCTTCCTCAATTTCTTCCAACTGCTTTGATGCCATTTCCTTCTCCAATTTCAATCGAGTTAATTCCTTATTCTGTTGCTGCACAGAACTTTCCAACTGTTTGCTCGCAGTTGTAGCAGATCCAAGTTCTCTCTCTAAGTCACTGACTTTATGGCGTGATGCTTTCAGTCGTCCTTGCAACTCTTCCACATCAGCTGAGATCGAAAAATTCAAAATTGTGCTAAAAGTATACATATACAAGGCCAAAATATGTCACTTTCTTGAAAGCAACGATAATTACAATAAATCTCAATTTGTAAAGACATATAAAGAATTTGAATTTATAGTCGTCACTAGGACCAAGATTTTTGGGTTTTATCAGCATAATTTTAGGCATTTTGAAAAGATAAATTTAGCCCGTTTCGGTTTCTATAATTTTTCCTAATCATGTTAGAATGAGGCTGAACAATAATTGCAATAAATATAAATGGAATTACTAAATCATTCTATGCAATGTTTTTACTTCTGAACATGGGCAGAGTTGTTCTGAAAAAAGCACCTAAAATTTAAGAACAATTTTTCAACTTCTTTTTATGAGCTTAAGCCTAATGTTAATGCCAAAAAGATGATTTCATATACCAATATTTTCATAAATAACTAATATCTTCTTGTGAGAAGAAAGAGAGAGAGAAAAGTTGTAAATACAGAATTATAATCTCTTGAGTTTTCTGAACTTCAGACAAATGATGAACATGAGAGGAGAGAAAAATTTGTAATTAATAATATAGACACACAAAAAAAGGTCAAACCCAAAGACTTGACATTTGTTTCTGTAAGTATTTCTACGCGCTGAATACAAATCTGAAACCAGAATTGCACCACCATCCTCCAGTTTGTTTTTTTTATTGAAAAAAAAAAGAAAAAAAAGAAAAAAAGAAAGAAAAAAAAAACACTGTGAAATTGATTTTTTGTTTTTGGGGTTTGTTGTCAGACCCGAAGGCTTGACACGTTTCTCTATGTATGTCAATGCACTAAATCCGAAACTTAAGCCAGAATTGTGCCACCACCCTCCAGTGTTTTTCTTTTTTCGTCTTTTTACACATACACATGCATCTGGCCAAGAGTATACACACCCACACATTTTTATCAGCACACGCATGCACCTAGATTTGTCTCAAACCTGTTCCTTAGGAAATTAGCAATTTCAAAATCTTATCATTGTAACAAAATTAATGAAGCAAAGAATACAAGTACGAAAAATCCAATTTTGCACAGTCCAGATTTTCTATGAGTGAACTCCTCTTTCTCAGGAACAATTAAGGTTAGTACATTATCAATCAAAAGAATTCAATAATATCTTTGGAACACCACAAGCAAGATTTTTTATCTTGTGATGACAAGATGAGCATCAAGTTATCATCCATTTTCAACAAAAATTCAACCACTACTCCTGAAGTTATAAGCAAATTGCTTCACCAATAAGTGGCATCTCTTTCGTACATAGTTCCAAAACTCACCAGCTTTCTGCTTAGCAGTTTGTTGGCTTTTGCTCAAAGCCGCTTCAAGTTCAGCCTTTTCTCCCACCAATATCCCCACTGTTTGTACATGCAACTGCAGTTGCTCTTGAGCTGTACTAAGTTCTCTCTGCAAACGAGCTAATTGTTCTGTTTGATGTTGGGATGCTTCAATCTGAAGCTGGGAAACTCTTGATTCCTACACCAAATCGTGACAAAGGAGCCATTAAAACAGTGTTTGCAAAATGTACACACACACACAATTTCACTCCTGAGATAACCATCCCATTTCAACCATTCCTAGGTAAAAATAATTGTATTGAAAATAGGAAGGAAATGCCATTCATATATTAATATAATTTTTCAAATTAATAGACAAGATACATTTTTGATTATTGATCATTTTAAGTTTGATACGACATAACTCGTGGTGCAACAGAATAGTGGTCTTTCTTATATTAATTAGTGCTTTTAATCTCTTTAGTCTAGACTAGCTTTTCACTATTGCCCCACCTTCTTCTGAGCTGCTACCAATCTAAACCTATCAGCATCTAAAAGACATTTTTTTCAATTTTTCAGTTCCCTCTTCAATAGTAGAATTGCAATATGCCTTTAAGCAAATTATACAAGAGTAAAACAAGGCCCTGTACGAACATATTTTGAGAAACTTCATTAAAATTATTTGAAGCACTTGCGCTCATAAATGCAAATCTTGTTTTTAAATTTGCCTTGATTTTATGCAAAATTATGTTGAAACTACTAATATTTGGAAAAAAATTGTATATAATCTTATTTAAAGACCTGCTCTTGAAGAACAGATTTTATCCTGAAGAAAATTCACAATCTTCCATATAGTAATGGAAGAAGATGTCAAAAGAATTTGGCACTCTTGCAATTTTCGAAAATTTCAATGAAAATTGGACCTTTGGCAATGTTTTAAGAATATCTTACACCAATTGATATAAATATTTAATCCAAACATTTGGAGCCATTTTCGAGAAAAAATTTAAAATGTCCTTGAAGCTTCACGTTAAGAACATTCAAAAATAAAAAATATCCACTTCAAGTTCAGAGGGCTGCAACATCAGCAAAATTGATTGGGGAATAACAGTACACAGTTTACCTGCTACTTTTGCATTTACAAAAATGGATGGGCAGACTTTTCCCCCATATAATTTCCAATAATTTTTCAGTATTAAGGACGCAGAAATTTTCTAACTACAGAATGTGTTAGAAGTTGTTTAATACACACAGGATCAAGAATTTCACACATTTCCGGAATCAAAGACCCACAATAAGAGTAACCATCTTTTTCAGCATCGGAGAGCAATCATCTCTTTGTATCTACAGATTCCAGCCAATGATGGCCAATGAAATATTATATTAAAAAGGTATCATCAAAACTTTTGTCTATCGAAAATCACTAGGGTATTTTCACTCAATTTACAATTTAAAACAATGATTAGAGTAAAGAATCACTAAAAGTTATACTTTAGATAGTAGTGTAGCTTGAATGTTTAAACAATAATCATGCATTTATATTGTTTGAGAGAAAATGTAATTATAAATGTGCACATGTTCTTCTACATTCTATTCCAGACATTCTGACATTTTCAACCCTTTATCTGTTGCACATGGATGGATGAAATACATTCTAATCATTTAAGTCAACAGAATTCCAAGCAGACAGCTACAATTTTAGTATCCAAGGATATCTTGATCTTTCATAATCTGACTGTTTTGCTGCAAATTAAAAACTTACAACAATAATAGAAACAATGGAGCTAACTGTAAGTCTGTGCATGTTGTTGGCTTGATTACATCCAACATGACAATGTTAATTGTTTTTTATTTATTGTACTTATATTTACATTTTATATTGTGTATTTTTTAATTTCTCACATACATACATACATATATACACAGTAAGGAGAAAGTTATGTAATGCCCCAGAAAGTCAATTTCAAGATTTCAATGGAAATCCATGTTGAGGGGGCCCCTGGTACCAAAGAATTATTTTTTTTAAAACTCCATCTGTCAAAAACAATAGCAACTAAACTATTTGTAGGATTTTTTCTAAAAGAAGGTCGATCTCACCCAATTCAAAGCTCTGCAATTTTGAAAATAATTCTTTCCATTTTGGCAGGTACTTGACATGAAGTCTCAGGAAGATTTTCAAAATTTTCTCAAAAATGGCTCCAAATGTTTGGTAAGAATAGAGTGAAATAGGCTTACAAAGATGGCATAGAACCAATGTACACAAGTTTGAGTTTTTTTCATTCATCTTCATCTTTTTCATCATCGTTTTCTTCATCATTCTAAATCTATAATATTGAAAATAGTGATTTTTTTCTTCAAAAGAAGTTTGTTCACAATCAGTTCATTAATTAAGGTCATGTATATTTTTATGTATAAATTTTAGTCGTTTTCCTGTAATTTTGAGTAAAATATGGACAATACAAAGCAATTTTAAAAACAAGATTTTCTCAAAAACAGTTCCAAATTTTTTCTTCAAACTTTTTGTAGGGATAAGGTTAAGAGCTCTGTAAAAGATGACATTACTTCAATTTTCCTGTAATATTCTTTTGATTTTTCAAAAATTTACACAAATGTGAATATAACCACAATTATGACCCTGAAGAATGCAAACAATAATAAAATCAAATGTAAGACAATAGTCAAAACTTTGAAACTCAATATTTCATATATATTTCAATTTATCATTATCATCTACTTTCAATGGCTTCATTAACTCATATGCACTGAATGTAACATCTATCTTAGCTCTCCCGTACATGAAAGAAATTTTAAAATACACTTACATATTCTTTCATTTGCAACTGAAGTCTTTCACATTTTTGCTGCTCACTAGCAAGTAGCGCTGCTAATTCTTGATTCCTTCTTTCCATTTCTCTAGTAGGGAGCACAGATGTTGGTGCAGAGGTTGCTACAGATTCATCAATAAGGCCACTTAATTCAAGAGACAATTGTCTCAAACTTTCAGCACTTGATGCAAGATTGGAAGGGAGAACACTGGGCGCTGAACTTATATTGCTGATTTCCTCTGTATCTTCAGGTTTCACATTATTTTCTTTTATATCTGTTTTTGTAACTGAATGGAAAGAACATTTCTCTGAATTATCAGTAACTTCTGAAACATTTTTTTGCTCTACTGACTCTAGTGTTGATAATTCATTTGACATTTGATCAGCTGCTGCTTGAACCTCAGCAAAAGGTGGAGCTTTCACTACGCTTTGTGTATCTACCAACAAATCACCAGATACACTGGTTCTATTCATAGGTACAAAAACATTTTCACGGTCAGAACCACTCTGAATATTGTCAAAAAAATCACTAAAACTATTAGCACCCGACGAGAAATTGCTGGAGAAAATATTGGCTGACACAGGTATAGTTCCTTGCGTGGCAAGGGACTGTGCAGACATTAAAGATGGCACGTCATTGGTGACAAATGGACCCACAGAATGATCTGTGGAGATAATCTGTTTTTGTGTGTCTGAATTTTCATGATGCAGCTTTTCAGAAACTTGTGAATAAACAGGGGAGACAGGTTGTTTCTCCAATTCTGCAACTGGGGATGGCACCTTGGGATGCTCAATCTGAAATGAAATATATTTAATTATGTATATTCATATATTTATGTACTGAACTCACAGAAAATCAAGGTAAAAATTTTTAAACTTGCCCCGTTTTTCTGGGGTTCGGAGAAGCCAGTAAAAAGATTGTATGACTCGCCATTACGGTGATCTGATGAATCTTGCTTATTTCGAGTAGATTTCGTCGAATTAGATGTTTTATGTTGTTGATATTTCTTAAGCTGGGCATAGAACATTGCAAATTAGATACCAGAACACTAGAAATAACAAAACTCGTCGCAATCTGCCACGTCAGTTTTGACAACACATGCCACCACAGCAATTCCTATGCCTGATCTTCAATAGCGGTGTTTTATACGGTGAATTAATTTGAAAATGTACCTTCATTTAACTTCAAAGTGACTTACCTTCCTCCATCCCGCCGCCCGTTTTTCATCTTGGCTCATATCTGCCATATTGCACGCACTGATTTGTAATACTTTCACTCCATTACTTTCTACGTCTACGCCAACGAGATGGGGCATCGGCATGCCTCTCGATGCCCCTCCAGCTGACTGTTGACAATTGAAGCACGTGTGAAGTGCGTTGTTTTCAGTTGTTTTTTAGTTTGGTACGGGATTAGAAAAGCTAAGTTTCCTGGTTTCCTTCCAAGTAAACTAGTTGTTTCTAGTATATACTTATTTCACCTATAATGTCGATATTAATGAACCTCTCGCGAAGATACTGATAGAACACAGTAGATAGCATATTGATCACCCTTACAAATTTGCGTTTGGTGTCGAAACATCTTTAGTAATTGCATTTCTGGGTATGTATTTCATTTAAACATAATTAGCAATACACAAAAGTAAATATTGAGAAAAGCTTGTATGATTACATATATTATTTTCATCAGATCCGATATGTTACTTGTGCGTATTATCTTGACCCGGCACAAGTGAAAGAATTTAGTTGAATGAGAGGAGAATTCCTTATTTTAAAATGATTGTGTGTATTTCAATATATATATTTTAATGGGCAGCTGTTTCTTCGTTGTTATAGCTCGGAAACATCGTCCATGCACTATTAAAGTAAAGGTTATGCATATTGTTGTTACATGAGTAGAGTGCCGATATTATGTCAGGATCTTTATTTTTAAAGGATAATGGAACATGTAGATTCCCACGAAAACGAACAGAACGAAGATCCATTTTACAAACATGCAGCAGAGTATTGGTCTGGAATTCCAGCCACAGTTGATGGCATGCTTGGTGGGTTTGGATTTATTTCAAATACTGATATTCAAGGTTCTCAGGCATTTCTCAAGCAGCTATTTAAGGTAATTATTTCTTAGAAATCCTATGAGATGCAGAAGATTGATTTACACATTTATTAGATAGCTATTTTGATTCTAGATAAACGAGCCACCTGGGAGAGGACATGCATTAGATTGTGGTGCAGGGATTGGGAGAATAACAAAACATCTCCTTATTCCAAACTTTGATCAAGTTGATCTTGTGGAACAAGATCCCAAATTCATTAGCGAAGCAAAAAAATACATTGGCCCAACTAAGAAAATTGGTCAACTTTTTAATCAAGGTATATTCCAGTTCTGTAAATTAATTCTTAGGTGTTCTTAATATTTAATTATTGTAATTTTGAAACTCTAGGTCTTCAAAGTTTTGATCCTGTTCCTGGGACATATGATATCATTTGGTGCCAATGGGTTTTGGGCCATTTAACAGACAAAGATTTTGTAACATTCTTCACTGGATGCTCGTAAGTAAAACCCGTAGATGTGTCATTACTGTACAAAACTAGTTTGTTATATTTGTTTAAATTTTTTATTTATATTTTCAGGAAGGGTTTAAAGCCAAACGGGATTATAGTTGTAAAAGAAAATGTGACATCTTCTGATAGTATTGAAGTTGATGAACAAGATTCTTCTGTTACAAGACCACTTAATCTTCTTCATCAGTTGTTTCAACAAGCAAGATTACAGTGCATAAGGGAAGCCAAACAAAATAACTTTCCCCGTGGTTTATATTCAGTTAAGATGTTTGCTTTAAAACCAGTTTGACACATGGTATTAGCTGGGACTCAAATTTTCCAGGTTTTAAGTGAGAATCATGTCAGTTTTAATATTTTTATGTAAGAGAAATTTACATTAAGATCTTGAAAAGAGGTGATTTTTTTTAATAAGTGTAAACTAATGTTACTTCACATTACATAATAATCATGAATTGCTTGTCAGAGAGGAATAAACTGTTCCAGAAAATGTTGAGTGAGTGAGTGCTGTGAATCATTAATTGATATGGCCATAAAGTAAATAATAAAATTATGTTGAATTCATGACAGATTTAGGATAAGTTGTTGAAAGTTTTGGCCTAAACACTGATTATACTTGGGTTTTTGTAACATGGCAGCTGAGGGTACTATCTTCAATATGGATTATGGTACGATTTTTTCATCTTTCTCAGTCCTGCTGCAAGATGTTGCATGATCGTGACTGTATCAAGCAGTGCTGCAGATCAAGCGACTCTAGCAGCACGACTGAGAAAGATGCGAAAAGCTGTGCCATATTCCATCTTGAAGATAATACCCTCAGCTGCTACATTACGAAAACCCAAGTATATTAAGTATTTCTCATTCTTTTGCTATAACAAAGTAATTATTTATAAAATAAAACCCATTTCAAAATTGAAAGAACTGTATATTATTTCATAGTTGATAAATTATCAAGGCTTCGGGCAATATCAAGTTAAAATTTTATTTGCATAACCTTGTAATTTAGATAAATATCAATTGTTGTTCATTACTAAAATGAAAAGAACTTCATAGATCAAATGAATAGAATCTTTGTTAAATTCCTTCGGTTCATCCAGTCTCAGGAAACATTTCAACTTTTTTATATACTTAATGACAACTGACTATCCATCCATGTTCGTCTTCCTTCACTGGGGCTGCAAGTTGAATCTTGGTCTGTCAATATGGAATCCAAACTAGTATACAATTTCCTCACTGATACCTTTACCTTTCCAATTCCATCAACATTGCCTGTAGTTTAATCAGCTAGCTCTCTTGAGTATGGTGTATAGCACCAATGCAGAGTCAAATAAAGAGGAAAAAAAACTGAAAGTTAAATAAGAATTTATCTTTTTTGTAATGCTACAGGAAAATGTGCAATGTTTGCCAAAGAACTTGTTTTGTGGTTCCCGGACACCAAAACAAATACTTTCTCAAATATGTCATGTAGACGGAATCCAGATTTTATGGATCCAACTAGTACTTTTTGATAACCTCCGAAAAACACTAGTGCCTAATGTTGATGCAGGATTTTTACCACATATATTTCCCAATCGACCTGGGAGATCTCAGCCCCCTTGAATTTGAAACATTTTTAAGGGTACTTAATCCCAGTGACCATTTCTAGATTTTCTAAAAAACAAGCCCTTTTCTTCAAGAGAGCAATGTATGCTCGTAATAAAGACACAAATTCGGACTTCTTGGTTATTGTTCATGTACAGAATGTGATAGATTGTACTGTATTGCGATTTTTGTAAAGCTGCCTCTCAAGGCCTGTCTTCGCAGAGGCATGTCACTGCATTTCGCGTCTTTCTCGGTCGTGCCGCATGGTGAAGCAGTGCTTGATTCCGTCTCAAGGTGACCCGCGAAAGAGGGAAGGCAAACTACAATAGGGAACCGTAAAAGTCGGAGCTGTGACGTTGCAGCTTCCCATTGGAGTCTGTCTTCCCTCCGCGCGTGACCTTGAGATGCCACGTTAAAAAAAAAAAACAAGTATAGATCTAGTGTACTATGCGCGCACGTTATCTTGATCCTCCAGCTCCCTAGTTCTGGCTCAGCACGGACCGGTGGAAAATATCAGCTCCATTCGGAACGTCGCGGTTCAGTTTGTAGTGCTGCCCATCTTCGTCCTTTACAATGCGGGCTTCTCAGTTTTCGCTCTCTCTTTCTGACGACCTGTGCGTACGCTGCTCCTTCTTTTTCTCAGTACTGTCTATAACTTAAATATTTCTTCAGAATTTTAAAAAACCTTGCTTTGTTTCTAATTGTTATGTAGTCCAAGACATTCTGCAATGCTGTTTTGTCGATGAAGTTGACAACACTGCACTGCCGTGACATAGACAGGACCCGCACCCTCCGCTGTGGAATATCAAGAAAAAGTGCGCGATTAGTATTTTTGAAAGCACGTAACTTCATTATTTGTGTTCGTCTTGTAGATTTCGGTGGGAAATATAGTTATTGAAATTATCGTTCTCCATGTCGCGGCAGGAAGTTATTATACCTAGACGAAGGACACGATGAGGGATAAGAGCCCAAATTTATTGCGGATTTACTCTTCAATTTTACTCTTTTATTAGATCGAAGCGAATAGTTTTGTTAACAATCCTTGCAAAAAAAAATGCCCACTTTTTTCTTTATTCAGCATTCAAGTAGTAAATGGCTTACGAATGGGATTAAAAAAAACGTACAACGAATTCCCGCGAGTGGAATACCACCTTTTTAACCTCAAATTTGTTAGGCGACTAAACACTGCGCTACACGTTCAATTCCATGACGAGGCTTCGGCCTATGCGATTAGCATAAAACATCCTTGAAACTGTCCACAATTGACATTGTAAATTATTAGGCACAAGTCTTTGTTGAGAACTCCACTCCAAACCTCTTGGTTTTCCACCAAGCTCATCTAATTTATTACCATTATTCGCTGGTGTACTACTCGCGCAACGTTTCTTGAACGATGACCTTGCTTCCCCCTCCCTTGAGCAAAAACAGTAGAAGACAAAAGCTCGCAGCGAGCACTGATGACAACATTCCAAGCATTAAAATTTCGTTGACGCGAAACAGAAGCTAGTCAAAGCTAGTTGTTTCATAGTTGAGAACTTCTGTTCAGCTTTATTACCATTATCTAAAGAAACGACTGAGGCAGGTCCAGGACCTTTAAGGGAGGCACCTAAAACTCCTATTTAGTGTCCCTGTTGTTGCCTACCCAGAGATGACCTGGCCGCACACGTAGCAGGTTGACTTTGATTTTCCAGAGGTTAGCAATACTGTAAATACTCTTGTGGCCGACTTTGTGACTAATACCCCTACTCCTCCTGAATTTCTTCAATCCATCGTTGTTCAAGAAAAGTTGCGCGAGTTGTACATATCAATCGCCGTGCGGTTGGCAAAACGACGTATGAAAACTTGCAATTGTTATCTTGGAAACATTTCATCAAACCGCGCACGGTTCCCTGTAAGTAAACTTCAACCTTTATATCTTAACCTCCTCGGCCTTGAGAACAATTTTGAATATATTTTATTTTTATTTCTTATACATCTATAAAAACTCAAAATATATATTAAAGCAAAAATATGAAAAATACAATAATATACATCAAGAGAGCATTATTTTTTCCAAGATATAATTGAAACCCGAGAGCTATAATTATACCGAGGGAAAAATCATTTCTCTCGCGAGGTGTGTATGCTATATTTTTCGATCACAATGGTTTCAGAAAAAGTATTTAAAATATTATGTTATGGAATTTAAAATTTGTGATATGTGAATAGTGTATGATACGAAGGAATATGGTAATGAATAACTACGCGTTTAAAGGAGCCCATGTTCGAACCTAAACACATATCTGGCTCTGCTAATAAAGCTATTGGAAATGTAATGCCAAAATATCTAAGAAAATGTATGATGCATCAAATTTAAAGATTGGTGTAAAGATAAAGAAATATTTCATATAAATGAGGACGTCCTGCTGGCACATTTCGGTGAGGAAGCAAAGAAGTACAAATCACTTTTGTTTCACGTTGTGATCTAATACTTATACATAATAAATATAAAGACGTAGTAATATATAAATTATTCATAATAATATATGCATAATAAATAAAGAAAATACAAATAGGTTATACAAAGCGATTAATATTATAAAAAAAGAAAGAGGTTTTTTACACCCGATAAAACAATTTCTTCATTGTATGTAAATATACACTTTGCAGTCAGATCTTACTTTAGCCGAGTTCGCCGTGCACCCAAATATTCTACGTTTTTTCAAGCTGGAGTTGGTATTATCCCCGCACGTTTTCCTGATCTTTCGCTCCGCTAGTTGCGAGAGGAGTGGGCATTTTGGTTATTTTGACAAAAGGAATTTCATATCCAATTTGTAGTTCGCTTTTCGATACAAAAGAGTTTCTATTACATGAGAGCGTACATTTCTGGTTATCAGATTTTGTCGAGAACGCTCGTTGCTATCATTTATTATTCATTTTGATATTTCATATTAATATTTCAAGTAGGTGCAGAACGCCCTTTGTTTGTAAATGCACAGATTTTTACTTTCTCATTAGAGAGTAGAGAGAAATCGCCAAAGTTGTTAAATCCAGTTTCCAAATTTAGAAAAACTCCTCTATCACGTGGTGGATAGAATCCATGTTTTGTGGATTCCTGATACCGAAAAATTGAATGACTACAAAACGTTTGTCCGTCCGTTTTCTGTGAACAGCACTAGCAGGAAAAACCGTTCAGCCGATTTTCTCCCAAATTGGTATTTATTTATTTATTTTTATTTATTTTTACGTCAAAAAAACAGTTAAAAACTGCGTATGACGTGCTATGGGGAAAAGTGAATTGTGTGCACATTTTCAAAATTCTGTGATCCCTACACTGTCATATACTACCTGAATTTTGAATTTTTGAAAGGAAAAAAAAAGAAAAAAAACCAATTCCCATGTAATAAAATCTATTTTCAAGGATAAACAAGCAATAAATTTTGAATTTTGAAAGGGAGAAAAAAAACAAAAAAACTCCCATGTAAAAAAATCTATTTTCAAGGGTAAATAAGCAATAAATTTTGAATTTTGAAAGGGAGAAAAAAACAAAAAAAAACTCCCATGTAATAAAATTATTTTCAAAGATAAATAAGCAATAAATTTTGGCCCTTATTACTTCCTGCCGCGACAACATGGAAACGATAATTTGAATAATTGTATTTCCCACTGAATTCTAGAAGACGTGCACAGAAAATGAAGTTACATTTCCCAATCGATGTGGCTGACATCGTGGCCCCTTGAATTTGAAACCGCCATTTTAATTTTGCGGGGTACTTTACACGAAGAATTTTGCATAAAAATACGGCCGAGAAAGTACGTGCTGTTTTCACCACTAGTTACTTTCTCGCTTTTGCTTAAGCAGTATAGAGAAAGTACTGTAATGCTGCGGGAAAAACAACGAGTTTTAAACAGAAAAACTCTTATTGTCAGGTCCTGGTAACGAAAAAACTGGTAAATCGTCTTTGAAGATCGTGTCACCGGAATAAGGATGATGTCAGTCATGGTCTTTATGTATTGAACATGTGCATTGTGCAGCCAGCGCAACAAGTTCAAGTGAATATGGTGACATGATCGCAGACATTGCATGTTTATCATGAAAGGTTTGGCCATCGACATAAACATGTGAAGAGTGTCCTGAAGCAGATGAACATAAACGTCAACGAGGATTCATTCTGCGATGGATGTGCACTGGGAAAAACGCTTAGGTTGCCATTCAAGAAATGGATGAATTGACCGATGATAACTGGTGAACATATCCACACCGATATGAACGGACCCATATCGTCTGAATCTCTCGGAAAGACGCGCTACTATGTGTGTTTTAAAGATGATTTTAGCAAGTATCGTCGAGTTTTCTTTTTGAAGCAGAAAAGTGAAGTTTGCACTGGTTTGGAACAGTTTTTGAATGAAGTCAAGACGAATGGACATGTTATCAAGCAACTGAGGTGTGATGGAGGAAAATAATTTGACAACGAGGTCTCTGAACTGCTAGTACGTATGGGCATAGAACACCGCATTACTGCGTCGTTTACACCACAGCGAAATGGTGTTGCGGAGCGTGAAAATCGAACCATTGTCGAGGGCGCGCGTTCCATTTGAATCCAAGCAAGTTGCCAAAAGAACTGTGGGTAGAAGCATGCAATACTGCCACATACCTCCTGAATTGCACTGCAAAGTCCTCCATTAAAAATAAGTCTCCCTATGAATTATGGAATGGACGACCAGAAGGAAGTCTCAATTATTTGAAGATCTTTGGAACAGAATGCTACGTGCACATCAACAAGAACTTCCGCTCTAAGATTGACGATAAAGGTGTTCATCAACAACTTGTTGGATACTTGAACTACAGGGATTGATTCAGAATCTGGATTCCGACCCAAAGGAAGATAGTCCTGTGCCACAATTTAAGATTCAAGTTGACACAACTGAAGTTGTCTGCAATGTGCGCGTCAATACCGACGAGCTTGAAGTTTCATAAGAAAACCTCATTCATCTGACGTAAAGAAGCCAGAAGAAGTCAACGACGATGAAAAGGAAGAAGAATGGAGTGAAGCTGAAGAATTTGCATCAGTGTCCAGCTCCGCAGGAAGTGATGTTCTCGCTAATGAAGATGCCAAAGAAGAGACAAGAAAAAGCAAACTTGAATCGAAACCATTGTGGATGACCAGCGGAGATTTTGTCTACATGGCCGGATCGATGATTGAAAACAAGAACCCAAACTCCTACTCTGAAGTCCTGCAGTCTCCTGGCAGAGAAGAAAGGTTGAAGGCACTTAAAGAAGAAATGGATTCTTTAAAGGAAAATGCTACGTGAGAGGATCGGCACACATCCACAAGAATATCAGAGTATTAAATATAGTATATTTTGGGTAGTTTGTGTTCATTTTCTTTTTCTTTTGGAGGGAGTTTTAATATGAAAAGAAAAATGCAGACAGTAATGCCATCTGAGTTTCTTAGAACATGTTAAACTACGAACAGACGAGAATAATCTGTCGAGTTAGTAGGGAGTTTTAGCGCCAGGCGTAATGAGACATCCTTAAACTCTATTGATCTCGTGGCTAAGGACTTTATACTGTCATAATGAACAACGTTCAAAAGAGTTTTAGCAATTGTGACATTGCGTTATGCATTATAACAAAATAACCATTGAACAAAGAAATTACACATATTTCAGAGATTCTAGGCTAGCGGTGAGACTTTTAAACCACGATTCGGGACAAGAGTACAATAAATGTACATTGTGTTCGGAGTTTTAGATTTTATGGTCCTCTGCGATGAGTACGTACTCTGGAATTTTGAATCGACTATTCTTGACAAAATCAAATAGCGTTCATTATGAGAGTAAGACATAACCTACCCCGAAGATATGATTTCAACTTCTTTTTCGCGAATTTATTTCCTATCACTTCAACATTTCCTGTTAATTCTTGCCAGCGTTGTGGAGTTAGTAAGGAATAATTGTAACTGCCTCACATACGAGAATCGTTTTGTCAGAGATGGAATAATCCCTAACGTTTCCTGTTTTTGGCGGCCAGTTTGCCGCTTGTAAGATGACCGAAGAGACTCCTATAGGCGTGCTCTATTTATGAAGGTATAAGGTCGTACTTAGGCCTAAGATAAGACGTTATGACTTCAAGGTCCGTCACGTGGCTGTTAGTGCATAACGTCGCTATCTTACGCGAGATGCTCAAACTCCCTAGTGTGCATTCGGACTTGCTTTATGACGGGCGTTAATACATACTTTTACTATGTATTTGAATATTACAAATAAAATTAAATTTATACAAAAAATAACACTTATTAAACTTAATACCTTACCCACAAAAACATACAAAACAGTCATCTTTTAAAGTTTAAATAGTTTCGTTAAATAGTTAAATAGTTCATTGATTTCCAATGAACTTTCTCAAAAACTCAAAAGTTTTCTGTGAATAAAAGTTTCAAATTTCGCATTTACAGAAACGCTTAAACGTAATTTTCTCAAAAACGGCTCGAATTCTTTCAATGAAAATTGCCATGTAGGACGAGATTTTACTCTTCTATAAAATTGTTGAAGTCATATTTTAGTTCCTCCATTAGGGGGACCAAAACTTTTGTGGCCATAGCTGAGAATAGGGTGAGGCAAAATCGAAAAACTAGTCCAGACAAAAAAACCTAGTACGAGAGAGTCTGTTCCACTTTGTAGCACCACTAGTTTGACTTTGTAGAAGAAAAGGCAGCAAATTTCTTTGTTTTGGAACGTTTGAACCGAGTTGGCTGAAAAGTTGGCAACGGCGAAAAAATCCAAAGCGCTACCACACGCAGGTTAAATTAGCTTCAAATATTTTTAGAAATACCATTAGTTCCATGTTAGTGATCTTGGGTGCGCGTGTATAGGGAAGTGCAGATAAGATCACTTTCATACGCTGTTTATTTTGATGGGAAGATGAGATAACGACAGCGCAAACTCGACGATGAAAGGTTACCAAGTTTGCATCTGGGCAGGAGTCATTATGATTCATATGGGTCAGTATTACAAATACCGGCCCATAATACAGGCGTGCTTTTGTTTATGAATTTCTGAAAGGAAATAACGAGCTTTAGATTGAATATCATTACGTCAAAAGGGAGTCCTAATTTTGAAACGTACTCGAATGAGATAAGAGACTATTTTTATTGAATTTATATAGAATCGGTTGAAGAAACGAAAATATTTTCTTGCATTAAATATTGATGAACATTTCAAGTTCTATGTCAAAAATAAATTTGTAAACTTACTTTTTGAAATTTCCTTTTTAAAATAAAAGAAAACAATTTTCCTCTGCTCGTCTTCTCTTTGTGAGCCTTAGTCATAGAGAACTTAGTTAAAAGACATCTTTCTCCCAGAAACATCCTCGCTTCCCGCACGGGACGTCATTCACCACCGATTTGCAGTACAATTGGTTCTAATAATTTCTTATGAAGTTTCTCCAAACTATTGTTTTCCGTGAAAATAAGCTTCAAAATGCGTCTTTTCAGAAAGAAAAAGAAATGCTTTATTTGTTTACTTTCTCTTGCACATACGTATATACGGAGTAACATCAGTGTAGAAAAAAATATGTAATACTGCGGGGGAAAAAAACATATTTTTCGACACCAAAACCCATATTCCAAGGGTGGTTTCACGCACAGACACTGGAGGCACGGGCCTGCGGCGGCAAACATTTTGAACTAAAACTGTGTTCGTTTTTGAAACACATGATAAAATACTCGCAACCTAATAATGCCTGAGTTGATAATACCTTCTACTATGTGACTTGCTTAAAATGAGCGAGTTTACATTTTCAAAAGTCACACGATTAAGATTTAATTACAATTACAGAAAAGGAGTCGTTACATTGATTCAAGCCACCTTTATCGAAATTCTTAGAACTTGCAATGCTCGGTCGCCTTGAGTGTTGCTAAAAGATTAGCGAAGTTTACCCCAGATTTGGCGGGATATTAAATTATTCATATTATGAATTTTAGAAATTACACATTAAAAAAAAAACAACTAATTTTGATAATCGGTTTGAAGATGTCTTATTTCGTTCACATTTTCTAGTGTTTAATGTATACATTTACGTAATTTTAAGAGTTAATGATAGAACAACGGTACAACAATAAATATGAGCAACTACAAAAAATCATGATGAACTTATGTTATCAAAATTTGATTTAAAAATTAATTGATTCCCCAAAGAAAAAATTGAACACACGCATTAAACCATAATTACTTTTAAACATAATTTGTGTGCCCAAGTCTCAAGAGGAAATTATCCTGTTATTATATATAACTTTTTTCCTGGGTTATTTGAAAAAAGAAAGGAAGGGAAAGAAAAAAATCTGCAAATTTTCGCGTCCCCACAGTCGGAGTTGTTAATCCACCTCTGGCGTATTATGGGGCCGTGATGCAAAAGAAGTAGATAAATCCTGTTCTAATATATAGTAAATTACTCCCTCTAACACGTTATGTAGTCCAATTTCAAAAATTGTGGCTCCTTGATAAGGAAAGTGCCTTTTTTTTTTCAAAACGTCCGTCTGTGAACAACACGCGCCTACGCGTAGGATTTTTGCCAAACCGAATGAACACCTGTCGATCTGCGATTTTGAAAAACATTTTTTTAAGTACTTTAATTACTAAGTACTTAATAAAGAACTTAGCATGTTGCCACTTGGGCATTTTCAATTTTTTTCAAAAATTGCTCCAAATTGCTGTCAAGAATAGATTAAAATACATTTATAAGTTGACATAGGTCCGATTTTTACTGTTAACTCTGAATTTTCGAAAATTGCAAGTTTTGACGTTCTTCGGCGTCTTCTTACAACTACAAAATTCAAGATAGATTTTTTCCTTCAAATGAAATACATTCAGAATTAATTTTCATTAAGGTTATGTACATATTTTTGAAAATGTTGGTAGTTTTGGCGCAATATTGCGTGAAATACGAGCAAATTAAAAAATCTCAGAAACAAATTCTCAAAAATGGCTGCAAGTTTTTTCCTTTAAATTTTTGGTAGGAATAACGCTAAATGTACTTTATAAAGGACTAACACCATATTGCTCTATTCTTTTGTTAGTTTGTTTTTCAAAAATTACGGAAATGAATTTTTTTTAAAAAATCTCTTACGTTAATGTTTACATTGCCATCGATTTATTAATATTATTGCATTTATGAGTACATGTGCTTCAAATGATGTCCTATAAAGTTTCATGAAAACTAATTATTTTGTGAAAATCAGCTCAATTTTCCAGTTTACCTCAACCTTGACATGCATGGTAATGTATCTACTTTTTACCGAATTCAAGAAACTGCAGTTTTTGCATTAAAACACAAGTTTGACATATCACTTTGTACGAAGACAATTTAATTTCTCCACAACTTTGTTTGCTTCTCATTAATGGATAAGTAATATTGCTTCACAAGTTATATCAAATATTTGTCCCTTTGTTTTTTAATTTATTGAAACTGATTTTTTAAAAATCTGCCTTTTTTGCTTTCATCCCATAAAAATGTCTTGTCTATAAAATAGCAGTTCATCACCAAGCCACAATGGTTTGCAAGAGAAAGACTTACTCCACATAAAAAATATTTACTTTGACAGATCTACCAAAAAATTGATGTTTTGACCTTTATCTCCAATTTGTTAAATTGCAATATTCTATTACAAGAGTGCTAACAAACTTCAACCACTGGTTACATAGGCAATTTTTTCTAGAAGTTTGTTCTACATTGCTGTAAAACAAAACAGCAATGTAAAATTAATTACTACCGAAATTCCTGGATGCAGCGCATTGAAAGAATGCAAGATGATGCAGGACGAAAGGACGCAGTGCATTGAAAGGATGCCTACCAAAACGAATTCTAAAATACCACCCACAAGGACAAAGAAATCCTGGCTGTCCGAAGAAGAGATGGGGTGACCAGATGGGAATGAAGTCTTAACAGGCAGTGCCTATATACCTGAAGGAGAAGTAAAACAAACAAGTTTGTGTCCACAGGCACATAGCAGCTAGAGCTTAAGCATGGCTTTAGAAGGTTCAAACTGACAAGTCATGAATACACTCTGGCTAGGAGCTTACTATAGTACTAAATAGACATCACATTCCATAATAGCATCAGAAATTTCAAAACTTACTTTCATGTTACTTTTAAGATATCCACATTGTATTGTATTGAAGTGTGTTGTATGTATTGAAGAAAATATTCACAAATTAATGCAAAAGCAGCAAATTTTTGCCGACCAGATTGGTGCATCCTCAAATGAGGACTCTGGTCATTAAATTGTACTGCTAAATTTTAAATTGTACAATCAACTGACATGAGGTTACCCCCTATGTACATGCTTTCATTTAATGAATTACTTCAAGCAAATATGGACAGTAGCTATGCTGCCCCAGAAACTGCGGTGTGTTCACTAAATCTCTTAGAATCGTTCATCAAAGGGAGCATGTAAATCAAATCAAGTATAAGAGTGCATTCACTATTGCACCATTGTAATTGTGTCCCTGTAATTAATTCTGCATTATAAAATAACACACAGAGATAGGAAGTTCCTTATTTTATTACAGCAATACCATAGGTTTATAAAAACAACTTTGTTGAGCTTTCTTTCAACAATAACCCACCAATCGTCACAGAGCAAACATATTTACTTATTCTTGTAAAGGGAAGTCACAGAAAAAAAGAAAGAAAAGTCGTGTATTGCTTTAGATAAGTCTGTATTTTCAAATAAACTTAAGCTTTGACAGCATACTTTCTTGGAGGGAATGTCTGCCTCTTTCTAATTTCCTTCTGAGTTTTAATTCTGCTCTCGTGTTTGGTCAACTTTCTTCGAAGAGCCCTAGTTTTCTTTGGTCTAAGATCCAGGGGCTTGTATTTTTTTCCCTGAAACAAAAATTCACAATTCAAAGAAAAGAGAAATGCTGTCTTAATTCCTAGTGATAGTGTTGCACCTCTGGAAATTTTTACTCGATATTCATGATTAAAACAAGAACATTGTTTTCCTAAGATTGCTAATTTTACAAAATTTAGAAATTTTGAAATAAACCTGGTCTTAAAGTGCAAGTTTTCCCACAGCCAGAAATTGTAACAATTGTGAAATCAGACTAGGACAATGAATACAACACAAAAAAATTTTGCAAAAATGCAATTGTTTCTCGTCCTAATTAAATTATTAGCACGATTCCAGTTGCCAAGTTTTCCAACAAAATATTATTTTTTGCCACACTCCCAAGTCCCTTAAATGACTCATGTTCACAATCCTGCCTAGCATGTCTGAAGTTCATCAGCAACATGTTCTCCAACTTGTGCATTTTCTGATGCAGTAGAAGTCTTCAATGTGCGTTCTTTTCAGGGAACTTTGGGACAATGGAGAATGTAAAAGAGTACTTTCAATCAGATTACAGACTTACAGCCAGAGAAACCTTTTCTACTGTGCCTAAACAATTTATATTCTTTGTTTTGGTGTTATTTTGAATTTGAGACTGCGAGATTTGTTTTATTTCCCCCCTGATAATGTACATTTTAATGTTTATTTATTTATTTAGTCAAAAACTGTATGTGACGTGGGGGGGGGGGGATTTTAATGTATTATTTATGTGAAATTTTGTTCTTACTCAGTAGATTCCCTGCATAGCATATTTCACTTGGATGTATGTGTGTACCATTTATATGGAAATTAGTTTTGATTCTCCATTAAAGTGTTCTGATGAAGGAAATGAGAATAGTACAAATTGAGCATTTCCAATAATATTCATTCTGCTTAATACATTCAAAATCTCTGACCCTTTAATAAGTTGCTCATGAGTAGATATCGGATGTTTAGGGAAATGTCTATTTTATTCTAGCAAACTTATTTAAAGGCTGACAATATATGTGCACGAATCATAACAAATGATGACATATGCCGAAGTTTTATAATGCTTTTTTTTTTAACATAAAATACTTTTAGGACTTTTTTGCCTTTTATGTAATATTTTTATATACAATGCTAAGATATTAGAAAATCGACCATGATCCATTGTGACAATTCTTTACGAAATATTCAATTCATGTCTTGGTATTTTAAAATATGAGAGAATTCCTAAAAGGATGTCAACTGACTTTTCTTCATTGCCCTATTTATTCCAGCCATGTTCTGAGAACATGGTCGATTGACAATATTCCGAGGGCACCGAAATTTTAAGTAGAAACAAATGTAAATTCTCAGACGGTTTCAGTGATGCTAGTGTTGGACTTCTAAATTATATGCCGGTCACATCAGTTGATGTAGAGAGATCCTTCTCCGCATTCAAACTGATTTTGTCTCTCAATTGTCGCAAATTTCAAATTGTGATCCTTGAAAAGTTACTGTTAAAATGAAAATATTACTGATTAATGCAAACTATTAAGAGTAAAACATAGAAGAGATGTAAATATGTAAATCTAGTTTTACATTATAATGTACGAACTCGTTTTGTGCATTTATGTTTTCAAACAAAGGCAAAAATTACAAACAATTCATTTTGTTGTACATATAACTTATGGAGTGCCTTTTTTCTCCTTTCTCTTGACATTTTCAGTGCCTTTTTAGGCACCTAAAAGACGATTTTTTAATGCCTAAACATCCGATGTCTACTAATGAGATTCCACCTGACACTGTAACTGTACACTTACTTGACACGGTAAAAATTAATTACTAATGTAATTAATTCAAAATTCTGAATCTAATGGAGTGTGTTTTTTGCTGCACTTCATTGTCCTTCAAATTTTTAGAAGCATTAGTCACCCAAATTATGAATTTAACATGGATCTCCTGGTTTATACCCGTTTGCTCCAAATATCTTCAATGTAAATTTCCTCTCCACTTAGTGATGGGGAAAATTTAATATCATTTTGTTCCACGAATTGTTCTTTTATTATGTTTGTACAAATTAAAAACTGGGAATAGACTACTTTCAAACTAATTTATTTTGATGTCATTTTTAGTTAATTTTAATCAATTTTTTCAGGTGCATCAGATAGATCTCTAACATTTCCAGGTGCACAACACCTCTGAGTAAGGGAATTTAGCCCATAAAACAATATTAAATATTATTAACCATAAAATTACATGCACTGTAACACGGATTCAAGTTGACATCTTCACAACTAAGACACTACAGCAATGTTAAACATAAAGAATGACAATGTAGAGGACTTTTGAAGATTACCTTGAAGAGTTTACGCAAGTTCTCCTTTTGTTTCTGGTGCATTACAATGTACACTCGGGCAATAGCTTTCCGCACCACTCGGCTAAAAAATAACACATTTATTAAGAAGTATCCAACATTTAAAAACAAGTTCCTAAAGTTTCAACAAAATGATGAAATATATGTGACAATACAAAACTGATGTTAAAAGGCTCTTTAACACATGTGTAATCTAGTTTAAAAGTATAAGTTCTCTTTGGCCTACAAGACAGGGCATTTAAATAATCTGAAACATCAAAATTGTCCAAAATTAGCTTGGTAGTTCAACTCTGATATAAATGAAGAGCAAGATGAGTGTTAATTTCCATAGTAAATAAACAGCCAATTGAACTCGACAAACGCATAGAAATCATGCAGTTCAGGCGGACAAATTAAGAAAGGTTAATTTAAAGTTGGTAATAACAAATATAAACTTACATTTTTGATAGCTTGGAAGCAGCACCTCCGGTAACTTTAGCAACACGAAGGTTCCCCAGTTCTTCCTTCAATTCCCCGAGCTGCTTCAGCAGCTCCTTTTTATCCTTTGTTCGGAGTTCCGAGCACTTTACTTTCCCCTAAAATTGCAAACATAAGTTTTATGAAACATAACCTGATACCCAATATACTGCGTATTTCACACAAAATTCATTCCTCCACTGCGTATCATTCACAAATTTTATGATAAATATATATCATAACAATTTGATACTGTATCTATAATCATTGTACCAATGCCGATGTATTTGATAAATATCAATAAAAGGAGCATGCTTGCATACTCACCATTTTGGCGATTTGGTAGGACAGACAAGACACTGAAATGAACCAACGATCTCAAAGAACTCTCACACGTTTGGAAGGGAACTGGAAGAGGGAAATATTAGTCATTGAGAACTTAAAACTCGTTTTGTAATTTTTTTACTAGCAAGAATTTTCTCTGACATATTAGTATTCTCAAAGAATTTAAAAAATCTAAACCCTTAGTAAAACCGTATGCTGATATAATAATCAAACCAAATAAACAAATGTTTTGACTTTGTTGGTGAATTAGGCTGCACGAGATTGGACAGCTCCATTTCAGTGTCAGCACGGAATAATCAAATTTCTCCGTGCATTCGTGTTACGAACGAGTGTAGAACAGTATAAGAATAGAGAATATATTCTCTTGAGCGGGTGGAGGAAACCGGAATTCGCCGAAGAGATAGGAATTGGGGGGCGTGGTATCTACTTGTTGGCGATTTTACCTTGTCATTTCGTAATGGCTAAGAATACATCAAGTTCTGCCTTCAGAAAAATAGATGTTGATCAATATAATGAAGATAACTACAGAGAAGAACAAGAAGCTGAACTACAGTCTCCGCCTATTGGACCTGACGAAGCTGAAGTGACAGCTCTAATGAATCAGTATCCTTTGCGTTATTATTGGAAAGGTACTATGTCTTTGACAAAAGCAATGCAAGTGCCGAATGCATAATTCCCATCTTAAAGGGATTCTAGTGCAGAATCGGACTTATAGAGATAACCTAATTCATGCCGTACATTAAGATCCATTTTTTTCGCGAAAAAGCGTTTGTTTGGTTTATTTTATTTGACAAAAATGTAAAATATAAATAAACAGTAAGAAGATCAAAAATGCAAGTGTAACTGAGATGCTTTCTGTGAGGGAATTGTCTGTGCAAATTTTCACAGGTGAACATGAAACTGTGCACATTTTCAGGTTAGATTTATCATTTTGCCTCTTATTATGCTTGTTCATATAATTAACATTTAACTTCCCCAAATTTCATATTAATTGAATAATTGGTCTTTCTTGAAATGGATGGATGGATGTAATTTTTTTTGGTTCCTTATTGTTTGCATATTGTAAAGGTAATTCATTATAGGGATCCAAGACTTCCTTCAGTGTCGTACTTTGAAAAAGTGAATTGTCGATTATACTTTCTGAAAACCAAACTTCTTTAGTTCTTTGGTTAGGGGGGCCTTTTCGTCACTGAAGCATCCTTTCAGGGCTATCATTCTGTCAGTCTCGTTTCTTCTGATGTTATTTCCCTATGTGTACCTTTCTGTTGTTTTCATAATTTATTTAGTGCTTTCCCCCTATTTGAAATTAGGAAGGTCCATTAAGGGCAGTTTGGAGAAAAGTAAATTTCACTAGTAATTTAATCTGAATTTTCATCAGTAATTTATTGCTTGAGGTGTTGGTTATAATTAATTTGGATTTATAGGGTTTAATGACAAAATAATAGTAATAATAAAAAACCTAAAATTCATAATTAATTATTTCAGGCTGTACAGTATGAGTTTGTTAATTCAGATTCAATTGAAATACATTTCTCACTTCTTTTATTTTACTGTGAACATTTTATTTTGCATTATTATAAGTTATTTATATCAAAATACTTGTATTGGGAAGCTATTCAAACTAATCCTTTATATTTTTTTCTTATAAGAATTTTTAGTATATGGTTAGGAATAAGAGTGGATCAAATGATTCAAGCTTTACCATATAATAATAATTTTATTGATGTCCAATTCCTCCAGAAACATGACACTGCCACTTGGCATGACAATACTTCAGTAATGGTTTTCATACCACCTGGACTCATGTTTTACACCATGAATAGATCATTCTCTGTATTTTTTTCAATTTTCCATATTAGGCTGACAAGATGTTAGTTTTTGCACTTTGATATCTAACATCAAGATCTTGAGTATTGTACCTTATCCCAGATGGTGATATCAGGATTGTTATAATTTTTATTAGTCAGAAAGTGCTGGTTCCACTGATGCTCCTCGGACCATTTACAGATGTAACTTGGTTATATGGGGTTATATCCTACCGGAGACTATTTCTGAGCAAGAAGTGTGAATATTTGCTCCTTGTGCCTTGATTTGTAATCAGTGGGTGACAAATTAAGCCTGCTAATCAAAAGCTGGATTGTTGGACATTGGCATCTCCATATTGTAATTTTATTACTGAATCTTTAACAATGCATTTGAGGTAATGTTTGCTAGTTCATGTCATGTCTGAACTTGAGTGTCTACTTTCTGGAATATCTGTTGCAGTTACAAAGTTAGGGATTTATTTCTGAAATATCTACCAAACTAGTAATGTGCTTGTCACAAATTTGAAAGATTTTTAATACCCATTATTTTAATAATATTACAAAGTATATATTTTACGAACCTAGATCCTTTTATATTGGCCCTTTTGTTTAACTGCTTGAGTGTTGGAACCTTGCAGGTCCACCTCTTGAGAAATGTAGAATACAATAATTGTGTACAATATTACCCTGAGATACAAGCTTTAAATACTTGAATACATTTTTGATAATTTTACTTGAAGTGTTTTATATAACAGAAAAAGAATATTGATAACTATTTATTCAAGTACTTTTGTATTAGAAGTTCTGCCTTTGCTACCTGAAATATTAAGTTTACTTAAGAGCAAACTCAGTCAATTGTGCAAAGATATATAATATCTGAAATACAAACAACCTGTAATAAAAATATATTGTGTAAATAATTCTTGATCTGAAAATAGAGTATGTGATTTTACTCAAAAATTTCATGTTGTTGATGTCTAAGATTTTAAACATTTGTTATATTTGCGGTATTTGTGCCAAAGTAAGTTCTGAAAAGAGAATTGAGGAAAGAAAATACTAGTTTGGGGCAGATATATGTATCTAGTCACAAAGTTCATGTATGTAACCTTTCTGTTGTTCACAAACGCAATTTTTTATTTTATAATTAATATTTCCAGTTGTTTGTTAAGCATTGAGTTAAGTGGTTTCTCATATTTTTGTTAATTAGCTTTGAAATTGCAATTTCCAGTTTTTTTTAAAGTGGCTGTAGAAAGAACATTATTTATTTCAGTTTTCACACAAATCAAATCTGTACACACTGGGAGAATGTATTGTTCACGACATGGGTACAAAAGCAGTTAACTCCCATTGATGGTAATCATGATGTCGAATGCTTGTAAAAGTATCAATTACCAAGCAAATTACATATGATCCACAAACAATATTAATTTTGGGTAAAATATAAGTTTCATGATCAATATTGAGCACCCCAAGATACTGCATATTCACATACATTTTTACTGTCTTGCTTTACTACGAATTTACTTCACTTAAAGACAAAGTATTGTAATGCTGTGAAATTGTGATTTTTCGACAGTAAAACTTAGTCTGGGGCCCTGGTAATGCAAAAGTGGATAAATCTCGTTCCTAGATGTAGTAAATTACTTAAACTTAACACATTATGCAGGGAGAATCAATGTTTACAACAGCACATACATTCTTGTAATATTTCTAACTTTGTGCATTGAATGCCCTGAATTTTCGAAAACTGCCAATGTGTCCTTTGCTCTATTCGTGAAAAACATTTGGAGCTGCTAAAAAGAAAGAAAAAAAAAATTATAAATTGGATAATATTCAAGTAGAAATTATGCAAAAACTACCGTTTTTAAAAAAATGTACATGACCTGTTATAAATTTCCATTGAAAAAGTACAATATAGATGACAGAGTTTTCTTAAATAAAATCTATTTTTAGACTAGATCTTTAAGAAAGGACATGTACAATATTTTGAAAAAACTAGTAGTTTTTGCATAATTTCTGTGTAGAGTTAGTACAATAAAATAAAATAAAACCACCACAACAACAATCAAAAACAGCTCCAAATTTTTCCACTGATAGAACAAAGGATGCTAAAAAATGACACATCTTCGTTGAACACTGAATTTTCAAAAACTACAGAAGAGCTACATAATCTACTGATGGATTGGAGAGGGTTAAAAGGTGGTGTTCAAGTCTTTTCAGATAATTTGTATCTTGCTCTTGATAGGAAGTACTTAACTTATAACAGAGGTCGACATGTTGATGCACTGAAAGCAGTGCTAAGAAATGCTCCTTTGGGTTCTAAGAACCAGCTGGTGAAGGTAGGTGTGTGTGTTTGTGAAATTACCTTGCAATTATCTGTTCAGAAATATGAAACAAAACTCTCTTTTTCAGGACAATGCTTTAAATTTGACTCTGCGAGTTCTCTTGGCTATAAAATCTTCCCAAATAGAGGAAGTTGTTGCTGCTTTAGACAAAGATCTTATTGATGTTCTCATGAAATATGTGTACAGAGGATTTGAAACTCCTTCTGAAGGAAGCAGTGGTCATCTACTACTCTGGCATGAAAAGGCATATGCTGTGGGTGGGGTTGGGAGCATAATGCGAGTTCTGTCAGACACAAAGCGGGCGTAAATGTTGTTTATAAAGTGCATAGAACAGTTCATCTTCATTTAAACTGGGAAGAGGAGAACAGTGTAAGAATGAAGAAATTACTGGACTTTCCCAAACCTGACGCATTTATTTCAAATTTCTTTTTTGTAATATCTTATGAGTATAGAATTCATTATGTTAAAGGCTTAAAAAAATATATATTGAATAAAATGTTTTATTGTATAAAATTATTTATTGTAAATACTAACTAAAGTTTTTTCATAGAAATGAAACTTCTATACAATATGATGGGTATAACATCCATTCCAGTTCATTTTTACGTTCCCTTTCACTTCTGCCAAGGCACTGTGTTACTCATAAATTGGGAGGGATTCAGATTGAAAGTGTCTATAGTTTTGACTTCTGTGTTTTCATCAAAACATTGTGCATATCATCAAAGGATTCTTCAAGAGCATCTTTAAATTTGGCAGCACTTGTTTCAGGGCAAGATTTGAAAGCAGATATACCCATATGAATTTCATTAGCACGAGGATTGTAGCAGCAAGCATAACCATCGTTAACCAGTGGTCCATAGCACATAAATGCTTCACATTTTCCTGCCACCTAAGGAAGATAAACCAGCAATCATTCAAATTCAACATTATATTACTCACCATATTATTTGTTCACTTTACATTTGTAGATGGAAGAATTGAGAACTATTGTTTCGAAAGTGACAACCTGAATGAACAACCAAAAACGCATGAAGAGTTCTGATGTGAAAAAGCATCTGATCAGTGTTGATGCATGTTTGTAGTTGGTGGTGGTGGTGTTTTTTTTATGACGTTCGCAGAAAAATCAATTTCCTGACAGTAAATTAATTATAAATGTGGTGAACTATTACCATGAGGAAAAAATAAAGATTATTAATACCATTAAAAAAAGGCCTACGAATTTTTAATTCTCAGGGAACAGGACCTCATTTTAAAAAAATCTTAATGGCAATTGGATTTAAAATGCAAAAACACAATTTCAGTTGTAGTGAGGAAAGCCATGAATGTCATAAAATGATTTTCAATGCTAAGCATTCTGAGATAATAATGGCCCTTGAAAACTGATTTACAACAGGCCTGCTCCTGCCGTCTGCATGTGAGAGCAGTGAAAGTGCAAGTTCTGGGGAGAAGTTGGAAGGGGGTCAACATGGTGTGTAGATTCAATACCCGGGTGACTACTGCAATGATTCGTGCTGTAAATTTGTCCATTTATTTAAATGGGTAATCTACCATATTTCTAGCTACAAGGACCAGATTTCACCGTTTATGTTGTGCGCTAGTGCACTGCTAAGTTTTTGACATTTTATTTTTGCTCTTTGTAACTCAATATTTTTAAGTAGTGGATTCTTTTAAAAATGTATTATGTAATTCTAACTGACAAATTTAAAATTAAAAAATTGATTTTTCACTAAGTATGTTATAATTGCCAAATGGAGGAAATTGAGGGCAGTCTCCCACATCAAGATTGATATAAAAATTAAATGTTGGAAATCCAAGAATGGTAATGTTTGGCAGCTAATATTTGTGACCATTTCCCCTCATCAAGCTGAATAAGGTACTAATGAGCAAACCTCTTTTACAATATTTTATGGGCAATCATGAAATTATGAGTCTTGGTAAATATATAAAAAAGATTAAACCCTTTGCATTCTAATGTCATGAACAATTATGAATAAATATTGTTCGTTGATTTGAAATTAGAAATATATAACGTACTTTTGACAGAAATTAAAGAATTAGACCAGAAAGTAATCACGATTTTTTTTAAGAATAAAATTTCTAGCTTCAATAGAACTCTCTCATTAAATTAAAAATAGTTAAAGAAAAAATTTATTACTATCATCAAACAAAAAAAATTCAATATTACAATTTTTTATTTAGTAGCATGCTAAATTTGTGATTGCAATGTAGCAAAGTGAATTACATTTTCTCCCATACAGGCAATTATATTTATTTCATTTGGATACCTTAAGTATTGTGTCTAATGAGGTTTTTACTGTACATTGTCATAAATCAAGAACATTTCCAAAATAAAAGGTAATGATATTTTAACTGTGTGTAACAGTGTCAATTCTCGGAATTATTCTTTCAAATTCTGCGCTACAGTTCGAATTACACACTCATTGGTGGTCCCCCACTCCGAGGATGAGTCTTATCCCCTCCCTTCCACGTGGTACGGGTTACGACTAAAGCACAAGTCAGTCAAAGTGCAGAATGCTGTGCAAGTCTGATTTACAATGATCAAACTTGGATGAATACCCACTACTCTGTGCCGACATGCTGACAAACAATGAGGTACCTAGTGTACTAAAGAATGAGAAGTTCACAGCAATAGTGGTTTGCAAGGGGGGTGTTAGTGTTTACAAGTGTAGGTGGAAATCTTGGAAAGACACTAGATAGCCTGTACCACCCAGCATGAGAGATTTTAACTAACTAAAACTGAACCTCTCTTCTCCTTCATCGTCTCCGCAGAACTGCATTACATCACGGAGAGTGAAATAGTGATCCAGTCACATGAGGTATCTCTTATATCATGGTGTTAGTCAAGTGAGATCATGCAATATCTCTTTCTTTCTCCAGGCATCTTAATTCCAGCAATTCTTTTTGGGCAAAGTTACACACCACCCTCCAACAGAAGCAAGCATACGTGCAACTAGGTTTTCTGAAGTCATCTGGTCTATCTGTCTGTGTGTGTGTTTTTGTGTGGATTTACAGTATTCTGCCTTCCTCATCATTTTACTTTAGTCCTGTAGATATGTTTTAAAATATATTGAAACAAAAAATTGCCCTCAGCTATGCCAGCAGTGTTCCACTACTTTTACAATTGACAACAGCAATAGGCATCAGTCTGTGATAAAGCTCTTGAAAAGGTTAAAGAAATTATGGAAGAATACTGGTGTCAAGATGGATTATTTAAAGAAGTCATTGAAAATATAGTAATAAATATGGGAAAATGATTATGTGAGAAATGATAATTTGAAGATTCCAGTTTGACAGAAATAGATGTTTCTAAAGGCAGCCGAAGAGCTTCTGGCACTGCTGACAAATTACAACTCCGAGATTGATCTAGAAGTCAAATTCCTACAACATTCATAAAGGTAATGCATAACCTAATAAATTAGCAATAGCTGCTATTAACAGAAGTCACTGAAAATATTTAATTTAGTCTTTGCACATATCTACTATTATATGCACACATTTTCTTGAGCCCTGGAATACCCCCACTCCTATGCCACCATTAGTTGAATTAAGAGTAAATGGTAAAATGAGCTTTGCAAACAAAATTTGATAATAAAAAATGTTCCCTCCCTTGTAATAGAAACTGTTTTGCATTGAAAAACAAAATACAAATTAATATCAAATTCCTTTTGAGAAAATAACCAAACTGCCCACTCCTCTTGCAACTGGCGAAGCAAGGGCTCAAGAAAACATGCATGGATAATACACAACGTTTACGTTCTAATGCCCAGCACCAAGTAAGATTCTACATCCCGTTCACTACCATCTATAAACTCTCTAATTGATTTGTATCTAAAGTAGACATGTGACTTATTCAGTTGGCGGTGACCCCATGTACACAGATTGCAACTCTCCATGTGCAAATGTAAAGTGAACGAGAAGAACAAATGATCAAGCACAACTTTACTTTACCTGACTAGTTGAAATTCTCATATGTGAACTGCGGACATAAGCCACATCTTTGTACAACTCTGGCACCTGAATACCATTTTCTACAGCAATAAGCTTAAGCCCCAGGAGATGTCTATCTACACCACATCCATTAACAGCCTACAATAGCAAAGATAAATTTAAAAAAACATAAGAGCAACATATTTTCTAAGATTGTTAATTTAATCATAATTTGCTTACTTCCAAAGTATACTTTTTGTGTCCATTTACAGCTTCTTTCATAGCCTTTACTTTCTCATCATCTGATTTTGAACGGTCCAACATGGTTTGTGCAAAAGCCACAGATTCACATGAACAAGATCGAATTGTTTCAGTACGACCACCAAAATACTTTCTTGTGGATGCTGATTCATAGTGAGCTCCAGGTAATTTGTGTAATCTGTAGTAGAAAAAATTCTCATAATTATACTTGCACATTTAAATGAAGAGTTTCAATTATATTCTTGATTTTATGATTACCTATAGAATGCAAATTGAATGGCCATTTGAATGAAACTATCAGGACTCATTTTCTGTGACTTAGGAAATTCTTTTCCATAACCTTTATAAACATATCCATACATCTCCAAATCATCAACCATGCTGAAAGAAGTAAAAACATAATGCAACATGCAGTTTCAGTTTTCATGTCCCGTCAACAAATGTATTAAATCAAACTATGCTTATTTAACTTATTTAAATGTTTCAGTTCAAGAAAATAAATGTATTAAGATTAATGTTCATTGTTTCATAAGTAAAATTTCAACTCTGAATATAATACAAGTTATACTCACGCATCTAAATTCTTTTCAGCAGTTTGTATTGCACACTGAACCTCAGATGAGGTATTGAAAGGAAGATGATTGGGCTTCGGCACACTTCCTGATGATGTTAGTTTTAAACCTCCTTTGTTACTAAAGACAAACACAAGACAATAATTTAGACACTAAAATAAACTCTGAATTTCCTGTATCATATAAATTTGTGCAAAACTACTGTCAGAATTCTGTCATTTTCTATTGTACTTTTATCTCTATAAAAGCAACAAATGGCCAACTACGTCATCTACTTACATGACATCTACCACATGATCCATTAGACCAGCAACAGGTGGACCTTCTGCAGGGCTGTGTTCATAAGTAATTCCTAATTCACCAGTGGTCCCAATCACAAACTGAATGACAAACAAATGGAACAAACTGGTAAATCTATATAAAACTTTGGCATTAATTTTTAGGAAACTTTAACTTATTTTTTAACAACAGAGCTTTAAAAATATTTTTTCTCATAACCATCAAAATATGATCATTGCCAGGGTCTTGAACTGGGACTTGGAAACAAGTTTGTTTTAATGCTGAATGAAAAAAACAACAAGTATCTAAAAAAATTACATTAATCTGAAATAATTTATATTGAAGGTGTGTGCGTTTTGGTAAGGAAAACATAACAAATTGGTTGAACATTAGGGAGAAATCATGGTACTATCTTGAATGGATAAATTAAGTTATTGAAACACCTTGTTCCTGAACAAAGTAGTTTTTACAAAAAATTAATCTCATTTCATATTATCTTCATACATTTCTCCTGATATTTAAAGTAGATTGGCAGCACTGTGCTCGAGCATTTCTCCCAAATAATGGTTAACAGGAATTTTGGGGCACATCTGAAAGCCATCAAATGTCTACCTATAGAGTGTTTAAGCTTTTGATTGCGGTACAGCGCTTATGGAGGACAGCGTTGCCACTTCTCACACAGCGCTTTCGCCACGCTGATACTGAGATTGACTTGAAATTTTACCAGCGTGTTAAACACCTTTCAAAATCCATAAAAATAAATTTAAATGTGATATGAACCATTACATATAGTGTTTTTCCCACAGTTAGAATTCCGACGTTTCATTACGCCGGCGGCGCGAGCCGAATTTGATTACTACACTCCGTGAAGTCACGAAGATTAAGCGAATTCGAGACTCGCGGGTTCCTGGTTGGGTGACCGGCTAGGTACCCCGGGATCTAATGGCGTCGAGCCCCTGGCCGAAGGGATAAAAGGCACTGACTGACTGCGACGTGAGGAGACAACAAATACAGTAATTATTCTAACAGTAATGATAGTAATTACTTGGTAACGGAGGATCACTCCAACAAAAGCGCTCAACGCCTAACAAGGGTTAAGAAATGCGTTGCGTTACTGCTGCTTGTCAAAGCGCGGATTTCTCCACGCGTCGCCTGTGCCGATGACAAGGTCGAACACATACATGAATAATTCGAATACAATTAATTATTGTAATATACACGTTTCAAAACATGTTTGATATTTTTATACGGTATTCCTTAATTAAATATTAGAAACTATCCTTTACATTGTAAGATTATTTACGGTTTCCTATAATGAATGGCCGAATTCTAATGTACTTTTGAATCACTTTCAATTTTGTAGCGAGTAGTAAATTGCATGACTTCATTATATTTATCAAATACATTAACATATAACGTATTTATGGAAGAAATCACATTTAAATAAATATTAAACACTTTATTGATAGCTTCTGAGTTGAAAAATACACACCTTATTACCTGTATTCGGACTGATCGCCGATTTTCAACGCACAATACGCCACAACCCAGTATTATGACTTTCTGATATCTCGCATGGCGTTCAGCAATGGGTATCTGGTCGAGGGGTTATGATTTTCAGTACGGGGCAGTGAGACAAGTGAATTGAAGCCATACCCGTACACCTTCCCACGCTCAGAGTTGGGAGAGAGGGAATTCCCCATACGGCCTATGCCTTGGAAGAGAAGAGACCCCAAGGTCGAAATCTACGCCGACAGCTGATGCCCCTCTCCTTCAATGTCCGGCGGCCACGAATTAAACGCCTATCACTTGAACGAAAAAACTTGAATAAACAAAGATATGTTGCTTTGCTTCGTAAGATCTGGGAATGGAGAGTAATGCATGTTAAAATCGAGTAATTTTGATGAATGTAAAAATATTATTTTTAATTGTTATATTATTCTATCCATTTTTTTGTATCAACAATGATAATAGGCAAAATTCCATACGAATTAAAGGGCATTATTACTTTAACGTAACGCCGCACTGATAACAAAAGGCGATGATAACTGATGAATACTTTCATAAATTTGTAGAATGTTACAATACAATAGTGTTTAATAATTACTATTATGTATTTTTCGATCTATTTACATTTGTTTACCATCGCTATCAGTATCAAATACCTTATACAATGAATTCAATGCCAGAAATATATTTTCGTTTAAAATTTTGAACAAAAATGTATTGTTTGAAACTATTTAATTTTCGCACCAAATGTACAATTTCAAATGAGTTTCACAAAAAATGGTGACATGTGTTAATTCGGAGATAAAGTGTGGTGTATTACATAACCATTACTAAAGGCGAGAAAGTAAGTGCTGTTTTAGTACCACTAGTTTTTAATATGTTTATTTGTATTTCACTGTTTGTGATAAGTGAAATTCAAAAATAAATATTCTACTTTTCCTTTCCTCATCGCCAGTTTCGAATCACTAACACGCAGTAAAGATCACCGAACGACCTGAGATGTTCGTTCCGAGCGCAAAGAATATTGTTTTTATTGCCGTCTAATTCAAGAACCATGATTCACACAGAAATGTGGTTGGTCTCGTATAAAAATTTGGACTTCCCTTCTCATTTCATCCGCTGGATGTTTATGCTTTTCTTCAATAATAAAAAAGTTTCTCGCATGGTGGAAATTTAAGGACGTCAAAATGTAGAAGTAAACACACAACAATCAATTACAATTAATTTCTTCGTAATTAAACCATGAAACTCAACTACAAAATGACCATCACATTCATAGAAGTTCTGGAAATAACTGGTAGAAAACTCATTTGTCTAAGATCAACAGAATTGAAGCTATCGTTGAATAAATATGTTGAATATTTGCATTAGAAATAGGATGACCGAGTCCAAGAACTCCGAGTTTCTTCATGGATTGGCAACATAGCTTGCGATAGAAAGTCTTATGTAAAATTGTATTGGAGAGAAAGAGAGAGCAATAATCCATAAGGCTCTGTACTGCAATCAAATGCTTGAACGCTCTATAGGTGAAAATAACTGACTAAACAATATTTGAGTACAAGAATTCAACAGATAGTAAAAGGAAACTCTTGTGAATATCAGATTAGGTGATATAAAACATTGCGAGAGTTGCTTTTGTTTGAATCTGTCCTATGCCTTCAATATTGAAGCTATAGCGCAGGTTTTCTTGAGCCCCAGAATATCGACCCCTTTCCTTTGCCAACATTAGTTGAATTAAGAATAAATTATGGCTACGAGCTTTGTGCACAAAATATGTTAACCAGAACTGTTCTCTCCCACGTAATAGAAACTATTTTGCATCGAAAAACGAAACACAAAATTCAAATAAAATTCCTAGTCAAAATAACCAAACGCACCTCCTCGCAACGCAACGCAACGCAACGCAACGCGCGCGAGAGCTCAAGATAACGTACGCGGATAATAATATTTCTTGCTTAATACAATATAGTCCTCAAAATTCGATTTTTTTATATCACGATGGACAAGTTTTTGAGAATTAGTATTTCTGCCGTTACCAAGAGCAAAAGAAAATAATGTTTTTGCGCAATAATGAGTTACAATATAGTGACAGTTAATTCTTTTCGAAGTGGCGTTACACCTTTAATATTGATGCTAGAAATTTCGAGTAATATTGCATTTTTTAAGTGTCGGCTGAAATGTTAGAAGGATCGTAGGGAAAGTATTGTAAAATTACGTAATTGTTACTAAGAGTAAGATAAAATAAGTGTTTTAGTACCACTAGTTGGTTCAAGGAAACACCATGTGAGTATTTATCATCCGAGTAATTTGCACGCGCAGCTGTTAAAAGATATTAGGCTGTAACTACCAAAATTGTCCGGCCCTTGCCTTTTTAAGGTACTGGAATTATAAATTATATAATAATTATGAAAATCCTTTCCGTCACTGAGTGGAGTCGGACCGAAGGGTCGCGGGTTCGAGTTCTTGAATTCAATACGGTTGAAACGATGGAGTGCTTAGTCTGTGGGATGTTTAAATATTTCACTGTAATTTAGTCTCGTCTTGAGCCAGATTCCTTGCTCAAGCAAAATCAAAGAAAAGATGGTATTGTACACCTCTTCCTGGTCCCTTATTTCCTTCTTTGGAAACAAAGCTTGGAAAATGTGGAGCTTTGATATCACTTTGTAGTATATAGCCAGTTTTTCATCGATGTCTTCCGTTAAAGTGTGTAGTTTCATCATTACAATAAATTGTTGCTGGCCCGGTGGTCGAGATCGCTAAGGCGTGTCGTAGTGATCTCCGACCGAAGAGTCGCGGGTTCGAGCATGGTTGAATCGGAAGGTTGAACGCGTACAGAGGAACTTCACTGCAGTAACGTTGAATGACTCAATTGGATAGCACTGTAACAGCTGATGAAACGTCAGGCGCAGCAAAGTAAAAACCGCAATATAGTACCAGTTTCCGGTCTGGCACTGCAGTAGCGCAGCTATTACACCATGATAACGTGGTAGACCTCTCAAACTCGGAATTGTGTTGGTTATAACGATAATGACCGTCTGTAAAGTTTCATGTTATCAGTGTCGCCTACGACATTGTCGAGTATTTGTAAGAGTTCTAGCAATGATTTCCGATCCGTTCGTGGAAGTGACTGTTGCCGTGTCAATGTTTATCAAGGGATGAGTGACCTTGAACACACAGAACCGAACGAAAATCCGCTCACAATATAAATTGCTCATCCCAAAAAACAGTTATTTGAGTCATTCCTCAGCTGCTGGCAGCAAGCACCTTTCGAAAGTGGCATGCTGTGCTTGCATTCACAAGTATACTTAATAAAAATAGTAAATTTACTACACTTTTTAAAACTATTTTTTGTACACTAGTCGCGAGATGAGTGCAGCTGCAAAAGGAGGCTGTCTTTTTGAGCGTCTGATTGAGGGTTAGAGAGTAAATAGTGTACAATCAGTATAATACACGCACGTTTTCTTGAGCCCCGGTACACCTTCGCCAATATTAGTTGAATTAAGAATAAATAATAGCAACGAGCGTTATAGACAGAATCAGAATAACCGAACTGTCAGAATAACCGAACTCCCCACTGCTCTCGCAAGTAGCGAAGCGCAGGGCTCAAGAAAGCGTGCGCGGGTAATGAGACGAATGTTGTAAAAACGTAAAGGCGAAGTTGCGACGCTCTGAATATGGGAACGTAATTGCAGTCGAGGATACGGTGTTGGCACGAATATGTTACATTTACTTGAATTTAAACATAGCTGGACCTGAAGTAATTCAGGAGTTACAGTGTCATCCAATCGGGAGGAGTAACGCCATTACTTAATGTAAAACACTGGAACGTATGTGTCTACACCTTGACGCAACGCGTCTCCAAGCCCCTTAAGGGGCGTTGAGCGCTTTGCACTGGGGAGTAACCCTCCATTAATGTGCTTTTACTTTTAATATTTGTCAAGTCACGTCACGTCGCAGTCAGCCAATGCCTTTTATCCCTTCGGCCAGGGGCTCGACGCCGTTAGATCCCGGGGTTCCTGGCCGGTCACCCAACCAAGAACCCGCGAGTCTCGAATGCGCTTAACCTTCGTGACTTCACGGAGCGTAGTAAACGCATTCGGCTAGCGCCGCCGGCGACTTTTAAGGGAGGAGTGTAATCTGCATATTTTCTAGAGCTCTGTAATTCTCCCCTCAGTTTTATTGTATTTATTGGTTGAATTATGAATAAATTGTGAACGATCAATTAATTCAGAATAAAATTCACAATTAATAAATTCATTCATAAACAATAAATACGAATTGAGAAAATAATTAATTAAATTATCTCAAAATACCCCTTCAAGTTTCTTGCTTCAAATTCTTATTTTTATATTGCTCATTATGAACGGGTTTCATTCAAGTAAGAATATCTTTCACACAAGTTTTTTCTTGTTCATTCCCGTTTAAAGAGAAAATTCAAGTAAACAATTAAAAAACTGGTTGTTTATCATGTCCTTTACTGCTAAATATTATAACCTCACTCAGTTCTATGCACTGTTAGTGTTTTCCTGCTGCAGCGAAGGCCTAAATGTCATATAAAAAAATGAAGGAGTAGAAACGTGTCCGAGAAAACTCGCTCGTTGACCGACTTGAGCGAGAAACTCTTTTGGGTCCATAAGTGTCCCTTATTTCGATTTTCCATATTTCACGTCGCACATTTCTCGCAACGCATTCCTCGGTGTCATCTGCTGCGGCCCTCAGGCCAGCGTCATGTCACGTTCTTTATTCTAGGGTTTTTCAAACGTGGCGGCTGAGGGTAGTATCTCCAAGATGGAATTCAGCACGACTTTCTGAGTCATTCTCAGTGTTGCCGCAAGATGTCACTTGACTGGACTGCTTGAATGCGGAAAGGATGTTGAATGTGAAAAATTGCATTTGTCTGATGTGCATATTGCTCTGTTCAACTGTGCAACACTAGATGAGAACTAACGTTCTTTGTCAGACTAACTATCGGGCAGGTGGTAGAGCAAAATTTGCATGTCGCCGTCTCCGGATGGAGTGTGGAGCATACATATTATTACTGGGAGGGGGAAGATACACTCGCATGGATACGTTTTGGAAATTAGTTCGAATATGCTATTCTTCAGACAGAAGTTCAGAAGGTAGCAGAGCCATGGTGAGAGTTCGTAAGTCGTTGTCATCAATCTTGTAAGAGGTGTCTTGGCGAAGAAGTGACGCGACGGGTAAAGTGTCAATGCGCGGGATTCCTGTGGGCGTGTTTTTCAGTGATTGCGGGAACTTTTTTTTGAATTCGGTAATGTGGGCGCGAAGACTGTTTTCTTACAAGACAAGAGAGCCAGGGAGATTGGTTTAAGGTTTTGTATTTTTTCTATCTATACCTCGCTAGTGAAACGTGTTTCAGAGTATCGTTCTGTTTACTGCTAGAAAAGGGTCGCCGTGAAATAGACTTCTTGGCACCTGGATATCGGTGAACTGGATCATGGAACATTGTAAAGAACGATTTTCCTAAGGATGAGCGAAAGTGACAGCTAGTGCTGGCAACATAACTGAAGGTTCTGTGGTCGTTGTGCCTTCAAGCCCATTAGACTCCCTTCCTGCATTCGTTCGTTTGCAGTTGGTTATTGTAACTTGTAAATGGCTTCGACGCTTCCTTTTGTGATGTCTTCATCCGACGAAAATGTAGCGCGCTTTGAGAAATAATTGAAAGTAGGAAGTGCAGTGTTATGCGTTCTTCTGTAAAAATTCTTTTTTTCTATTAACATTACATTGAATTTACTTTTTGTGTGATAAATATGTTTATTTTAAAACCGATATGCGTACTGTTGCACGTGTTTCCGTTTATTGTGCTGTTGTGTGGCGAGCTGTGATCGAGAGCTTTCTATGTACATTCGTGGCAGTTTTCTTTACTCATTGTGAGAGCATGTTAAGAGATTTTCCACATACATAATTACATTTAAATATTTCCCGGACTCGCGTACGTGCATATACCTCAGCGAAACTCTTATATTTCTGCATAGGGATGTTTTCACAGGAGTCATAACCTAACACTTTTACGAAGAGACGTGGCTGAACAGCTGTCGCGGCGGAGGGATACTTCTCTGAATTACATGTGATCACTTACGCGAACTGTCACTTTGGCTCATCCTTAGGAAAATCTTTCTTTAAATGGATGTCTGCCTTATCGGGGTACCTTTTACAAGGAGGTTAACGAAATGACCTATTTGTCCTTTTTGGTCCCAGGAATGGCCAAGGTGGGGACAGGTTGTTTTGAGGAATCTTACTTCTGATCTCTTTAAAGGAGACGAAGGGCCTCAAAGGAGTTCTACCCTGAGGAACCGCGACTCAATTACGCCAGTCCTGCAGATCCAAGAGCGTGCTCAAGTCTGCCGAACTGGAGCTGCCAAACCGCCGTAAAAAACTGGTAACACTTGGCGGCTCCACACATTCGTTATTCGGTGAACAGCGAGCAACCGCTCGCCGAATCCCGAGAAGTGTGGATGAGTTGCTTGCTATATGTCGAGTGACGAACTTTTGGGGTTCGCCCTACCCACCGCGTGTCGCTCTTTTGGTCACATCAAAGGAAGCGAACATTCGCCGAACACGTCAGTTGCTCGGGATTGGGCGAGCGCCAGCTCGCTGCTCGGCGAATGCCGAATGTGTGGATAAGGGGAGGAGCACCGAATGTTTGGCGCTCGGCAAAGAGGAAGCAACCCCACATGAGCACTCGCTCGCTACTCGCCGAATACCGAATGTGTGGAGCCGCCTAAGTGACGCAGCATGCCAGATAACCATTGACGAGCTACCCGCAGCCAACAAGTGCACTACCCTGTTTTTAAATACGATCACTACCGGAATAGTTAATATACCGTATTTGGGATGTACATTTGGAATCGAGTGAATTCTTATTGCATTCTACATAAGTGAAGTCGTAGGCTTCCGCGGCCGGAGTCATGTGAATGATCTTGGCTGTCCGGGTGTCGCCGCGTCGAAGGCTGTGTTGCCGACGTTTCGACCATCTTTTCGTGGTCTTCCTTAGGTCTGGTCTGCGCTGGAGTGATGAACGCTCGGAATTACACATGCGTGGGGTCGATTTCGATAGGCTGAGACAGCCGGCCAATTGGAAGGCCGCCCCTCAACGGCGGGAGGGGGTAAAGTCAGGTGGCGCGGCGCGTGATCGGACGGCCCTGCCCTGCAGACCAGCCCTGAGGAAGACCACGAAAAGATGGTCGAAACGTCGGCAACACAGCCTTCGACGCGGCGTCACCCGGACAGCCAAGATCATTTGCATTCTACATAGTTTGGACTGCTCATATCGTAGTTGCTTGGCTGAACTGCCTCCGAAAGTTATAAAATCTCGCAGAGATGGAAAATGGCACAGAATAATAAATCTTCCAGGCAAAGAGGGGCGCTCAAATGCTAGAATCAGCGCGGAACGGCATAGGTTCACCGTTCGGTGGATCCTATGAATTTCAGTAATGCCTTCGGAATCGAAAAAGGATTAAGTCCAGTTTCAGTTGAGAAACCTTCATGACTATACACGCCGCATTACCGAGGTTACGGATCTTTGGGTGACCACCTTTGCCCAAAGGCTGAAAATTTCCTTTGGTCTTACAAGATTTGTTCCTCAGAATAAACGCTGAAGAAAAAATAGAAGGGGAAGAAGAAAAGGGAAAGGATGATGAGGAAGAGAAGAAGAAGAATGTTATTTTGATTTGGCCCAACAATCTCTAAGGGTGCCCAGAAAATATACACAGGCCTAGGGCAGTGATCCCTCATTTCAAACAAAATATTCCCTCCGCCCGCAATTCTTAAAGCATTAAATTTGGATTAGAGATTAGTGAATAGTGTTCTCTGAACAATTTTGATTCCCACATACAAAGTTCTGGTAAAGCAGGACCCCAGAGCTAATCTTATTAACACTGATATCTTTTTTTAATTTTATTTATTTAAGGTTGTTTTTTAACAACAGTGACTTTACTGACATCTTTATTTCCAGAAAAATTGGCTTTATTTTGTTTGATAAAAATTAAAAATACTAATATCCATTTCTTCTGCTTCTGTTCTGATAAAAATGTCAGAACTGTGGATTGAAATTACTCAATATATAACAAAGAAATATGTTATGTGCTTTTTTTCTACAACCACCCATTATAATGAGGGATTGTTCTACATTCATTTCTATTTACAAAACAAAATCAAAAATATTAAACTAACTCTTTTTTCCCCTCAGGGACCAGCTTCAATCACCCCACCCCACCCGGCATTAGTTCCACTCTCTATCAACCATAAGTAGGTCTTGCAAGTGGGTATTCCCCACTCCGTCTTCATTTCTCCTCTCTCTTTCTACTTCACCACGCTGGAACCCTACCTTTCAATAACCCCATGAGGTAGCTGCAGTCCCACTCAGCTAGATCCTTGGTTATCGCTTACATGCTAGTGATCTGTGGATCCTTAATGATGGTTAATGACATGGTAGGTTAGGAGGTGAATGATGGAGAGTATTGATGGAATGCTTATTGACAGGAGAAACCAGAGTATCCTGAGAAAACCTGTTGCAAACCCACTTTGTCCACCACAAATTTCATTTGGAACCGTTTGGATAGAACCCAGGTACCAGCAGTGGAAGGTGTAGTCTGACCATTATGTTATGGGCCACCCTGAGATTTATATTAGAGATTTAAAGAAAGAAAAAAATAGCGAGGTGCTGGCTGCCAGCAGAAGCCCAGAGAGAAGCATCCAAGTGGTGTTTTATCTTTTATTCCATAACAACAGATCCTAGCAGAAATAATTGCAAATGACCATTTTGAAATGTATACTACTTAAGAAATAGGACTGACCATAGTTTGGTAGTCTTAGGTTTGATACCCTACTGAGGTAAAACATTACATTTTAAGGTTGTCAAGTTAGAAAATTAAAAATAAATAGTTTTCCTTGCACTTAATTACTAATGAAATGATTTTATGTAAAAAAATAATACAAATTAGAGATGTCCTTTCTATGCATGCTGTTTAAAACTTGTATTTATTTTGTAATAAGATACTTAATACTGTTACCTGAATTGTTTTATCAAACCACCGGTTGGCACCATTGTTCTTGCTACCACAACCATGAACCATTTGAAGAGCAGCAATAGATCTTTTGTCGAGAGAGCCAAAGTTTGGATTTGGTTCATCCAAGCACACCAGAAACAAAGATTTATGTATAGTTTCCAAACTGCATGCATTTTTTGAATCTGAAATAATTTAAATAATTCTAAAATTGAGAAATAAGATACTACTGGGTTTTACACAAATTGGTTCTTCATCTACCTTTAATCAGCTCTTGGTATGCTTTTCCCCAATTATCCCTCTGATCAGAAGTCAAAATGCCAATTGGTACAGCAGGTTTCACTGGACTACTCACTATTTCACATAGCTGCTGTTTTATCTGATCCTCACTGAGTGGCTCTCCATTTCCTCCATAAACAGGGACTTCAAAAAACTACCAAATAAAAAAACAAAAAGTGAAAAATTATGTATTTCACACTAATATTGTGCAGACTCACTTATTAGGAAACATACATGATTCTTGTATGCCACAACTACATGTTTTGGTGGATTACCAGGATCTGCATGCAGCAAGCTATCACGTGGTATTCCTGGAATGCGGCAAGTGCCCATAATTTTTGAATATTGTGACATATCCAAGGGATCCTTACCCATTCTCTCAACAGGTAATTTATTACTGTAACACACATGAGTAAATTAATATCCGTTTTTTTTAATGTTATTAATATTAAATAAGATTTAACTCACTTGTCTATTAGGCATTTGAAGTCTACCGCACCAGAAATAACTCTGGCAGCCAAAGTAAGCTGTTCATCTTGATTACAAACTTTCTGATGTGGGAAAACCAATCCTGGACTTGACCATACCACCACAGGATATCTGAATTCCAAATATGCTGTCCTCAACCACCAGTCTGCCAACTAAAAAAAAAAACAAAAACTTTTCACAGAAAACTTTTCAACAGTCTGATAACTGGTTACTATTTTGTTAACAACAAAAGAAGGGAAAATAACTATGAAATGATTTTCAAGCATTTTGTAATTATTTTATTTTTGTATCTGTATTATTTTTGCAAATAAATGTTTTGATTGAGCTTATAGATGCAGATTCCAAAGTACAAGCAAAGCTGTATCTACGGTATGGCAGACATGGCACACGGCATAGACGCCACTCACAAGGGACACCATTTAGAGTATACACACTAAAACAAATAATAACAATAATTTGACGAATCCTGTCAGGGGCACAAATTCTATTCTTGCTGTGGGCGTCTGAATACCCAGATGTGCTCCGAGTATAAGCAAATAAATTATCATGAAACTATCATTGTATTCCTGAGACGTAAATAGAAACAATCTCAGGCATAAAATTAAATGCAGGAAATAAATACGAATGTCAGAAAATTCAGCTTTGGACCATAAAAGATTGATATAACTTACCTGTGAAAGTATTAGAGACACTACTCAGCTGCATGCACAGTAGGTAAAAGAGGACTCAAAACATGCACAAGTGCTGAGTGCAAAGTTACAACCAAATGAGGGTTCTAAGTGAAATGGGTACGTAAAAGTCTTCTAAAAATTATATCAGGCACTTTTTCTTCAAAATTGGGAAGTGGAGTGATATGTAATAAAAAGGAAACAGGAGTAGAAAGAAGTTATGTGTAATTCCGAATTCTTATAAAATAAGCATTGGAGGAAAGGTAGAGTGGTAGAAAGGACAAACATCACTTGGAGTTGTGAATGAGAACATAGAGGAAGTGCACTATTTGAACAATTGACAAGGCTACCCAAGGGCTTTCTTGATCAACATTAAATACTTAATACACTATTTCATACACAAAAGTAGAATGCTACTTAAGTCGCACTTACAGCATCCTCAACAGATTATTATTCAGATCTTATCAAAAGTTAGTGATGCTATAACAGCACAAATTTTCTTGTATATTAATGGTGACAATAATGAAATAATCCTACCCACTTTTTGAATAACTCCTAACCACATGAAATGCCAGATCAGGAAAAAAATACATCTTTAATTTTTCCAGACACCCATTACACTTGGTTGCTGGAAAATTTATAATTAAAACAGTTTTCACATCATATATTTAGTGAACAAAATGGCATGACATTAGGCATATGATTATTTGACATCTTCAAACTTTCAAAAGAGCTTTCCTGTAAAATTTTCTTGAATCGGATAGAACCTTGTTATTCTGAGACCACATCATCTCTTTTAAAAAGAAGCTGGTATAAAGTCACCTATCCCCAGCTAGCCTATCCCCGGCTTGGCAACTGGATAATATCTTCATAATAAATAATTAAGTATAATGAAAACAAATACAATTTACAGAGAGAAAACTTCTAATTTATGAAACAGAACTCCCTGACAGTCACATTGAAAACAATAGTAAGTTTAAGATACCTAAATTGACTGTTTAATGAAAAGAAAGGAGAAATATTTTAATGGAAAAATACCCGCTAGTACAGAGAAGATATGAAGGGAAAGCATCACCCAAAATGAATAAAATATTTGGAGACTACTGGATTAAATTTCAGAAACCAACTAAAACTGCTCCTGACTCCAGACGGAGGAGACTTGCACTCAAACAGGCAATGAAAAACAAAGCAACAATATAATGAAGACAAAACCTAACATTCATACCTAATGTCTCTTCAGGAGCTGCCTGAACTCTGAGACACTACAGCTTATTACAATTGTGTTAAATTTAAATCGTATATCCAATTTTAACTATAAAGGTAATATACAGTGAAACTCCGTTTATACGTTTCTCACTTATACGTTTTTTTTGTTAGGTCCCGAATAAATTCCTATAATTCCCATGCAAAATTATTTCAGATATACGTTTTACGTTTATACGTTTTTCACACTTATACGTTCAAAATAAAAGTCCCTTTAAGGCCGTATAACGTTCAAATGATCCCGCAGAGGCGCTGGACGATCTGCGTCGTGCCCGGAATTTTGCTCGAGTCGACACGCTCCAGAGCGCTCCCGCGGAGCTGACTCTTGCCCTCTGAGGCCACTTCCCGTTAATGAAACTTGTAATATAGAAGCTCGACTCGGCCTAGCTGAGGGGTCAAGACCGCGCGAGCCCGCGGGTGGTAGCGAAAGTCGGCTCCCGGCCCACCTCCAGAAGCGGGACTTCCAAAACGAAAACTTTCAGTCGTATGCGCATGGGAGCTCTCTGAGGATCTCAGGAGGCGACAGCTAGCTCCGAGGGAAGGTCAAAGGTGTCCCCAGGAGAGAGTAATGACATAGATGACCAATAAATGAGAATGTTTGTGCATTGACTGTCCCAGTCTCCAAAGGTGCCTTTGGCTGGCCGTAATAACACGAGTTCCTTTCGGTAGCGGATGGCGCAAGCGGTTAATGAAACCGATCCCTTTCCGCGAGGCGCGGCGCGGCGGGTGTCGCCAGACGGTGGAGCTGTGGCTGTCGTGCGCTTCCTGTCGCTCACGTATTAGATCACCGTGCTTTGATCCGCGTTATCTCAAGTAACATGAAGCTTGAAAGCAAAGCAAGCAGCCGTGGGTCTTCGTCGCCAGTTGTAGCCCACGCAGGTCACGGCCTTCGTTTCCGTAGTGAAACTGAGTCACACAAGTTCAACAGTATCATCCTTTCTGTTCTGCAATCTGCAGTTCTTGGCTGGGTTTTGCGAATAGTCTTCGTGTCGCTCAGGTCGCGCCTTCATCTCGCGTTTGTTGTACTGTCGTAGTTCGTCTTCTTTCTGGTTTTGCGTCCGCGATATTACACGAAAATGAGTGGTAGGAAAAGGCAACCCCTTTCAATATCAGAGAAAATAAAAATTTTAAAAGTTGTTAGGGAGAGTGGAAATAAAAAGAAAGTAGAAATTGCTAAAGAACTGGGAATACCGGCATCCACACTGAATTCCATCATTTCTAAGGGGAAAGAAATCGAGGACAAGGCACGTGTGTTTGGGGTGTCTAGTAGCAAGAGAATGCGAATTCAAGAAGGAAAATATGAAAATTTGGAAGATGCATTGCTACAGTGGTTTCAGCAGCATCGTGCTGAAGGTATACCAATAAGCGGCCCCTTATTGTGCGAGAAAGCGACTGAAATTGGACTGCGGCTTGGTTTAGAAAATTTCCAAGCTTCATCTGGCTGGCTTCATAAATTCAAGCTGCGACACAGAATCTGCTGCAAAAGTATGTGCGGCGAAAGCGGAAATGTTGATGCAGATGTCGTGTCGGCATGGAAGTCGGGACCTCTTCAAGAACTGGTGGAGCAGTATGCCCCCAAAGATATTTTTAACGCCGACGAGACGGGGCTTTTCTATTCCCTAATGCCTGAAAAGACGATGGCGTTCAAGGGAGAAAATTGTCACGGGGGTAAGAAGAGCAAAGACCGTGTAACTGTGCTTTTATGTGCTAACAGTGATGGGACAGAAAAATTGCCACCGGTCACGATCGGGAAATTTGCGAAGCCGCGATGCTTCAAACACATTAAAACACTGCCCACCAAATATGAACACAATAAAAATTCGTGGATGACCACGTTTTCGTGGCTTTGGATGCGGGCTTTAGATGCCAGAATGGGTATCAGAGGGCGAAAAATACTATTATTTGTAGACAAGTGTCCAGCACATCCACCAGACACCTCATATCTACGGAACATCAAGGTGCAATTTTTCCCCTCGAACTGCATCAGCGAGTTGCAACCCATGGATCTAGGGGTTATCCGAAACTTAAAGTTGCACTACCGAAAAATGTTGGTGCAACAGGCCATCCGCTACATCGACAATGGAAACAGGAGTTCGACTAAAATAAATGTATTACAGGTAAAATGTTTAGTTTTATGGTCAGTGAGGTAGAATTTTTAGTTTTTATAATCAGGAACACTCCTTTTTTTTCTCATAGGCTATGCATTTTATCTCCTCGTCATGGCAGAAAGTTGAAGAATCTACCATCAGGAACTGTTTCCGGAAAGCTGGATTTGGCAGCCCCGAAGAGGATGTAGAAATGGAGTTAGCTTTGGGAGATTTACCCATCAATCAAGCGGACTTCACAGAATTTGAGGATGTAGATAAAGATGTGGTTACATCTGAACTAAGGTCCATTGAGGACATTGTGAGTGAAATCAACGAAGAGATTGATGAAGACAGTGATGATGAAGTGGATGATAGTGAAATAAATGTAGTAGGTTTCAGTGAAGCCGTTGCAGCATTAGAAACTGTTAAAAAGTTTGTTATGCAACACAGTGTCGCAGATGAGGTGATGGGACAGCTATCACGTTTGGAGGGGGAAGTGTATACCTTGGGGGCTTATAATGTTAAACAGACCAAGATAACACACTTTTTTCATAAGTAATCATTTAAACTACATATTAAAATCTTCTTTTTTGGTAGAAAGTTTTCTAATAAAACAGTAGAGTAAAAATAGAGATTTTTTTTTGCTCATAAAATTCAATTTCAGTTATGTGTTTTTCTCACTTATACATTTTTTTTCTTCGGTCCCCTGAAAAACGTATAAGTGAAGTTTTACTGTACATTGCACTTTTTACTGTCAATGCATCATGCCATTTTGCTAGAAATAAATTCTATCTTAATTTTGAAAGGAAAATCTTGTGACATGGAAAATTTTGCAAATACAATAATCAGTAATCAAAATTAGAATGGCCCAAAGATATACCAAAGAAACTTCAACATTCATGACTCTTCAAAGTTTCAAACATGCACAGTATCATTTATGCACTTACCATGCCTCATATCCAATGTTATCACAAAATAGAGAAAAGAAACTATTAATAATAAAAATTCACACATCACATAGCACCAATTGCAGAATTTATAAGCCAATCATTAATGTTTACATGCAAATTTTTGTTTGTATTTCAAATAATACTAATTTTTCAGTCTCCAGGACACGATAAAAGATTTTGCTGAACGAAATATCTGACTTTGTCAATTTGTAGACAATAAGGATATTTTAGGAGAAGTTGTTTCACACCAATTCAATAATCATCAAGACACTAAAAAAAATCACTTAACATCACAAGTGTAAGACGACCTAAACTAATATCTCTACAACAAAGGAAATATTATTTGTATTGATTACATTACAAAATAACAATTATATTGCCACTTATTTGCAATTAAACATTTTCTCAATTCCATTTCAGGAGAAAAAATTGTCCTGTTTGCTTCATATAAGATCTACAATTCATTTCTCACCACCGAGTCTACACATTAACGATAAACGAAATTAACAAAATTCATTGCCATGGTAACTATGCTCTAAAACTCATGAGATTTAATACTTCACCATGACACCTATAAATAAACCTTTTTCTCAAAAACACAACATGCACAAGAAATATTACACAACACAATACTTAAAGAATGTTTCAATAAAAACAATGATTTGTATTCCATTATAGCAAAATTTATATTTTACACATTGTGAATGATAAAAAATTTACATATTTTTGCAGGTTTTCTTAAATTCTCTTGACAGTTTAATCACAGGAAGACTATCAGAATACCATAGAAGAGTAAAGCGGCCACTTGCATTCAAACATTCTCAAGAAAAAAAGGTAGTCATTTTCAAAAAAATTTCATTTGAGGTATTTTTTACACAAGTTAATTCAAACTTTTAAGGAAACTTCCAATATTTTGAAAAAAAAATGTGCCTGACATCTAAGCAATAGAAATCTTTCAAGTTTTTAGTGCTTATAACACTTATCTTGCGACATTTCTGTCACCTAGCAGCCAAAGTTGTTTTTATTTACATTTTTAGTTGCATTTTTTAATGTCTAATTAATATTTTCAAATATATTTTAAACACAAATGCCCTCAAGGAACTACCGTATCTAACAAATGAAAAAACTTTAAAGTTGGACACTTAAGTAGTAATAGTTCTGAATTTGTAAGTATACAATTATAAAAAGAATGATTCCCAAAGTCTGCCCAAAAATATAAACTGCTTAGACAGAGAGAGAAAAGAAGACCAAGAAAAAATGGGATCATGCAGGAACACTTGAAAAACTGAAATATTTCAGGTTTACTGCTTAACCAGAACAGACCTCCTGGCTTTTAATCCTGCAGTTCATGATAATGATGACAATTATAAAACAGATATTAGTATTTCAGTAGAGGAAAAGAGAGTTTTGAGATAAGAGAGATTATAGTAGAGTAGATAGAGATTCAACTGATGAAAGTACAGAACTCTCATTTTAAAACATAAATTAAGATAAATGAATTACACTACGTACAACTATCCACACTCTTGCAGTCAGGAGTGAGTGAATGAATGTATGAGTACACTAAGCATATGCACGAGATTCACAATAATTTTTAAACAAAATATTTCTAGACATTTGATTTTGCAACAAATATGAAATTTGATTGTTTGACATTAGAATGCTAGGGCTTCTCCATAAATAGCAAATTCGTGGAAAATTCCATTTAAAAAAAATCTCTAGCTTTAATAATTAAGATGTAGGAGAGATTGGGAACAATATTGAAATTTTTGAAAAAGTTTCTTTTCAGTTCATAAGGCTTTGTGTTGTGACAGATCAACCAAAAAATATTTATTTGGGAAACAAATCCTATGCACAGAGTACACACTAGTGTTGTTCACAAACAGTCATTTTTGAAACACAAACACCCTGTTTCTATTTCAGGGGATCCAAAGACATGAATTTCCATTATAGTTTTGAAAAAGTTAAAGAATTAAATGAAATGTCAAATAGTAGGAGATCAAGATGTAACCAATGATCTTATCAATCACTACCAAAGTGAATGACAATGTACCATTCTTTTTAAAGAACTACAGTGTAGTATACTGAAATACAGAAACTGAAGAGAGATGTGCTGCAACAACTAGGCATGAAGACATTTTTTCTCTCTGAGCTAAATTTGCTGCAAAGACAGGTCACAGGCTTTCATGTACTTAAGCAAGGGCACAAACAAGGGATGTTTGCTTGACAGGGCCCAGGAGAACTCAAGGCAGTGAGGCAGTAATAGATGGGTAGCCCGTATTTCAAACAAAAGTTACTCCACTCCATCTCTTGAATTATTCTATTATTATAAATATATATATTTTTTGTGATTAATATACTTCAACTACAGTTAAACATTCCATTTCTTCAAAATAAATCTTTAAGAAAAGAAGTTTTGTAAACATTTTTATAACTATATTTTAACAGTTTAATAATAATAATAATAATAATAATAATAATAATAATAATAATAATAATAATAATAATAATAAATTATGATGATGGTGGTGGTTTTGATTGATTGATTGATTTTTTCATGTTTCTGGGCACGTCAACTGCTTTGGTCATTAGTCCCGTTAGTGTAGTGCATGATTTTTCTCTCTCTCGGGAGATGGCGGTGATCTTCCACTGCTGGATAGTGAGATCCGGCACTGACCTATCATCGGCATGTGGGGTTTCCCCCTAACCAGGACTCTCCCACCAGCGGGGCACCGCCCCAGCCAGGACAAACTCTAAGCTCCCGACCAGTCTCCCGGAATATGTGGTAGTGTAATGCATGTTAGTGCAAGTGAGTGTGTGCAAGGGGAGAGGATAGAACAGGGAAGAGGAAGGAAAGATCACGCTCGGTCCGTGGCCCGTTTGGTAGGGTACTGCTCTGGCATTCGCCTGGTGGTGATTGGAGAAACCACGGAAAACTACCAATCAGAGAAGCCAACGGCTAGAATTCTCCTCCAGACAGGGAAGGAATTCGACCTAGCTGAAAAGCTAGTGTCGAAAATCCTGCCGCCGTCAGGACTCGAACCTACGACCTCCCGATCAGAGGCGCTGCAGTGACATCAGTTGATGCACTGAGCTACCGCTCCTGGTATGGTGGTGGTGGTAGTGATGATGAAGATGATGATAATGATAATACTTAATAATACCATTTTATTGCTTAAAGACTTACAGAAAGTATCAAGCAGTTTGTCTAAGAATTAATTAAAATTATGTCTTTTGTGAGAAAACAGAAGCTTCAGAATAGATACATTGTTGTAAATCAGATGAATAGAATGACCTTGAGGACACTGCAAAGTTTTGGTTTGGTTTTGAAACTCTGTAAATCATTGACTTTCAGGGTATGTATGTGACTGTCATACAGTGTGTATGACAGGGATATCACAAACAGAGAGATTGGTTAAAAGGGATTTCAACACGAAAATATTCCTATCTAATATCATAGAAACATATATTTCAAGCAAATGTGTCTGTCATATGAATTGTGTTTGATGTAGATGCACATTGTCATTTCACATAATATTGTAATAAATGTGTCAAATTACGAACTGAACCTATAATGTGTATTTATTTACATGTTTAGGTAAAAAATTCTTGATTAGTTTTTGAAATCCCATAAGTCATTAACTTTTAAATAAGTCCAGCAACTATTGTACTATTAATACAAGTAAATGACATGCCTCCATGGCTCCAATCAAGATTTATGCGCCAGAAATAAAAATACAAACAGAAAAGTTCTCTTTGTACTTTTTTGTGTGTTGTCTTGAATGGACATACAGTACTAAGGTGATGTTTAAGCGAGGTTTGGAAGTATTTATTATCAGCTGATTTTATGGTAACTGGGAGATTATTAAAAGCTGTGCAGCAATGCAGAAAGGATCTCTGTTAATTGAAGGCTTGCTGGTGTATATCCTGTGATAGTCCCCATGTCCTCTAGTATGGTAGTTATGTATCTCTTTATTACTCATAAGAAATTGATTCTGATTATTTCTCAATAGTAGTAATACTTTGTAAGAGTAGAGTGCTTGAACTGTCAGTAATCCATATTTAATAAAGAAATCTTTACAGAACTGTCTTGTATTCAGTTTGAAAATGCTCCTGATACATTTCTGTTGTAGAGCCACTAATCTATCCATATTTTTTGTGTTGTACGTCCCCCTTTTTCTATACCATACTGTTTATTCATATTTTTATTATAAATTATTATAAACTTGTTTTATAAAATATCTGACCATGTGCAAGAATCATTATTGCAGTAATTTGAATTAAAAGTAAATAGGTACATTTTTACTTGTTCTGAATGAAACAAAATTTGACACCCCTTTTAATTTAGTTGCCCAAGATTTTAATGTAATAAGTCTACGTGTTCAATTTAAAAAATTAAAATCTAATTACCCAGTTCCTACTGGTTTTGGCTTTCTCCTCCAATAACTTCTGAAGTTTTGAACCACACCCTCCTGCAGCTGAAAATTGTTTGACCAAATCTTGAGTAGTATGAAATTCTTCAGGGGTCACAAGGGGTCTTGCAGATCTAAAAATCAATTTTTTTAAAATTATTACTATTATCATGAGGAATCACATATATTTCTAGTAATAATTCACAAAAAATATTGCATTCCAAATTATGTGAAATGATAAACTAATTACTGCATTAATTGAAAAGAAAATGAATCAATGTCTTTGGCATTAAAATTTTGAACATGGAGACCATTAGGCTACTATACTTCACAGCTCCATTGAAAAGTTTGAATTAAGTTTCATGCCAAGTGTAAGGAAATTCGATGGACAAAATGATTTACCTTAGAAACTTATCCAATGTCACTTGTAATGGGGGTACAGGCAGAGGCGGCAGATCTGATTGTGAAGATAATAGCCGCGGATGCAGTGCATGTTGATATCCTACTGTCGCACGTAAAACTGAAGAACCATTTACATTCCATAAATTTTTGGAAAATGTAAATAAAGCCTACAAGACAGGATCATTTGATTATTTTGCAATCATTTACTAACACAGAATAGTTAAATTATAGGAGTATTCAGAGTAACATGAACCCCAAAGTCGACATAGCCAAGCTATTTACAAATTGTTATGTAAAATATTTTCTACCTGGCCTCGAGAGACATTGATCGGTCCCATTAACTTCAACATTGCTTCGTCACTCGGACCTAAAAAAATCAGAACATTATAACTAATAAAAGGTTAAAATATATCCAGGCTTGAATATTGAAATGCCAAAAGTTCACAAGAAATATTTCTGAAATATTACTTCGTGGGTGATATCCACAATATTTCCTTCCTCTAATACTAAGAGAGGTAGTTTTGGGCAATCTTCTCAAGCTGAAAATAAGATTTCGTCACATTGTCTATTCCCCACGCCTGCCCTCGTTGAGTTTACTGTCAATAGGGGCAGACGGGGGCGAAGAATTCGCTTAATAAGAACTTGGCACGCGTCCAATGCCGAGAGGCATACAGCTGCGAGCGTTCCAAACGCAGCTCGACGTGTATGATTCGGAGTTGGTTCGGAATGTATCGTGCGTCACGAAGGGCCGTATTCAACACTGTACCTTGAGCGGCCTTGAGTTATGTCAGAAATGTTTCTGTCTAGCCAAACGGATAACACCATATACTCTCTGGATAATACCGCCAGTCGAAGCTCATCTCTCATTGCGACCATACGACTTTGACCTCGCAGTGTCATCTTTGTACACAGATGACAGGTCAGACAGCGCGCGAATACAAATAGGTTGTCATGGATACTTATCAGTTCGTTTATGGTAACTTTTCCTGCTGACGTTGCATAATTAATTTCAATATTTTTTTTTTTTTTTGAAATATTTAGTGTTTAGACTTTTGATCACTTAAATTTTGCAAGTGCACCTTTTTGCTGTCATTCAAGACGTCGCCGTGTCAAAATCACGTGTGTTCGTTTCCTTCATGTCAAATGGTTTACTTCGTAAAAGGAACTTAATACCAACTTAGTATTTACCGTGAAATTCTATAAAGCTAGCATATGCTTACCCATGTTATTGCGGCGGATGTGTAATGCCAAGTGGCCAGGTGGCAGAGGCAAAACGCATGTACCGTTAACCGGTCTCCGAGAGCAATTCCACGTCACATATCGAACCTTGAACCCGTTTCTTCTTGAACAAGATAATGTCAACGTCTTGCTAATCAGCTCTTTTTATCTTTGGTTTCTCAATTCAACCAACTCCCCATTAAGTAAAATGTAATATTTTTTTGCAAATCTTTGAACAGTCTACTATTTAAAGTTTATTACACATGATTTGACATATGTAACTTCAATTTAGGTGTTTCTTGGTAATGAATTACAAATTGATCCTTGGAGGTTTTTCAGGTGGAGTTAGGCTAAGAAGGGGAGTTCAGAATATAGCAATCTTCCCTCTGTAGACTTTAAAGCCTTTAATGGCAGATTTATGGTAAGGCAGAGGAAGAAACCTGCAAGTAGGATAAGGTAGGGCAAATTAAAATGCTTACAAAAGGGATATCAATCAAGAGGCTCTTAAATACAAAGTATCTTTATATTCTTTACTTGGTGACAAGCCTCGAAATAAAACATTGATGACAAGATATGTTATGCTCCTGGAAACTATTGCTTAAAGTACCAAATCCATTTAACCACTCCACATAATTTAAATACAAATTGTACAAAGGCAAATACTACTCCATGATCAGTAACATACCTCTCACCAATACAAAGAAAATCTATTTAATCAACTCACTCAAATCTGCTGTAGTAAATGGAATGAACAACAATGGAAATTAATTATTGTACCAAATGTTATGTGGAGAAAAATTAAATAAACACAAAACTACAAAATAATATTTTTAGTATTCCAATTCAATAAAATACAATGAAATTCAGGTGTAGAGTACAAAAAATTCCCAATGTACTCTTAATATACAGTGAAAAGCATTGACATTCACTTTATTCTTGCTAGTTTGAAGACATATTTCAAAACAGCGATTTCTCTAAAAATGTTCAAAATCAGACCATCATTAGATTAGATTAATCACAAGAGTACAGCTCAACTCTTGGCAACTAGTAATCATTCAGTCCCTCCTGTTACCACAATATTGAGAATAACATAGCATTCAAAACTGCACACTGTCCATAATTTTTTTTCAGTTTTGCAAACTGTTCACAATTACAATTCTTCTTTCTTAGGTTTGCCCTTGCGGTCCCAGCCCTTCAGTTCACTAGTAGCTTGTTTTGCAATGTACTTGATGAAATCCTCCAGTTCTCGACCACCCTGCAAAATAAATAAATAAGTAAAGAGATTCAAAACAAAAATTTAAATGAAAAACAAAAGAGAAACCACTTGCCTCATATCGGACAGGGTTAATCTTGTCATTCTTTGGAGCCCAGTAGAGTGTTGGGAAGCCTCGAACATCAAAAGGTGAAGGAACATCATTGGCAGTGGCATCCATCTTGACAATGGCTACCTCTTCATCCTTCAACTGTAAAATGGATGCACTTAAATTAAAATAAGTGTAAAATGCTGTTTAAACTGTTGTAGGGGCTAAAATAATACAAGACATGTATGTAGACAGCAGATTCCACAAGTTGTTTTTAAACTTTCAGTTTTATTATAATGGAGACAGTTTGTCGGTCATTTTCAGGATATTAATAAGATTATAAACAGAATATAAATATAATAAAGCCCTTGGTATTAAAAACTCATTTTTTTCAAGAATCTGCACATTATTCCTTCACAGTAAATGCATTCAAAGTCTGGACAAATGAAAATTAAAAAGCTGAAAAAAATAAGGTAAGAATAGGAGAATAGCCACACCTAAAGGCCCACCAAATTATTATTACTGTCCAAGGGAAGAATACAAAATTATTGTTACTCACCTTCTCACCCAACTCATCAAAGACAGGAGCCAACTTTTTACAATGACCACACCAAGGAGCATAAAATTCAATGAGTGTATCCTTGTTATTGTTGGTAACAACTTTTTCAAAATTTTTGGCAACAGCAACTGTAACTGGCCCACTGTTGTCCTCTGGAACGGCTTCAGATTTCAGATATGGCTCCAGTTTCCCAGCTTTCAATTGGGTCAAAAAGTTTTCGAAGGCCTCCACCCTGAATAGTAACAAACTCTCTAAATATATTTAACAAAACCATAAAATATTGTAACTGGCTCAAGCAAACCAAAAACCTTACGAAAATTCATCCTTCATGATGAATTTCTGATTCTTCTCATCTCGTGCAAAAATCAATGGTTTGTCACCTTTGACATAATCATAACCATATTCATTCAATTCATGCTGGAAGTCATCTTTGGAGCTGACTGCAAACGTGAAGCTAGAAGCAAATCCTTTAGCAACCTTCAAAATGCGGTTGCGCCAATAATTAGTTCCTGAAATTTAGAATACATAAATTATTTCCAATATATGTACCACCATGAAACATTCAGAATTTACACATTTCCATAGTTACATTACAATGTAAACAGTAGTCATGATCAACGAACAACACCACCATTTTACCATTTGTTCAATTACAATTCATTTGTTGGCATAAGGATCCCATCACATTTGTTCCTCTTTACCAATTCAACCAACTCAATAAGTAGAAGTATTCTACCCATGAAATCCAGCTTAAAAATGCATGGAAAATTTGATAAAAATAAAGCTTTTTTCAGCAAGCCATGCATAAATAACACATTGTGCTTTTTTTCCTTTCCTTTCTTTTGGTCCTTCCTTTACATAAATTAGAATTTTTCCAATGTTTTAAATTCCACCTGTAGATGTCTTTCCCTATTTTTCAGCCCTAACCCATAGTCAGTGTTGTTTTTTTGACCCACAAAACACAGAATGATATCATCCCAAGCTATGCAAAAATGGGCAGGAATTACATGCCATTACTCTTATTTATTAAGTGTTTGTTTTTCAATGATTTTTATTTATGTAGCTCTCCGCCATTATTATTCACTTTTTTTTTATTATGATGCCACATTTCTTAAAATAGTAATAAAAAATTAATTTACATATCTTAAGGATGCCTAATGGTTTCCCAGATTCATTTTGCCAATTACCTCTGAAATTTCCATTTTTTCTGAATTGAATTTTGGTATGTCATGATAGCCAAGTATGTTAATTTACACCAGAATTGTTTTATATTGAAAGAAAACATTTTTATTTTAAAGCTGCTACAATGGGGCAATAATGATTAAAGACAATGCATTATAATTGGCACTTCTGCATTATGTACTTTACATAAACAACAGCACAAAACATTAAATCAAAGAGCATATGTTAATTTATTATTTCTTGCTATTTGTAATATTTGTTACTATAAATACTGTAAAAAAATGAAGGCTCAATACAATGCCTTGTCGAATGTTTTTATTTATTTCATAAACAGCTTTCAATGTCGTAACTACCATCAGTTCTACCAAATGGGAAACGAGATTAGACATTGTTATCTTAATTTCCAATTTGCAAATACTTTGTAGCAAAATCAGATATCAGTTTACTATTGAAATTATGAAATAAAATTATTCTTTAGTTCTGTTCAGGTGTACAGACTTGGAAAAAGCACACCTTTTGATATGACTTAATTTTCCTGTGGCTTTTCTCATATTTTCACAAAACTATTTAAGATTTTATGTCAATTATTGAAATGTACATTATGTATTTTTTAACATTCATAAAGAAGTATGACATTTAGGTGATTATTAGAATTGGAATGTAGTTCCCCCAACACAAAACTCATTATTTATGGAAATTAAAATGTACATAGTTGGACATTTCCACAATTAAAAATTAACTTAATACAAGTCTAACCTCCATTTTGTTAAGAAAAAATTAAGTTTTTGCTTTTCAAGTAACCTTCATCTATAATGACTGTTTTTGGCAATTTATAAGAAACAATCAACACAAAAAACTCATAAGTATGCTACTACTGGATAAATAATTTCACCCACCCATCCAAATCAGTTTATGGAAACCCACAATATAATTGCTCAGAACTCTGAAATTATGTGTCCCAGGCCCTTAGAGCCAAGTTTTTGTATCCCGTCAGGGACACAGGCTTTGTACAGACAGGTGAAATGTAGGGACACAAGTTTCAGGAGGATGGATGAAGAAATGGTGAGGGGTAGTTAGGATCCAAACTGTTTTTTAAGCAGTATTCTATCAAATTAGTCCATTTAACTTTCTTTTGAATGTCCCACTCCATAGGATGGGTAGTTAGAGAAGTGTGAATCCCGAAATTATGCAAAATTAAATTAAAGGAAAAATGACAAAAAAAATTAAATGACTATTAAATATTCTGTGCAATTGACTTAATTCTTACCAATTCTACGATAGAGACAGAACTAAGCCTATAACTCTTAACACACTTCAGGAGCTGACCTTTCCAAAATTAGTGATTCTATGACGCAATTTGCCGTTTGAAAATAACTGTCATTTACAAAGGGACGGAGCTTTTGTAAGGGTATATTGTATATTTTTCAAACTAAAGCACACAAAAATTTATAACAAAGAAGTTTTCGTTGCCTAAGAAAATTCTATATAAACCATTGTGAACTACCAGTATTCAAGCTCCTAAAACACAACTTTTTTTTTCACAAATGAATCTTACCTTTGGCATTCTTGACATAGTCAACACTGTAATAAGCAACAACAAGAGGATTTTTGAAGTCATTGCTGTTATCACGTTCCCTATGACCCACCAAACCATGGCTAGAATAAAATAAATGCATTGATAATTATAACAAAACAAATTAGGAAAGACACATCTACATTAATTTAATGTTAAAAATAAACAAAACCAATTCTCTTCACTTTGGACACTTGCACAGAAATGAAGATGACTGGTACATATTTCATCAAATTTTCTAAAATTTTACTGATGTACATAAAATTAGAAAATCTAAATACAATTTGCTAACTCCACATGTATTTATGAATCAAGAATTAATTTAGTTGCTATTCTTGAGTTTTTTAACTAAAAATCACAAGCTTTAGCATTTTAATGCTAGCAAAATAAATACAAAAATGGACAAATTTATATAAATTTAATAACAATTTTAGATTTGAAGAATGTTTTACAAAAATTGAGAAACCACTAGCAGTACTTACTAGTTCTTGTTAATCCAAGTTTCGATTTCTTCTTTTTTGGCACCTCCTTCATACTCAACAGAGTTAGGTTCAAATTTATTTTGCAAATGCTTGGGTCGGAAGAGAATAATGGAGTCACTGTAAAAACAGGAAAAAAAGAAATAAGCCAAAATCATCAGAAGTATGGTTAAACTATGAAAGTAAATTTTCAACTCACGTTTCACCCTGTTTTTCCAGAACCTCAGCAGTCGAGGTGTGACCAAATCTATATTTTTCCCTCAACTTGTCTGCAAGCTTTTGGAATGCACCCTTCAAGTCTGATTCAGTCTCAAAAAATCCTACAACTGCTACATCATCTTTGGAAAGGAAGTCCTCAAGGTCAGCTACAGATTTCAATTCTTTTGAGCTAGGACCCACTTGTGCCTTCATATATTTAACAATTCCATCTGCAATAAGAGATTCAGTAAAAAAATTGACCTGGCAAGATATTACATAAAAAAAAGTAAAAGAAAACAATGTCACACACTTGCTTCTCGGGGTCCGTTGTATTCTGAACTGAATTCGCCGTTTCGGAAAATCTTTAGAGTAGGATACCCTGATACTCCAAATTTATTACAAGTCTCCTTTCCTCCTTCAGTACAATCCACCTACCAAAATACAAGTGATATGTTACAGGGGAATAAGTCAAACAACTGCAACAGCAATATTTTTTTTTTGGTACATGAAATGCTAACTTGTCTTTCTTAAAAAGATACTTACTTTAGCAAGAGTGACAGGTGGATCATTTGTTTTAATTATGCCTGCTGCTTTCGCATATTCTGGCTTAAGTTTCTTGCAATGGCCGCACCTAAAACATTACGAAAACATTGAAATTTTTCCCAGAAGTTTAAATTAATATGAAGTTAAGGAGAACAGATTTTCTTACCAAGGTGCATAAAACATAACTAGCACTGTTTCATGTTCCGCAATACGTGTTGAAAAATCGTCATCCGTGAATTCAAAGACATCGTCCTCGGAACCAAATATTAGCAATGGTAACGAAAAAACAGTCAAAATTAGGAACAGCCTTTGTATCATGTTGGGAGAATAAATCAGAATTCCTCCTCTCGAGATCACCTCTACACCGTCAACAGGAACCCACAAAGCCGGCGAGGGCGATTGCTGAATTTTGTAAGCTTCGTGTTGTCGTGTGCTGATTGGTCGTGAAAGTTCTCCCTCGTAACGTTAGATTGCGTTCAATGTCCTCAATGCACGGAAGCTCGGAAATACACGTGTTTGTTCCTCACAGGAGTTAAATGGCCAATGAATCGCCCGTGGCGTTATCGTCTCTGAATTTTGAAATTATTACGTAATTTTGCGTGCGACTAATGTTGAAACTAGCTCACAATGAATTGAAGCTTATTACCAATTATATATAATAAGAATAACAAATTATTGGTATATACACATCTTCAAGATACTTTTCAACTTTAATCCCTTTAACTGACACGTCTGCGCTCTTCTCTGTGATGGTCGAGGGAGGTACCTGATGTAACCTGAAAATATCGAAATCAAAAGTTCTGTGCTCTGCAGTCGTTTCTAATCTGTGTGCACTAGATTCATTCAAGTATTAGTACACTACCTGAAGTGTAATTCGTACCTGGAAAATGTTAATCATAAACTCTATTCGGAAATTGATTTTTCGCCGGACCTCGTTGATGGGAACTATGGACAGACTTTTGTCAAGTGATGGAAAAGGTCTATGGAAAAATTCTCGCCCGTGTACTATTTTGCCTCATATTCAATGTTGTCGTGCGTGGTGTAGTTTACAGGGAGTATGTTGGAAATGTGGAAACAGCAATACTATAATGTTTTGCAAGAACTGTAACGCCTTACAAAAACCAAATAAGAATATTAATTATTATGATATATTAGGCATAGACCGCAAATTTGATTTAGATACTTATGACTTAACAAAAAAATATCGAAAATTACAAAGCATCCTTCATCCAGACAAATATGCTAGTTCTTCTGAGGTAGATAAACACTTCTATAAACATAAAAAATTGTAATGGCATTTACCATGCATCTTCATCATTCGTTACAGAATGAAAGAAACATATCAGAAGAATACTCTTCTGTTGTGAACAAAGCATACAGTACCTTACTTCCACCTCTGGCTCGAGGCCTGTATTTGCTAGAATTGCAAGGTGTGCATTTAGAAGAAGGAAATGTGCAATCAAACCCTGAATTTCTAATGGAGCTCATGGAACGGAATGAAGAAGTTGACCAAGCTAATAATGAATCAGAAATTAGAGCTGTGAGTGAAAAGAACAAGAAGATGCTAAACAATCTTATCAAGTAAGCTTCAAAGCATTTTAAAAAATATAATCAAGGGGCAATTTTACAATACAAAATATTTTCTTCTGAGAAATATTTTTTTGTGTCATTTCCTGACTTCAGGAATTCATTGGTTTCCTCACAACTTTTCTAAAAACTCTTAATGTGAAAATTTTAAGTCAAAATTGTAAAGATTTATCAAAACTTTTTCTACAGCTCTAGAGTTGTGTCAAAACGAATCTACTGTATCATGAAACTAAATTTTTCACAATGTGAGATGATCCAACTCTTTTTCGTAATTACAAATAAACTGAAATATATCTTGGTGATCAATATTATCTAATTGGTGATCCTAGCACAACCAACCCCAATAATAATTGCCTTTGGGGAAGCATTCAATACCCAAGTGTGGCTATTTATGTGTTATTAAACAATAGAACATCATGTGAAGAACAATCTATAGCTCGTTACACAACTAGGAACAATCCAGTCATAAATCCAATGAAATATCCTTAACACTTGTCAAGAGCACTTCATTGAGAATTTTCTCATTGAGTTACTAGAAACTAACAGACAAGATAACATACTTTGGCTCTGTCCAATTCCTTGTGTTCACAGAAAAGTACAATGATACCTTTGATAGTGTGGATATTAGTGACACTAGCACATTATTATCTTTTCATAAAAAATACTGTTATATCAACTTAATGCAGACAAAACAAAAAGCCATTATTGATAGTCAGTGTCTATAAGTTAAATCTTCAGTCAGAAAGTTAAGTCAGTCCACTGTCCATATTCCCTACCTTTTTCTTTCATTGACCCCCGCCTATAAAGAATTGTTGGTTCCATCGACCCCTTAGGTTATTCTGTATAATGTAACATACACAATCTTAACACAAATAATTGCTCATAAAGTTTTTAAAGATAAACATTTTGTATTCCAATATTTTCATAAATATCTAGATTTTCAATAATCGACAAAGCTTCTACTTCTGAGTAGGTGAGTTTCTAATTTTAATTGTTGGGCATTGGTTGCATAACGTTGAACGTTTTTAAACTGGCCATAAACATTTCTCCAGTGCTCATTGCAGGGAGTAATTTCTTCCACAATAGAATATCATTGTGATTACATAGTTATAATATGTTGAATTTTCTAAATCTCCTAAGCATTGTGTTTTTAGGTTCTTGAATGCTCCAAGGCAGAAAGTCGAAACAGAGCCCCTATCTGCAATAAACATGAAATTGAGTTTTTAATTTAATCAGCAAGTCTTATAATGAAAAGGGCTAGTGCAATGAAGAAAATATGCTTGGAGAGCTGTTTGTTGTATTCTTTACCAATATCCATTTGCAGGGGTCCTTTTCAAGGGTCAAGGGTCCCTTAATGTGGGGGAATGGTAAGGTGTAGTGGTTCCACCAGCCTAGCTAAGCCCCTGATCCTAAGGATGAACGATAAATAAGAGAGATGAGCAGATTTGTAATTTATTATTGTTATGTTGCTCTCAATCAGAAAACAATTAAGTTCATTTAATATTTTTTGAAATCAACGAGATCTTGATTATACAAATCAGTTGCCAGTTCATATTCGACTAGACCCCAATTGACCCCTTCATCATCATTGGCCCCCCAGGGAGTTGATATGCACCATGTTAGAAACCCCTGATTTAGAACCACAGAAACAAATTGGTTGTAGCTAAAGATAGCATTAAAGTATACTCCAAGAAATGAGATTCCTTGTTTGTAAGACATTTTCTTATAAGGAGATGCTGTTGTGAAAAAATATTGAATGACATGGCCAATAGCACAAATAACAAACTTGGGTTATTTGCAATATATTGACCTGTGTTTATAACTATTAGAGAACATTTTCGTATTACAGTGACACAAAAGATGGATTCATAAAAACTGATACCATCACAGTACCTACAGAGAATGATAAGATGTTAAAATATTGTGATGATTCAATGGCTTATGTTATTCAAGATTGCACACCATTCAATTTGGAATTTGAAAACAGTGTTTTCTGGGCATGGATTGGAAGATGCAATCTCAAGGGAAAATATCAACATTTTTGAAGATGTCATTTAAATTCACACTTGAACAGCTTGTTGTAAGCTACAGTCATAATATACAAGCACAAAAGTGAAAGCGTTAAGAAGCTCCTGTAATACTTTCACATCAATTCAGAAACAGGAGAGAAGATGTAATGAAATTGTCTGGAGAACCTTCAATTGTCAATAATGAATTATTATTTGGACAGAAGGATACTCACCAACTTTCCATGAGATCCACACTTTTGGTTTGTTTAGTTTTAAAAACTGTCAGGATGCATCTTTCAGACATGAATTGAAGAAAGAAACAAACCAAACAGATTTTCAACATTAATTTTTTGAGAGTAAATTTATGAGGAAAACATTGTTTTTCTCATTCTATCCTAAAGTTTAAATATTTTGGGCAAACTTCAATTTGCATTGATGATTACAGTAAACTCGTAAAGATTTGTTTTTGTAGAAAAGTTATGTGTAAATGCCCTCAGCTGCATGGTATATGTATTTAGATGTTTCTGTATGTTTTTTCTTTTACAGAGAAGCTTCTAAAGCTTTCAAAACTGGGAACATTGAAGAGGCCAAAGAAGTGCTAATTAAAATGAAGTATTTTTCCAGCATTGAAGCTAAAATCAAAGTCTTAAAAATAAACAAAGGTTATATGGAGTAAACAATGTAAAAAAAATAATAATAATAATAAAATGCTATTTTCAAATATAATTGACATTTATTTTTCAAGCCTCACATTAGTATACACATAAGATATGTTTGTAATTGATGTATGCCCCGAATCATTTTATTGATAATTTTTGTTTTTCTGGCCTCGTGAATCGCCATGGTCATTAGTCCTATTAGTGTGTAATTATTAGGGGTGGATTTTAATGAAATGTCATTTTTTTTCTCTTTCTTTTCACTTTAGAACGTCGTCGTTTAATATAGAAATTCATTTTATGTTATGACAAAAGGAAATAACCCATTTTTATGGGTCATAATTTTGCATTTTTTGTTGATTTCAATTAAGTCATTTTTTACCCTTTTCTGTCATTTTCAATGCATTTTTTTGCTGATTTCATCGATTTGAATGTCATTTTTAATGGTACTTGTGTCAAATAAGATTTACGAGATGAAAATGTTCTTCACAGAATTACTTGGTAACAATTCAATTTGTTCGCTCAGAAATTGTTTTGACAGCTGTAGTATGTAATTCTTGTGACATATCAGCACCATTGCTGGTTTGATTGATTTCGGGATAACTTAAGACAGATTTCCGGGTAAAGAACAGTCTAAACCAAATGTTTGCAAGCAGAGTTCACTCGAACGAAGCAGCCTTGATTAAATCAGTAATGTATCCAACAGCTTGAGTTGTTTATTTGAACTGGTTTTACTCATTTTTTAACGTCATTTTTCTTAGGTTTTAGGGCATTTTTAAAGCATTTTTTAAAATCGTTTTTGACTATATTAGGTCACCAAAATCCAAAAATCCACCCCCTTGTGATCATTATATTGTGGGAGGTAGTAGTGGTGTACTCCCCACTGGAAAATGAGATCTGGCACCAATCAAGTCAGCTTGGGTGGTTTTCTCCTCTGGTTATCTCACTCTCTGGGGCTCCACTCCAGCCAGGAGAAGCACTAAGGTCCCGACTGGTCTTCTGACACGAGGCCATGTAGTCCTGGTAAGTGTAGGGGGAGAAGGGTGAAGAATGAGGAAGGTAAATACGGCCCTTTTGTAGCATTCACCAGGCCTTGATTGGAGAAACCATGGATAACCCCCCAGAGCAGCCAGTCACTAAAATTCTCCTCTAGACAGCAGCTGAATTCAACCCATTTATGTAGCCAGTTTAAAAAAATCCGCCACCATCAAGACTCAAAACCTGGGACCTACCAGTCAGTTGCTGCAGCAGGTCCCTAATTAACTTCAAAATAATATAAACATCTAATGATTATGCTCAAGAGTTGGCTTAATGGTCTAAGCCTTGCTGTTAATAATAATAACTTATTTATTATGCCAATTAAATACAGACGAGGATATAATCAGAATTCATGTACATATACAAACTCCACTCAATGTGTTACAGATACAGAAATACAAAGAAAGGAACTAAAAAAAGAACACACAATTGCAGAGAAACAGAAATCACTAAGGTACCATGAACTAAAGATACATTTGGATAATTAAGAACATAAAATATTTACAATGAATATCACTGAAAAGTTGGACCCCTAACATTATTATCCATCCAAGGATAACAACTGTTTCATTTGTCATGAGAAGCACAGTTGCAGTGTACAATATATTCAATGCACAATTAATTATACACTGTAACAAACATTGTTGCAACTTTCTGCTTGTTTGTTTTTGAACTCTTTTGCTAGCATTTGAAGCTCAGAAGAAGGTTATCAGGTGAAGGAAGTTAGAGAAAAAAATTGATAAAATCTGAGATTTTTTGTACTGTTTGTAGAGAGGTTTGCTTTTATGTGCTAGACAACTAGAAAGAGAATTGCAAGATGAACAGATTTGACATGTTGAATTGAAACGTGATTTTGAGTGCTTGCATGAGGATTAAGTTAAGCAACGGAAACTTGTTTCTGCTAACTTAACCCGCAGCCCGCAGAGTCAAACAGAAGCAGTCATGCAGCATGAAATTCAATGTCTCACATCAGAAAATTTGGTGAGAAGGCTCAGAATAATTTGTGCATCTTAAGAAAAGGAATATATTATTCATGAAAATAAAACGCTTATTATATTATCTTCTGTAAATTTTATTGTACATCTTGAGTTGAAAGAATCAATTCCCCAGAAATATAAAATATCCCCATAAAATAAGAAGAATATAAATCAATTCACCATAAAATAAGAAGTCAAAGCATAGAAGAAATGAATATTAAATTTAATAGTCCTCACCTTCTTTCTTTTTATCTTATAGGATCTTCAAGAGAGATATGATGATGTGTCTGACCAGTACCGCAAAGTAAAGAAACAGGTGAAATTACTTATGAAAAAGCTAAATGAAGCTGGAAGTGAGTTATTTATACTAAAATATCACATCACTTACTAAATTTTAAAGATTGCTCAAGTATTTGGTGACCCATACATAAGACCTATCAAAAAGGTAACTTGCCATTAAATATTTCCATCTTTTTGATTAATTGCAGTAATGGAACCTTTGGGAGAATCAACTCTTGTTGCATCTGATGGCACTAGTGCAGCAATGCATGCTTCTGGAATCTCTCCTGCACATAGAGTTGCTTCTGTTCGTGGCAACACTTCTGGGCATCCTGAAGGTCGAACAAATCTTGTCCACAAAAAAGAAAGGGATTATCTGGGAATGTTTCAGTATAGAAAAGATAATAAAGCTGTTATTGTAATAACTCTCATTAATCATTGTTATAGAAAATAACTTTTAAATTTCAGATCTCAAACCTAGGGAAGCGATCACTCTTCTGCCTGGTTTGCCTGCGTATATCTTATTTATGTGTATTCGATACACTGACCACGTTAATGATGATGAAAAAGTCAGATCTTTACTAACTGCTACGATTAACACCGTAAAGAAGGTAAATATAGTAAACATCAGTAAGGGTACTTCATCAATTAAATACACATAAAAGTTCGTTTTTTAACCCTCTCCTTCTCCCTCTATACAATTTTGTAACAAAAATCCTCTATTTGGTGTACATTTACACCATGAACCCTCCTTTTAATGTAATAACAGTAGAATAACTTTTAAATGGCATATGAAGAGAAATAAATAAATAACCTATTATACACATTTCCTCTCAGTATAATGCTTTGTAGATACTTTTCATGACTATTCTGTCAAAATGTTTTAAATGAGATTTGTGGGGTGTCTTAGTTTACAAACACTTTTCAGTTACTCCTCTTTTCCCCTCGTACTATTTCGTAACAGATGACCATAGGCCCCATAGGCACAAAGAAATTCTTAATGACCCCTTACCAACATTCAGCCTATAGATGAGTATCTTATTAGATATCACACTAGAATGAATTGAAATGAATCATATTGGCTTAATTTTATAAAAGACTTCAAGGTTTTGTATGTCTTTCAAAACTAGACTGGGCCAGAGTCTTATATTCCAAGACAAATTTATTTTAGCCAGCATTTCTATTCGCCTTCCAAGTTTCAATCCATGAACAAATTCTGTTGGTATTATCCTCCAATTGATCCATTGTATCATTCTGCAACATGTTCACTATCTCAGGTTGGTAAGATTGAGCGGCTTCTTCAAGGATAGTTTGAAATATTTCACACTGCACGTTGTCTTCTAATTTCTTTCCACTGTACCCTCTGAAACATTTTCAAAGCAAAGACATGAATAAATTATTTGCAGCTTGTGTAATGAAATGCTGGAAGGGGTCTGACTCATTTAAAACAGTAATTTCATGTCTTTTCTATGCTATAAGAGTCATCCGGTCACTCAATATTCCTTCAATACATAATGTACTAAAGCAAAAACCATTTAAGAACCAAGAAAGTTTTGTACGATTTACAAGACACCATCAACACAAGGGGAGTAAGGGTGTTCTTGTTGGATAGAGACAAGACAAAACATTTAGAATCCCATAGATTTAAGGACAACAACAAGTGCACATCCATCCTCCACCACGTATATTACATGTAACACATCCTCCAATCCTGTACCCATAACCTGTGATTGTCTCTACAATGCATCCTAGGCATGCAAATTCAGAAGCATTCTGAAGCATATTCTTGTCCATTCAGAAGCATAAGATATTTCTTATGCCGGAATCCACAAAGCAACATAACGCTGCAGGAAAGAGCCACATTTTTGACAGAAAAACTCATTTTATGGGTCACTAATGCTGGAAAAGTTGTTTTTTTTTCCTTCTCCAATAACTAGTAAATTACTTGTTGAATATGTAGTGAAGTCAGAATTCACAGGTTATGGGTCCCTTGATACCAAAAAGGTTTTTTCTCAAAAAGCCCTGTCTATCCTTATATGAACAAGATTAGTATGGCTGCCTTACTCAGAATTTTAACCCAAATTGATGTTCCCCAAACTGGTTGGTGTAATTTTTGGGGGTTACTTAACAGGAAGATATAATAATTATTATATATAATAATTTTTTTTTTTCTTCACTCATTACTCTTTGTTCCCACATCTTATTAAGCAAAGCGAAACAACGATTCGATTTCACATTTAACTCAATTAAAGGATTCAATTTAAAATAGGTTTTAAACAATTTCTAAAAGATGAATTTTTAATTGTATAACAAAATCTCAAATGTAAGAAACAAACAAAGAAATATGAACTAATACACAAATTCTAATTTCCGTGACATCCAACTGGCTGGAATTACTTCTGATACATTCACGAAGTGCAGTAAATTCAGAGCGAGCAACTACGTTTGTTCCCAAATTACACAAAAAATACACATATTTTCAAAAAAGTCAACCTGACTTTATTTGAAGATTGTTTCTGATGAAAACATTTCATTAAAGAAAAAAAATTGTATCTTCATAATTGTGGGAAGGTGCCAAAAAAGTTTTCTTTAAATTTTCAAAAAATCTGGCATTTCAATGATCATGAGATTTTGATTTTCGAGAGTACTTTACATGAAGACACAAAGATTTTCAAAAATGGCACCAATTTTCTTTTATCAAACTTTGGCTTCGAATAGTGTAAAGGACGCTCAAGAGAATGGTGCAGGCCTCATTTTTGTTGAAATCCCCGATTGATTGAAGATTGCAAAAATTTGCCCATTTTTGGGTGGCATCTTCCTACAACTATAATACTTAAGATAACATTTTTTCCCTTAATGAAATCTGTTCCTTGAACATGGATCTTTAAATAAGTTCACGTTTAATTTTTCGAAAATATGAGTAGTTTTTGTGAAATTTGGCTCAAAATATAGCTAATTTTTTTTTTTTTTTTTAATTTAACATTTTTTCCTTGGATAGAAGGGATGCTTAAAAGAACAGAGCATTATACACTAAATTCAGTGGCAGAGGTGCCATTTTCATTACAACTTTTATATTTAAAAAATGAGTACATGATTTGTGTTTGTAAGCTCAGCTTTATTTTACTCCAACTTCAGCAACAGATAAAAATCAATGAAAAGATAATGAAATCAGTGTGTAATAGAAAATTTATTTCTCACCTGCGAACAAGCCTGTCATATAATTCTGTGTTGTTGGTTCTCAAAACAAAGACAATGTCAAACCATCTTTCTGGGAAAAAGTCACATCCGTGATAATCTACAATTTTTCCACCTTCTTCCATTTTATCTTCCATTTCATCCAGAACCTGACCCAAAATGATATTAAAAATTTCTACATGTTCTACAGGGTTCACATTTTATATTCCATTTATTATTATCATATAATTATGTACTTTTTTGTTATTTTCCTAATTAATAATACTCTACATATACTATTAATGCCTATTAATTCATATTAGTTGTACCTGTAAACTAAATAAACAAACAAATAAACTACAAGAAGCCTTATGATTTAACGACTACAGCTAAAATATTAACAAGCTAAAATATCTACCAGTACATAAAATAATAAAGCAGAAAGGGTCTTCAACTGTACTTAAATATTGAAATCTCCTACCTTACCTCTTGCAAAAATAAATAGAAAAAATATAACATTATGCAGTAATGTACATTATTTTCATGTATATTCTTTCCAAAACTTAAAATTTTTAAGTTGTCACTAGTAAAATTGGAAGATTCATCTGTTTCAACATGCTACACCCTGTTTTTAAACCTATCGTAGATCACAGCCATGTATACAGTGAAATTCAACAAAGGTAAAGAACTATTAATAAATGACAATTTCAATAAGCATGATAAAAGACCAGAGACTGAAGAAAACTCTTATAAGAGTACATTTAATGTGCATAACGGAATTTGCACAATTGACAGGGAGACTCTTGCCTTAATGCCAAAAAGGCATGCACTGTTATGAAACAAAGATCAACAGCAGACTAAAACAAAGCCTCCAGTGCCAAAAACTATTGCTGACTTAGAAATGATATGCAGGTAATGTAAGTGAAACAACATGACTTGGAAACAATATCAAATCTGGACATCAATTCCCTGTTTATGATTTCAGGGTCTAACATGTACATTAGGTGCATACATTTTACAAATATATTTACTAATGTAACATTAATAATGATGTAGAGTGATGAATTAATTGAAGGTAAACTTTGTTATAGAGACTTTTTTAATAGATAGACAAATTAGCATTAGCCTAGTGTGAAGGATAGACATTTAGATAAAACTTTTTCTGGGGACCTACTGACCAGTAGTCATTCACAATCATGAAGCAACCTTAGATATCAAAATTGCAATATTCTTTTTATATATTTCCACATTTTGTGAAGCAAATATATTTTCACAAGTATCTAAAAATATCAGAGTAATTTAACTTTACAATGAGGAAATTATTTTTTACCAAATACATCTGTATGTAATTTCATTTCCGTTCATTAAAATCAAACATTTACAATAACAGCACTTGTAGCACAGAGCAAAGTTGTGTGCCTTTCACCAAGGAGGTCCAGGTTTGATTCCCAGACAATCTCTTGTGAAATTGTTTCCGACCAAATGAGTTCGCCTGCTTTACAGAAGCTAGTCCAAACCCTATGAAGCATCTTAAACCCTACCCCTTTCCTAATTCCTTCCCCATTTTGGCTGTTGGGTAGAGATGCAGGAGCACAGGTGAAATCACATTGAAAAAGCATTCTTAGCATTTGAATTAGCATTCTTAAACAAGTTTTTTCTAGAGCATTGCCCTCTTACTGTTCTGGAAGATACTCAAATAAACTCTAGACAACCCATGCACAAAAAGAGATTTTACAAATCACAACACCAATTCTCTTAAATACTGAATTAAAAATTCTTATCCCATCAACTTTCTGTTCCACGCATTATACACATTGGAGCTCAGACAAGCTTACAAACTGATCCATTTGAGTATCTAAAAATACTGCAATAAGACATACTGTAGAATTAAGAAAATCTTCCATCTTTCTCCCTGAACTATTACAGAATACTCATTTTCAATATACATGAGGCATGTATTATGTTAGATTTTAAATTGTTATATGAAGTATTACCCTAACCAATCTGACTTGTCATATCATTGCTATTGTATATAAAACCCAATAAATTTAAGTTTTTATAAAAAAAATATTTCAATCTACATTATGTTAAGAATCCTTTAATGTTTTCTTGGGCTGTTATTTTACTAATGCAAGGGGAGAGAGAGTGCTTAATGCAATGCCAGTACTATTTAACCAACTGTACACATCAATTGTCAATAAAAATAGTTTTATATTAAACAAGAGTGTGTTCTTAACAAATGTTGCTATCTTTTCCTATTAGTAGTATGACTGATTTTGTAATATTATAATTACCTTTTCTTCATCCAATACAGGACATTTGTACACTTCATCATACTCCTCCAAGCAGTTATTTTCTTTGGCGATTCTACTCACTTCCAACCATTCCATACCAGTTCTTTCTTGTAGCTGAGTACATAAAGTGGATTTACCCACTCCTGGAGTACCTAAAAAATTCATTTATTGCAACAGCATGCAATTAAAATTCATTGGGTTGTACATTATAGATACATCAGCAGTGGTACACAAGAAATACTCACCAGTAACGAGAATATTGGGTAGATTACGATTAGTCATCTTTCAGAATAGAAATTATTTTTGTTGGGCAGGATGACCAATAGGTGTGATTTTTCACTTTCTTTCTGTAAATATGAAAGTACACAGGGTAAAAAATTGAGATTATGATTATAACAAGTGAAAACATTAAATGAACTTTTACATTATACATGAATAATAAACCTAATCAACAACAACAACAATAATAATTTATTGCCTATACACATATCAAGAAAGGTCAGATTCAGGATAACATAGTTCATTTCTTTAAATAGAGTAATTAAATAACTTCACTTACAACAAGTCTTAGTTAACTAGTTTTTCCATTAGCCATTATTGCTATATCTTACAGTATTAATTGTTACATTACATTACAATAAGTTTAACTTATATTACATTTTTACTTAAATATTTGAATGTCACTTAGCACGTACTCTGTAGGGCAGACTTTGCGTAATTTAGATTACCACTAACCTCAAATTAACCCTGAATTAACTTACTCAACTGTATGAGGAGCAATGAGTAATGTCCGCACGTGGTGAATTAACCCTCAGTGCACTCGTGCACGTGCGGATGTACTTTTGTGCAAAGAGTATATGCTGCTTTTGTGCACGTAGTTTTGAGAAATCAAAATATACTGTTCTTGGCTACTTAAAAAGGAGAAACTCAAATGCAACTTACGAATAATGTTAATGTCGAATGGGCATAGGTATACTCTAACATAATGCTTTTTAGTCAAAAGAAGCGACATATGGTATTTTTATTTCGTTGGTGTCGTTGGCTACAGTCAACTATACTCTTTGGTCAGCTACAGTTATTGCCAACATTCTCAGAATTACCCGACGTGCATCATAATTTTTTAAAGAAGAAAAGTTCTCCGGAAAAGGGTATTTATTGTGGTAAAAATATTGGAGCATTATAACGGAATCATGAACCTTGGGGACTACAAAGCCTACAACTACCTATAATATATCTTAATAATGCAAATAGTAACTTGTTATTGTTTTATGTTTGCAACAGAGAATGACGACTTTCGGAGGGTCCGCCAATATTTAAACCGTGCATTTGGGTCGATCCATGGTGGAAATAAGACTATAGAGAAATATTTCCACCATGGGTCGATCCTTTGCCAACGCTTCGAGCGACTTGCCCAGTTATTTCCATAGTTTTACCTTTATTTGTTTTGTTTTATTTATTTCACATCTTGTAGTGCTTTTTGATTGTTGTTTGGTTTATCTGTTTTAGTTAAGTTAGTTCAAGTAATTTGTTCAAAATTTATTTTGTATGAGTTGTGAAATTGCTTTTCTTCCTATAATTTTTTGAATGATCTATGTATTTAGTACCATTTCATATCCTTTTACATTCTACTTGATAGGTTGATGATTGTTTATACACATTTTAATTAAACTAATTTATGGGGATTATTTAATAATACTATCTAGTTGTAATGGTTGGTCATGTGATATTTGTATAATTTTGCCTTTATTTAGTTTGCTTTACCTATTTCATAATATGATACCATATTTCTTTTCAATTGAAATTCCTTATTCTTATATTATTTGTCTCAAATACCATTATGTTATGTGTAGATTTAGAAATTTTAGTTCATGGTTCAATTAATTCACTTCTATTTTATTTTATTACTTATTCCATTTCATTATATTGAGTTATTTTAAAATTAGAAATGGCTCAACTTAGGACATTTAGACCTATTCTCATGTTAAAATCACATGAATTTAGAGTGAGCTTCAATGGAAGTTAACATTGTTGGTTATGGAAAGAATTAGTGAATGAAGAGATTCATGTCACCCTCAACTTTGGTATGTTATGGGGGGCAAAATTATTGTAGGTAAATGAATTTCATTTGTGTTACCAGTTCTACATTTTTTAACTCTTTATAAGAGAACTTTCTGTAATGAAATAGAGATTAATTGTTGCTAATGATTATTAACATGAAGTAGTAATAAATCTAATTATATTTCCTAAAGTTATTGTTTGTGGGTGGGTGTTATCTCAGTTAGCAGATGCAAAAAACAAGAACAAAATACAAAATCTATTGTAAATAACATCTCCTCGAGTTTAAGATAAGGTTATCCACAAAAATGTCAAATAATTTAATTATTGTTGATATTATTAGATTTTTATAAAACCATGTTGTGTTATCTACAATTTATAATAAAATCATAATACTCTTCATCCTGAAATGTTTTAAGGATTATTTTTTGAAAATTCCCTAATGATTATTCGAAAACATTTCCTTGCTTACCTCCAATAATTTATTCAGTTGTTATCAGTGTTGTCTGGGTATGTAAAACTGATTTAATAAGTAATTACTACTGCTTATTTGCTTAATAGGTCCTACTTTACATTCATGCTTAATAGAAAAGGGTTGAAATATGATCTTCAGAGTTATGGAGAATCCTTAATGATCATAAATCATATACTGAAGTCAGGTTAACATGAGCAAAAGAAATTTAAAAAATTAATTAATTAATTAATTTTTCAAAATGATGGCAAACAACCATGTTAAAAACCTTTTTTTTTTTCCTACTGGCCAAGCCCTATTAACCTCACTTCAGTATTCTCAGAGTTCTAATTACTAAAATCAATGTATTTTCTATATGATTCCATGTAAACAGAGCTGTGAATGGCAATGTTATTATAAAAAACTGATGTATTAAATGAGCTTTTTCTGTAATGGTATTTTCTGGTTTTAATTACTTCAATAAAGTATATTTTTTATGGTGACTCTTTACTAAAACTCCTGTTCCACATCTATACATTTACGTTAAAAGAAATAAGTTTATCAGAGGGAATCTCTCTCACGTAAGAATTAACTTATTAATTAATTAAATATCCTTGCTAGTATTACTCTTTTAAAATCCTTCCACTATTTTGTTATTGATATGTTCAAACATTATTAACATGAGAAATACTAATACATTGTTAAGACTGGTATATTAAATGTATAATTAACACAGAAGTTTATCAAGAGATAAGTTTTAAGGTTACATTTGTATTCACTTAAAAAACTTGTCAGTTTCTTAACTGGAAAACATTGATGTCATCTTTTGATTTTTTATACATTGAGTTCACACTCGTTTACAACTGTCTCTACACCACATATTTGAGAAAGTAAAACTAGCGGTGCCTTCAAAATGGTACTGACTTTCTCATACTAATTAGTTTTCTAATTTCTTCGATTCGGACTAGCTTTTCAGTTTTGTTCCACGCTCTTCCTAGGTGTCATCTAATGCTGCACAAAGTACATTTTTTCATAGTTTCTCAATTTTCTGATTCTCTAATGATAGAACTATAATATGACTTTAAGAATATTATAGAAGAATAAAACTTCAGACTAGGTAGAAATTTTCGTGAAAAATTTTGAGTTATTTTCAGAAAATGTCATTTAAGCGTTTCTATCAATGTGAAATTTGAAGCTCACAGAAACCTTTCAAGTTTTCGAGAAACTTCATTAGGAATCATTTGAACCACTTTTATTCCCAAATACAATATTGTAAACAAATCACTTGCAATGTAATTATTATGGTGTGAGAAAATTGAAAAACATTAATTTTTGAGTAAATGGCATTTTATAGTTTCTGAAAATGTGAAATATCATAATGAGTTTTTGAAAAATTTTGTAAGACATCATTTAAATCACCTTTTATTAATACAACCAGTTCCACTTTTTATTTTTGACATTCAAGAGTAATTTATTATAGTGTATCTTGATTACATATTGTATTTTTTGATTACATGACGTTTTGGCTACACCTTATAACCATCTTCAGACCTTTCATAAAATAGAGTTGGAATTACTATACTAGAATATTTACTTTATATACGTTGTTAACATAGTAAGCGTGTGTACTTCCGCTCGCTGTTCCTTCATTTCTGTTCAATCCCTATCAAAAGTTTAAAGAAACAATTTGGAGCCTTTTTGATAAACTGTTTGATTTTTTTATAGACTGGTTGACGCCCTCTTACGAGACGGACGCATCTGATTGTGCTCTTGGAATTTTGTGATTTTTCTACCATTTTTAGCGATTTGACTGTACCTGGTGTATTTTAAGTGCTTTCATTACGTGTTGCAGGTTAGCTGAAAACATAATTTCGACTGATTTTCTGGCTATAACCAGTCCTATGTCACTAGATAGGCCGGTAGAAGTCGTTATTTGAATTTCAGCCCGACGCCATATACAACTGTATTTTCACCAACGCGCTCTGACGGTGAATCTGTGAACTACTCATTTTGAGAGTTTGGCGCGACTGAGGTGGTTGATTCAAAGGCGTTTGTCTCTGAGGCGTTTGATGAGCTTGCATCTGCCCTGGCGAGCGTTTGCTGTGTGCAATAAATTCAGAGAGTATATCTGTGTGCTGCTGTTGCTAGCGACAGGCGATTTCGAGTCTGGGAAGATATCTGCGTTTTTGTGATGTCGAAATCTACGAGAATATGCTGGGTGCCCAATTGCACCAATTCGAAACCAAAATAAGCCGTTACAAAGCGGCTATTTGGATTTCCGAAAAACGTTAAAAAGTGAGTAACATTTTTCGTATCTTACGTTTCTATGCCTGTAGTTTGTTGATTAACACTGATTTTTTATTATTATTTTGTTGAATTGTGTCAGTAAAATAAATATATTTATGATTTAGATGCAGAGAATGATTAAAAGCAATTGGGGACCCAGCTCTTGCCAAATGTTCTTGGAAGAGATTGACAACGACCAGATTTGTTTGTAAAGAACATTTTGTGGAACAGCATTTACCTGCGAATTATAGGACGTATGAATATGCCGTTCCAATAAAATTTTCGGAACTGCGAAATCCCCTTTGCGAGGAAGCCTTGCGGGATTTCGATGCAAGCGTTCCAGTTGAAAGAAGTAAGTTCATTTTCTTCAATATGCATTTAGCCGTTTCAGTATTGTGTCGTAAAGTGATTCTCTAATGTATATTTTCGGTTTCAGATGTCCAGATTCGAAATCCAGAAATTTCAGTGGATGTTACTCTCAGTGAGACTTCTTTTCAATAGAAATAAGTATAATTTATTTGTTCAGATAACAATTTGTGGGCAATTTGCATTGCCATAAAATAGTAAAATAATGTGAATAAAGTGTTTCTCATCAGCAGATTTTTCTGGCTACGCACATATTTGGTCCACTCAAATTTGCTTTATTTTATTATTAGAGATATCATGAGATTGTATTGCAGACACACTGGTATGAAATGTGTGAAAAGTTATTGCAGATAATCTGTATATTTTGCGGTTAAAAACCATGGTACAGATTCATATGAGTGAAAACAATGTTGATCTAATATTTTTAATGTTAAAATTATACCCCAATAAGGTCGATTAACATGGAAAGAAGATTTTCTTTTTAAATTTGTTCTCTTTGAGAACTCAGGGAGATCATTTTAAAGAATTATTGTTATGAGCAGTGAATGACTTTCTTCATTCTGCACAAAGTCTGAGAACATACCTGTATGCTAAGTTTGTAATGGTACATTGAGCATTTTAAGATCAGTGTATATTCTGTCACTGGATACAGATCCATTACATAATCTATATTTCCCACATCTGATTAGGAAATTCTTATTAAATTAAATTAAATTTTAAGATGAAATTCATTCTGTTAAAGATAGTCATTTTCACAAATTTGGAATGTCTTTTTTGCTATGTTAAGACACTTTGTTGAGAAATTAGGAATACAAAAACTTTGTGTCCCTGTTTCAGAGACCATTTTTATGCATTTTTAGGATTTGTTTAATGCTTAGTATCTGGTCTGTGATATATTTTTAGTATTAGTATTAATTAATTTGTATTATTGGTATTGATATAAGTTGCATATGTCATGTTATTCTGTTCTGGCAATAATTGTTTCTCATGACAAACTGTCTTGATTCAATTTTTATTCTATAATGTGTGTATCATTGTATTTTGTTCATCCTCATGCCAATTACATTCTGAATGTGAATGCTGATCTCTATTAGATTGTAAATTTTCATGAGTAATGAATGCAGTGTTTAATTCCACAGCTCAGTTGTTTGAATATCTGTCCCAGGCTCAGTTCCTGGTGCAATCAAATTATTGCACATTGACAATCAATTTCCAGAATAAAATTTTGGATCATATGCATTGTTGGATCAGTTACATTCCACTCTTTGTAACCAAACAACAAAACCACAAAACTAAACCACAATAAATGTAATAGAGGGTCCAAAAAGATCTCCTTTAATAGATTACAACCAAAGAAACAATACTTGTACCTCTGATGGGGTATTGTAAAAAATATAGTTTTCCAAGTCATATTTTTAGTTACGTTCTCATAAATGTTAAATTGTAAGCGCACCCTTATTTTCACCATCTGTATGTCATAAACACCTGAGCTGTAGTTTTAAATGCAGTATTCTGTTATAATGAACATTTTGGATCAGAGCTGGACAATGGGAAATTTCACTCATTGGCTAAAAAATGGGATGTTATAATGCATGTGACTTATATTTATTTATTCAAAAACAGTCAAAAACTGTATGTGACGTATGGGGGAGAAAATCATGAGACACATGGGAGACATTACAATGCATCTCAATAAAATTGAAACTGGAACTGGAAAGATAGATTGTTAAACCTTGCAAGGAAATGTAGATAACAAAAATAGAATGTTTGTTATTTTTATTATATCTAAAGCAGTAAGTGCAGTTACGTTTGAGGTTTGGACAATATGCTAAAAGTTCATTTTTTAGCACTAGTGTAACTACATAATTAGGTGATTTATATTTTTGAATTGAAATGAAAGGCAGTAATACTGATTTAAGACTCACAGTGAAAGCGATTTCATTTTGCTTATAAGATTGGGGCACTTCACCTATTGGCCTCTTGTCACCATCTTTCCTACTCACAAAATAAAATGGCACTTTTACCAATTGTATCGTAACGATTTGTTTTACCTGAGCAAAGGTGCGAAAATGTTTTCATTTGTTTCTTTTAAGCACTGTTCATATAAAGTGCTCTGTAATAAAATAGTATTCCATAGTATTCACATTAATTTGGTATGTCTCTATGTAAAGTTACAAAAATGAAACAGGCTGTCTGTTAATAAGTTTTTTCTTAATAAAATGCTGTTTCTTGTTTAAAATGCTGTTTCTTACATTACAAGATACTATTGTAATGTAAAAATCATTTTGTTTTAATAAATGGATTTGTGACTGTCTGTAAAAAGTAATTATTGGAAATTTTATTAAGAAGAAACAAGTAAAGTTACATTTGAACTTGTGTACTAGTCTGTGTTTATTGCCTTATGTATAACAAAATTGTTAATGCTATTGAAATTATAAAATTGTAATATTGTCAATATGTTCAATAAATACTAGATTTTACTGCTCTAATTTGATTTTACGTGCATAAAATCCTTACAATGATTTTTTTTATTTTTTGAATAGTTAAGGTTGAAAATATAGGGAGTGATTTTGAAAATTATATGGAGTGAATAGGGAGAAAATTTTAAACTTTCCGCGTAACTGTTTTTTTTTTTCAAATTTTTCGGTTACTTCTACGCTATTGGCTGTTCATTTGCCCAATAGAAATCAATACAGTTGCATATATCGGCACCGGAAGTTGGCAAATACGGCTTCTCCGTTTAACATTGAGTGCCATCTCTGAGATATACTCTTTGGCTGAAACTGCATCAGATATATCGAACCAAGCCACTTATTCAAATTCGAAAATACAGAGAACCAGCGAGCACAATAACATAAAATTAAGAACATAATTAATAGATGTTTAGAACTAATCTTTTACTCTATACACTATTTAATTGCTCTTGTCTTTTATTAAATAATATTTTTTAAAAACTTCTTTGTTATGAAACCTCGAAGATATTCGAACAGGTAATGCGAGAGTACCAACGAGCACTAATATCTAAAATCTATTTAATAATTGAATGCACGTTCAATACTAGTATATTACACTAAAGATAAATTGATAAATGTTGCCGTGAATTATATAAACATTATTGAAACTGCATGGGAGTTATCGAACAAAGGCAGATATTCAAATTCGAAAATACAGAGAACCAACGAGCACAATCACATAAAAATAGGAACATAATTAATAGATATTTAGAATTAATTTTTTACTCTATAAACGATTTAATTGCTCCTGTCATTTAATTAATAATAATTCTTTAATATTTCGTTGTTATAAAAACTCGAAGACATTCGGACAGGAAATGCGAGAGTACCAACGAGCACGATTATCTAAAATCTATTTAATAATTTAATACACATTCAATGCTAGTTTATTACACTTAATAAATTTATAAATAATGCCGTGAATTATATAAACATTATTGAAACTGCATCAGAGTTATCGAACTAAGCCAGATATTCAAATTCGAAAATAGAGAAAACCAACGACCACAATCACATAAAATTAAGAACATAGTTAATCGATGATTAGAACAAATTTTGTACTCTATACACGATTTAATTGCTCTTGTCATTTATTAAATAACTTTTTTTTTAAACTTCGATGTTATGAAACCTAATCGACTTTCGAACAGGAAAGGCGGGAGTACCAACGAGCACTAACATGTAAAATCTTTTTAATAATTGAATTCACATTAAATACTATTACATTACACTAAAGATCAATTGTTAAATGTTTCCGTGAATTATATAAACATTATTGAAACTGCATGGCAGTTATCGAACCAAGCGAGATATTCAAATTCGAAAATGCAGAGAACCAACGATCGCAATCACATAAAATTAAGAACATAGTTAATAAATATTTAGAACTAATTGTTTACTCTATACACGATTAATTGCTCTTGTCATTTTTTAAATAATAAATTTTTAAAGCGTTGTTGTTATGAAACCTCATCGACATTCGAAGAGGAAATGCGAGAGTACCAACGAGCACTAATATGTAAAATCTATTTAAAATTTGAATGCACGTTCAATACTAGCATATTACAGTAAAGATAAATTGATAATTGTTGCCGTGAATTATATAAACGTTTTGTAACTCCATGGGAGTGATCTAACCAAGCCAGATAATGAAATTCTAAAATACAGAGAACCAAGGAGCACAATCTCATAAAATTAGGAACATAGTTAAAGGATGCTTAGAACTATTTTTTTATTTTATACACGATTTAATTGCTCTTGTCGTTTATTAAATATTAATTTTTTTAAACTTCGTTTTTTAAAAATCTTGTTGACTTTCCAACTGGAATTGCGATAGTACCAACGAGCACTAACATCTGAAATTTATTTAATAATTGTATCCACATTTAATAGTACATTATTACACCAAATATAAATTGATAAATATTGCCGTGAATTATATAGACATGATTGATAGTGCATGGCAGTTATCTAACCAAGCCAGGTATTCAAATTCGAAAATACAGAGAACCAACGAGCACAATCACATAAAAATAGGAACATAGTTCATAGATATTTAGAACTAATTTTTTAGTATACAGGGTGCTTCAAAAAAATGTATACACACTATAAACTATCGTAGTTTTCCCGCTCTACAAGGCTAATGTTATATTTCTTCGCCAGGTGCCAGCATAATCGTCCCTCTATGTTATATTGTCAGTTGGAATTTGTAATATCAACATGGCGGACGTACGTTTGAGTTTTGAAGAACGTAAGCAGGTTATTAAGTGGTACTGGAAGTTTGAGAATGTAAATGAAGTTCAAAGACAGTGGAGAAGGGAGTATGATACAGAACCACCTTCAAGATTAACAATTACACGCATACGAGACAAATTCGAAGCTCATGGAACAGTGTGTGATGTGCATAAAGGTCATTCAGGTCGACCTCGAACAGCTACAAGTGATGAGTCATCAACGGCAGTCTTGGAACTGTTTCAACGCTCTCCTAATAAATCTTCAAGGCAAGGGGCACGTGAAAGTGATGTAAGTGCTAGCAGCGTGCTACGCATTCTGAAGAGACGCAAGTATCGTGTTTACATTCCAAGGCTGGTGCAACAGCTAAGTGACGACGATCCAGATCGAAGGTTGCAATTTTGTGAATGGATTCAGGAGATGGTGATACGTGAACCGGGATTTATGGGTAGCATCATTTGGTCGGATGAAGCCCAATTCAAACTTAATGGAACTGTCAATAGGCACAATTGTGTTTACTGGGGTGAAGAAAATCCTCACATTACAATTGAAAAAGCTGTAAATTTGCCTGGTGTAAATGTGTGGTGCGGTTTGTCTTCAAGGGGACTCATTGGACCTTTTCGATTTGAAGGCACTGTAACTGTATTAATTACCTAACAATGCTTGCTGATTCCATATTTCCTGCCATTCGTGCATTATACGGTAATGATAATTTTTATTTTCAACAAGATGGTGCCCCGCCGCACTATCACAGGGACGTACGAGCTTACCTGGATCAAAATTTGCCGGGCCAGTGGATAGGACGCAGGGGGCCAATCGAGTTTCCAGCACGCTCTCCAGACCTTACACCACTGGATTTCTTCTTATGGGGCACAGTAAAAGATGAGGTGTACAAACGTAAACCACGTAACCTAGACATTCTTTGGAATGAGATTCAAGCCGTGTGTAGAGAAATCTCATTGGACGTTTTGATACGATGTACAGAATCAGTGGTGACTCGTACTCAGAATTGTATTGATGCTGAAGGTCACCAATTTGAACACTATTAACATTTGTTATTTATGTTTCATTTACATTGGACTTTCAGCTTTCTAATTTCCTGAAATTTAACTTTGTAGAACGGTAAATAAATTTTCTATGGAAGTTCAAAGTGTGTATACATTTTTTTGAAGCACCCTGTATACACGATTTAATTGCTTCTCTCATTTAATTAATATTTTTTTAATATTTAGTTGTTATAACAACTCGAAGATATTCGAACAAGAAATGCGAGAGTGCCAACGAGCACTAATAGGTAAAACCTATTTAAAATTTGAATGCACGTTGAATACTAGCATATTACACTACAGATAAATTGATAAATGCTGCCGTGAATTATATAAACATTTTGAAACTGCATGGAAGTTATCTAACCAAGTCAGATATTCAAATTCGAAAATACAGAGAATCAACGAGCACAATGACATAAAAATAGGAACATAGTTAAGTAGGAACATAGAACAAAGTTTGCTGGAACGAATTCGAAAAGCAAAATACTTCGGTCTCATGTTTGATTCAACTCCTGATAGAGGACACCGTGAGCAATTGTCAGAAATAGATATGTGGACGTTGATTTTGAGAAAAAGACTGTCCGTGTTCGGGAATCTTTCTTTGGCTTCCTCCAAATAAGTTTAAAAAATGCTGAAGGCTTAGCCGAAACCATCGTTCAACAATTGGAAAAAGATAAAATGGAGTTAAAAGATTGTCGGTCACAATGTTATGATAACGCTGCTGTAATGGCTGGTATCAACACTGGCGTCCAACAAAGAATACGAGAAAAAAACAATCTAGCCATGTTCGTCAACTGTGATAATCACTCTCTTAACTTGGTGAGCGTACACGCAGCAAAGCAAGAAGTGTCAATGGTCACATTTTTCGGAACTGTTGAAGCTCTGCATGTGTTCTTTTCAGCATCTACAACACGCTGGGAAAAGTTGAAAAATGCCGTGCCTGTGGTTCTTAAGTTGGATTCTTTAACCAGATGGAGTGCACGGGTAGACGCTGTTTTTGTCAAGAAGAAGGATTTTGTCAAGGAAATTGTTTATAGGTTTCCTATAAACAATTTCCTTGACAAAATCCTTGAAGTTTTCCAAAACATGACTGATAACTCAAACGAGACCAGTGACACAAGGGGCACCGACAATTGTACACTCGAATGTTCACTTACGATTTTCTGATTTTACTAGGATTTTGGAATAAATTACTTATTAAAATTGATCGTGTTCAAAAAAGACTTCAGGATCCAAAAATAAATTTTCACGATGCCGCTCTAGATTTAAAAGCTCTTCAAAATTATTTTCTTGATGAAAGGGAAGTATTGATAACTGAATCACTGGAAAAAGGACTTAATCTCTGTCAAGAATGGGATGTACCAATTGAACGACGATTAAGACGAAAGAAAAAAATGGCTGGAGAATCATCAGATGACGTTACTTTAACAGCCAAACAGGAAATTGAGAGTCATGAAGGCAACGGTTGACCATCTTTATAGCGAAATGAATGGAAGATTTACCCGCTTACAAGATACTGACGAAAATTTGGCTTCTTGCTCGACATTGAGGGTCTGTGTTGATCCCCGTTATAATGGGGATACAAAAATAATCAATACAAAGTGTACAAACTTCGCCACGTTATACAGCAGCGATGTTGATGGAGAACAGCTATACGAAGAAATTATAGATTGCCGAACGCTACTCTCAGTTCGATCTCATATTAAAATATCCAGACCTGAAGAACTTTTACAATTCATTGTTGAATATGGCGACGAAAGCGTTTTTCCGAAAGTACGTATTGCTCTTCAAATTATGTTAACTATTGCTGTCTCTATTGCAAGCTGTGAGAGATCTTTCAGTACGTTAAAATTGATACTATTGTGACATACCAATATGTGGGGCATTGTATTGCGTGACATTTATTGTAAACAGGGTGAATGGTAACGATAGACATATGTAAATATGGCGGCCTAGCAACGGTAGACGTGTTGTCGTCAAGGTCAACAAACTTCATTGCTTTGAACCACGGGGCGCGGCTAGTTGATAAAGTAAACTATTTGGGGATTGGCTGAGAAAGCAATGACAGTCTGGGGCGCGGCTAGTTGAATTTGTAAGTAATTTAGAGATTGGCGAGGCATGGAATGACAATGTATTTCGACGCAAGTGGGTCGAACTTTTTCTGAAAAGAAACAGTAGAAAATAGAGACCGAGTTTTGAAGGGCTGAAAGAGTGGAATATGGATTCATTCCGACATATGCCGTGATGCTGTGCGGATCATGTGTAGATAATTGATGTTGGGAGTTTGGGAATTGTGAACGTCTACTTTGGAGCGTATGGTTGTCGGACTCTGAATATTGACGTAATGTGCGAAAATTGGAACTTGGAAATATTTCAAGTGCAGCAGCTAGAATTGTGAACTTAGGTGAATTTGTCGGCAACAGGACTGGGAGTATTTGAAGCAGATAATAGTTTACTGAACTTTAATATTTTAAGTATACGCGTAGAAAGAACTGGGAACTTTTAAAAGGCAATTTAATTAAGACTTATCAACTTATGAGGCGGTGAGGATCAGTGACTTGAGTACACTTGTGCCAGAACGGAAGAAAATAAGATGGTATTTGGACCTGGAGCCATCGACACCGGAAAAAATTGAAAATGGTTCTACGCGGCGACATCGGCCAAGAGCGCGCGAAGACGGGTACTGCAGTATAGGTTAGGTGCAGTATAGGTTTCAAACTGGTCATGACCGAAAGTACGTTTCGTATTGTTACCAATGGACATTGAATAAACTTACAAGATTCTGTGAATAGAAAAGATGATTTCATTTAGCCAATTCTAGCAAATGAGTAGCTAGAAATGTATATTTGCTTTTCAGATTCCTCGGCCACTCTGTACAGATGGCAGATCGAATAATCGGCTATTAGTAGGCAATAGCGATTATTTCTTATAAGACCCATCGACCCAGTTAGTCGGATAATAATTTATTGGAAATAGCAGTTGAAAATTAATTTTAATAATTGAATTAACGTAATCTTTTCCTGGCGCCCATATTCTTATATAAATTTGGAACGGGTTACGTTGAATTAATATTTAATAATATTGGAAGGACAGAGGAGATATTAAATTTAAAAATTAAATTAAACAGTTGGTTTCACTATCGTATTTAAGAGCTTCAATGGGGCAAGAACGATTGTGAGATCTTGCTCTGTTGAGTGTTGAAAGAGAAGAAACGGAGAAAATTGACTTTGATTCTGTCATTGACGAATTCGCATCAGTAAAATCAAGAAAAGTGCACTTCTAGACTACTAAAAATTGTTAGGTTATTAAATCTGAGTCGTAATAATATATTTTTTAAATAGTAACAATGTTGTCATTAAATTTTTAAAATGTATGTAAATAAATATTATTAAACATGAATTACTTTCTCTTTATTATCTTAATTCATGAATCTCAAAAACAGTTAACTTTTTTTCGATATAGAATGTTTATGAACATTTTTTAAAATAATCGAAATTTTATTCATAGTAGAGTATATCCGCTACAAAAATAATAAGCCTAATATGAAGTTTCTTGAGAGGGGCACCAAATCTCTGCTTGCTAGGGGCACCTGAATACCTAGATACACCTCTGCGGATAGCCTAGACAATATGTTTGCTTTTGTATAAAATAGTGTTATCATTAGTTTTGATTGGGATAAATTATTTTACTGCAGTTTATATGCAAGTATTTTATGTTACCAGACACACAAAACTACTACAACAATTTCTGTAGCTAATGTAACCATTTTTTTTGGTCTCCAAAGATATTACAAAGAACTAAAATGTTAAAATATATATGTGCTTGCCATGATCATCTTCACAATTATTTTCAGTTCTTGGCTATCCATTACTGTTTGATTTTCAGCTATTGGTCCATCAAGAACAAGGGAATACCATTCCAGGACAGGGGTATCTGAAGAATTCTCTCCATTTATCTCCTAAAAGTTCATTCAATAGGCCTGCTAGGTTAGATCTACATTAGACCTGCTAGAGAGGTACACCTCTTTCAAGTGACACCTGTAGATGGCTAAATTGTAGCATATTTGTCAATGAAAATCCACGTTTCCAAAGAGTCAAATCAGAAACTTCATCAAATCGAAAATATTGCTGTGAGATAATTTTGACTGTATGAAATCTTCTTTCCTTTCATTGTTTTCGGAATAATGATTCGCTTCACATTCCTGATGTTCTGTACAAGCTTGAACATACTACTCAAAAGTTTTTGTGTCCTTGAGATCCCAAACTTGTCATAAATAAAATAGGATCCTGTTGTTGAAAATTCACAGACGGAATGAACCATGCGATATGAACAGACACGTGAACGTCATCCAGCAACAACGCTGTGGACATATTGGATTTCGCCTGAACCTCGTTTGCCTGCAAGTAAAATTATTAGGGATATTTTTGCCGCTTTGACTCACCTTTTGAAATATATTCTAGTTAGAATCGGAAGCAAAGGAATCGAATACCGATTCCATAGAAATCGAAAAAAGTATCGATTCTGAAATCGAATCGGTAGAATCGGAACGTTCTTAAACGTTGCTGTAGCCCGGTTGTTTGAGTTTTAGTTATACTCTCGATTTGGGGATGAATTCGCTACCGGAACGTATGTAACCATGCTAGTAATTCAATACTGGTAAGAAGCAACAAGGAAATGAATAATTTATTTGTGGATAAAATTTCGGCTAGACTTCCAGCATGTGATTGGTGAATGTATGGTGTGGACAGTGCATATATTTGCTAACGGTCAACTGTTGATTTGGATGTGAACAGCACTTCTGAGGGCAGGAGTGTAAATAATTGTTTCAAATAAGTTTTTGTGTACGTTCAACAATGGAGAAGGTTGTGGATACACTACATAAACGATCTCTTATGTCAGTTGTGAATATCATGGTATTTCAGTCTGCTCTCGTGTTACTTTTTTCTTTCTCAAACCTTGATATTTTTCACCCGATAACATGGATAACCAACTCCCTTACCAAACTTACGTCATTTTCTGTATGGGTAATCTTTATTATTCTTTGTTCGTTACTCGCCGCCTTATGTGGAGTATTAAAGAATAAAATTCTTTCTGGACCTCATTTATATACAAATCGGTTTGATAGGTTGAGACGTGTTTTTAGCTTGAGTACTGTATTTCAAGCATGTTTACACGTTCTAATCGGAATAGTGGTGTCATGCCTTTACTTAGCAGTTATTGGCAGAAAATATAATAGTCTTCAGAAAGAGTGCACTTATTCTGCTGGATTGTGTGTTGCAGAAGAGAAAGTATTTCTTATATACAGTGGTGCATGGTCAGGAATTTATGTATTTGGTAAAAACTTCTTTAAGTGTTATCCATTACGTTTTCCTGTTATCCAGCAGCTCGTATTTCTGCGTTTGAAAGCAGAGCTTATTCCATCTATGAAGCAAGCAATGAAGTCATCACTATTACCATGTATTTTGTGCCCATTATTGTATTTTTTGAATGGTAATTTTGCTCTGAATGTAATGTGTGATATTTTTAACTTAACATCAGAAGATAAATTGTTTAGTAATTTGATAGATTTCTTGAATTTCCCTTTGTTATTCTATACATGGCTACAGACTACTGTACTGCTTTCTTCTTGTGAGATGGTGGAGCGTATATTAAACATATTTTTGACAGATTTGCCAGAATTTCCAATTGCATGTCAATTTGGAGAAGCGAATATTGGTACATTACATGAAGTCCTTGCAGCATACAAATGTCCTGTTATTCAGAATTGGGGCTGTTTGGATTTATTCACTCTTGCAAAAAATGATCACAGTAGGCGAAAGGAAATATTTGCTTTAAGTCAGCCAGGTGGTCATCCTAACAACTGGAATGCTATAAGAAAAGAGTGTGTACAACTCTTGGATAATTTTGTTGAGCAACTAAATATTGCCATTTCTGAAATGACCAACTCTCAAACTGAAAGTGGAGGGATTCCATCTACACCAGTAATTCCAGTACCCAGAACGAGAGAAATGTCTCCTGCAATGAGAAATTTATGTCTTATTGGTCAGGACACCTCTCTTCAATATGAACCTCTAAATGAAGAGCCTTTTGTGGGTTGGCATAAAATTTATGAACATCTAATTTTGTTTGGGAAAGGCCTTATCCCTCCTCTGCTGAAGACAACCAGATTGAATCATGTATTTGATAAATTTCCGGATGCCCAGCTGAAACTAATTTTTTCAAACAGTTTACCTATTATAAATGCAGTTCAAGGATTATCATTTTTAGTTGCTGCTTCATTGACTGAAGATGAATACGGAGTGGTCCAAAAGGATTTAAATACTATAATAATTGCCATTCAGCAGCTGAAGCTAACTGTTGATAGAGCGCAGAAAATTGGGAATTTTAAACGTACTCAGAAAAATGAACAATATGATATACAAATGAAAGCAGCTCTCAAATCAGCATTGAAACGGAGTCTGTACAAAATATGTGTTACTTACAGAGATCATATCCAAGAGTTAGATTTACCTTCTAGTGTATTGAATAATTTGCAAGTGTATTTGTCGTTTCGAGAATAATGAAACTTAAATGTTAAAGACTGAACATTATATATGGAATACAGTATGTTGATATGCACATAGGCAAGTTCCAATGAGAGGTGATACATAGATTTTGTTAAAAATATCCTTAAAAATAACCATATTAAATTTTACATCGTTAGTGCTCTTCAAAACAAACTTGTGAAGAATTGAGCAGTCTTCTGTGGGTAGTGTATCTGAAGCCAATCATTTAGAAGATAGAGCGTTACTAAACAAAAGTATTTTTAACAACCTATGTAATTTGACTTTGCTTTCTGTTAAATTTTTGTGACTAAGGGCTTTGAATAATTGTTTATGCAAACTGAAGTAAGTGAATGTGTGTAAATATATATACTGTTTATTTAAGCGATCTGTATGAAATACCTGGCATCCTGAAGAAGGAAAATAATTAAGGCATCAAACCATACCAAATGATGTTTTGAATAATAAAATATTTAGGTTTTGGTTTAAGCTGAACATTCCAGTTTGGTTTTGGAAACGGTTCTCTCTTTTAAATATGTTGTTTTATTATTTATTACTGTGTTTTAACTGAACATTACAAAAGTTCATTTCTAAAATGTGTTCAGTTTCTAGAGTAAATCTTGGGTATAAGGCTGAAGAGTCAAATGAATAGACATAGTAGGCTACTGTTTCTGTCTCAAACATCTGATAAAACAAATGAGGAAATTTTTTGTTAAATTCATTTCATACTATTAAGAGAATGACCAAAATATTGAAATTGTTTTGTTTTTATTTTCCAAACATTTTTTTGGTTACTGTTTGATGCTATGAAAACAATTCATCAACAATGTAAATTGCTTAATAACCCCCAAATCACTGGGTTGTGTTGTACTGCATATTTCTATCTCAATTTATAAAAATATAATATGATGTTTTGTGGAATTCTTTGTTCATTTAGTTGATTTATAATAAATAGTTATGCTTAAACATTTAATTTATCAAGTTTTGTGTTTGACATTGCCATCTGACATTTTCAAATTGTTCTATAAATTGGGACTTTGATTTCCTCTCTAACTTACCTGTTTTTGTTTGGATTTCTTCACAATATTAAGGAAATATTGGACATATTTGTAATATGTCTTTTATTACGAGATTAAAAAAATATTGATCACTTTTAATTGGTTGAGTCTTCAGAAAGTTGCATGATTTTCCTTTATTCTGTCATTATGGAAACTTTTTCATCTGGATGTTCATGAAGAAAAATTATCGGTAGAGGTCATGGTCAATATTACTTGCAGACAGCAAAGTAAAACTAATGATTGACTTGTCTGTGGAAATTGACTGGTCTCGAATGAGAAAGTCCTAAGAATGTAACAAGGAAACTTTGGAAATGTTTTTCTAAGGTATATAAAATAGTTTTGTTGGCCAAGAATTTTTTTTCATTAACAAAAAAATTAATGCTATGTTGGATTGGTATAATATGAATTGTACAGGATGCTCATCAAGTTAGTCAAGTGTGCTTTTATTAGATGCATGTTAAGTCTTCTTAAAAATAGCCATTTTAATGTTTTTCGTAATATTAATAGTTGTATCTCTAACATCGGTAACTATCTAGGAGCATACTGCCATGCTAAGCACAGATGTCGTATCTGCTATTGAACTCAAACTGAGAAATTGAAGTTTAAAGTTTAACAACTTACTTTAGTTGATTGACAACTTATTGAAGTGTTTAATTCATTCCTACTGCAATGTAAATACTTGGTTTATTTTATGAGAGTAATTTTTTTGTGAAATTCTTTATTTGTAATTAGTAAATGCAGTTCCTGCCAATTTCATTTTAAATTACCTGCTGAAATTCTAGGCTGTGTTGGCCGTACATGCCTATTACTAGTTATACTTAGGAGAATCTGCATACATATGGCTATATTAATTTATTAAAATGCACTTACAACTGAAAAACACTAGTAATGATAGTTGAAATTGGGTGTTAAATTTACGTTAAATTAGGTTTAGCATGGACTAAATAATAAATTTTAGTGTATCCTAGTATCTTCTAGGTAAATTAAAAATCTAAAACTTGATATATTTTGGTTTGGAATAGAATTCCTATTCTCATGTGTCTTACTTTCATCTGAGTTCTCATCTAATATACAGGAGTTCATAATTGGTAAATGAAATAAGTTAAAAAGCAAGTTGTTTAGAATTATGTAATTCAAACTTGAAAGGCACTCCTAGTAACTCCTTTTCATTTACGAGCAACTGGTTCCAAAATGTAAAACGACTTTGGGGTACCATTTCTTTATCTGAATCGGGAAGATTTTTTATAAAGTTATTTTTTCTTGCCATTGTGATTCCCAAAGGATGCTTTGGTGGCAGTTTCATACCAGATTTTAACACTTTACCATTCAGAAAGTTAAGTTCTTGACAAGCTGAATTGTTAAGAACTGAAGCTGAAGCGTATTGCTTTTTGCCATTGAGTTAGAATGTTCCATGCATATACTTCATAGGAAACGAATAATTATTATTTATATGTTGCTTTTGGGAAGGGCAAGGGTAACTTGTAAATTAAAAGACACTTTTAAAAATGAAAAGATATATTTATTTTTTCTTTTCTACTACAAAATTAAATATGGAAGTTATAGTTTAAATCATACAGTATAAAATGATTCTAAAACAAAATAATAAACTTATAACTTTACACTCTGAAAATTAAAAACTTGAAAATATAATATAAAATAAATATCACAGAACTAACCAACATACAAATTTTACATTACAAATTTAACAAAATTAGTTCGAAACGTAAAAAAATCAAAGCATTGACAAACTTGAAATCTTAAAAAACAATTAAACAAGACTACTCAAAATTGCAGAGAAATAAGTTAATAAAAGGAGACTAAAATTAATATCAATAATTAACCACTCATTGAAAATGCTATTGAACCTAATTGGTAACATTTTGAAAGTTGTCATTGCATTATGACATTAAAGAAGAAATAAGTCTGTCAGATTTTCTGAATATTTTGCAGGCCCCTGAATATATGTGCATAAATTTATCAAAGAACACAAAAGTTGCAAGAAACAATCAGGAAAATAAATATTATGTAGACCAATAGTGTCAAGCTTTCCAACATGTTTCAACTCTAAATATAACGTTTTGATGACACATTAATTGGATGAGAAGTACTTGCATTGTTTGGAATAAGAATCAAGAGAGGCCTGAGATTAGGACACATACCACGTAATTTCCAGCAAGCAAGCCGAAAAAACTAAATGAAAACTGAAATACAGGTTTTACAAAATAAGAAAACCAATATACAAATACAAACAATGGTGTGAGATCTTCCTGCAATCAAATAAAATACTCATTAACAAAGATGTTATAACAGGCAATGTGAGCAAAGAAAACATGGGACTACAAAGATTATTTAAATAGGCATATATTGATAATGTTGGAATGAGATAATTAAATCTTTGCTACAAGAATTCATATTTAAAACTGAAGAGTTTCCTGCTTTCATTAACAAAATGTGTAATTCATTTTGGTCCTCATCACTTACCTGTCAGAGCAATAAGTTCCCATTTTCTTTTATAATGTTAATTTTCAATTTTTAAATTTTACTTATGTTCATTTCATTAGAAATTCAGTGTATCTTCTGTATTTAGCCGATTTAGAAATTATAATCCATGTTTTTGAATTAATTTTTTAACATTAAAAAAATGTATTTACTTATTTTCTAGTTTTATTTTTTCTAATTGCAATAAATAAATTCTTTGTTTAAGTATTGGAAAAACTTACTTACTTGATTTCATAGAGCAAAAATATTTATTATCTCCAATTCCTCCAACTCAATAAATAAATTAATTCTCAATTCCCCATAAGTATTTTAATCTATTTTCTAGAAACTTTTCATACACAAAAATCATAAATACAAAAATTATTAAAACTATTTTGAATGTTGGTTCTTCAATTTTTTTTCAACATTTTTCATCTCTTTCACATTTTTGATAATGTATATCTAAATTAATACCATCAAATAGATCCTGAATAATTACATTCACATTCTGTTCAATCCTTTTACTTTTTTATGACTTTCTCAATCCTAATGTCATTTACATTCAGAAAAGTATTAGTACTATAAGGTATCTTCAAATTTGTAAAAAAGGTGTTTTTTTTTATTTGGATCCACCCACAGTAAACCTTGAAGAAAATTACTTAAAATCCTTAATGCTGCAGTTTGGTATCACTCCTGGTCTATTCTATCCAGCTGTTATTCGCTTCATTTTTTAACTAAAACAAATCTTATGGAGTCATTTTGCACAATGTGCCATGCTAGACAGTAAGAAGCCCGAATGGTGGGGATTTGTGCAGATATACTTGTATTAACTAGTAATGAAATTTCATTTCGCCACATCACAGAATTTTCTCTGGGATTTCATCTATCACTAACAGCAACAAGAATAATAGTATTAAATAATAATAATAATAATAATAATAATAATAATAATAATAATAATAATTATAACAGTTGTCTCCACATTTGTGACCTCAGAGATCTCACTTCAAAATATGAATGTAACACTTAACACTGACATACCAATATGTGGAACCTTGTATTGCGTCACATTTATTGTAAACAGGGTGAATTGTAAGGAGAGACATGTGTAAATATGGCGGCATAGCAACGGTAGGCGAGTTGTCGTGGACCCATGGACCCAGTTAGCCGGATATTAATTTATTGGAAATAGCAGTTGAAGAGTAATTTTAATAATTGAATTAACGTAATCTTTTCCTGGTGCCCAAATTCTTATATAAATTTAGAACGGGTTACGTTGAATTTATATTTAATAATGTGAAAAGGGCAGAGGAAATATTAAATTTAAAAATCAAATCAGACAGTTTGTTTCAATACAAACACAAAAACTAAAAACGTGCTGGAAATAATTTTTTTGGATTTGTCCTTGCAGCATCTCTGATACAACTATTTACTTCAGAACAAAATTTTTGAATTGCAAAGTCAATGATAAAATTTAAAATTGCAAAGGTAAATACTTAAATTTGGAAAGAGCCCCTTGCAGTGGTGTGTCTCGTGTACCCAAAGAAGATTGTACCTGACTACTGTTGGTGCTATGACTTTCCTCTTCAAATGTGTCTATTTGTAAATGACCTTCTGTATCTTCCTCCATTAGGTCACCTGAAAAAATTATAGCATCAGTTGTATAGTAAAAGCCATTAGAAAAATTAATATGATATATGAAATAAATTTGAAATGTTCAATGGGAATGGTATGTTGTTTGAAAAGAAATGAAAGATAATGAAATAATAATTTACCTGAATGGGTACTCTCATATCGAGTAGAGAAGATTTCCCCAAAGGCCTCTGAACCACTAGGTGGATCTGCAATTAAGAAATAATGACACTTGTAAGTTTGATCCATTGATTTTGAATTACAAGTTTTGTTCAGCAGATATATTAGCATGACAAGAAAGGTTAGCAATACTGTTGTAATAAGAAAGAAATGATACTTGTTTATGAATTCTATTTACTAAAGTATTGTTACCATTTTTGAAGTAAACTTATTTATGATAAAAATTCTCCATTGTTGCAATTCTGTGTATTAATTTCTTTTAAAAAGATGGTTGCAGTGGTATCTTACAGCACAGAGCATAAATTGCAATTTTCTCCCTCTCTCCTTAAAATAATTTTTTTCATGACTTGAAAACTTACTTTTGGAAGGAAAAGTCCCAGCCACTAAGCGGACAAGGAACTGTTCTTTGTGTCTTCGGTTGTAGTCACTCTCTTGAAAATGATGAGAGCACAAAGTGACCCTTTTCCAATTATCATTAGGCCATTCTGATATTGGTGGAAGATGCAGAAATGACAGCCAGTTATAAGTGCTGATTGAAAATTTTTGTGGTATGCGGTGGAAATGAAGTCCGCTTCCAGATATGGATTTGGGGACCATGACCACACACATAACATGTATTTCTGCAAAAGAAAATTTATATTAATGTTTTGTAATGAATTTACAACTCGTGACATTACTATGACATAAAACAAAATCCTTCAATTTTTTGCATCAATAAATTCAACCTAAATATTAATTCACATATTTCATGTTAACAACTCCTTTCACACAAACTATAGATTTTAATTTTGAAATGTATTATAACATTATTGGAATGTAGTGGATATCAAGCAATTTGAAATGTATTGCAAGTTGAAACAATTTAGTTTATTAATATTTATATATAACTGCCACAAATTACACACTACAAATTATAGTTACTATAAAATATTTACGATAAAACGTGCATTCCTTACATTTTTAAAAATGTATTGGGGCAAAGACATCATGAATTCATAACGGTATATTATGTTACTTTCGTCTTCTCAGGAATAATAATTTTTGTCACACTAATATTTGAAAACATACTTACTGACTAGGGGCCTTTGACATTTTTTGGCTTCTTCTGTACGAAGCGGAACAGAAAACACCACCTTTTCTTTGGTAAACATTCTCTTTCGGCACCCTTTCTTTCCAAAATGTCTTCAGGGCCTGTCTCAAACTCAAGGGGTACGAAGGGATACGAGTATTGGCTGCGATTGGCTGAATTTTCGAAACACCGTTAATCATTCGTAAATTTTCGCTCCTCGAATGTTGCCGGATAGTCCTCGAGTGACGGCAGATATCACGTGACGAAAATAGAGCTGGTGCAGCCATCTAGAGTACGTCACTGCAACTACTTGGACCTCTCGTAGCGCGGCAAAACCTCCCATTTACGTGACGCCCCACTGGACTAGAGACCGTTATCGATCCCACAATAAGCACTTATAGGCCACACAGCCTACGTTCCTGGAGACAGAAATTCAACCAAACTCAACCAGCTGAGAGAGCGCAAACTATGAAAATGAGTAGTTCACAGATTCACAGTCAGAGCGCGTTGGTGATAATACGATTGCATATGGCGCCGCGCGTCAAAATTCGAATAACGACAACTTCCGGCCTATCTAGTGACTGTCAACTGCTTGCGTCAACTTCGGGACAGCGACACGCGACAGCTTCAAGCGACAAATTTCAAACACTCAGGCCCAGTTGTACGAACTGGGAATAAAGCCGGGATACATTTTATTCCATGGATAAAGGAAAACCCGGCTGTACGAAGGGAGAATAGTGCTTATTCACGGAATAAACTAATGATAAACTATTCCACTGTTTTTGCGGAGGTATTCAGTGAATAACGTGAAATAACCTCAAAAGTAGAAGCAGCAGTGTGAACGTGTGTACTGTGCGCAGCTGTAGGGCAATCTGTAGCAATGGATTTTTCAGATAGCGATGATGAATTCTGGTTTCGGGTGTATTTGTCTTCGCGAAAACGAAGAAGGTTTCGTTCCAGGCCCGATTTATTGAACGAATACGATGATGAGTTTTTAACGAGATTTCGTCTATCCAAATCCACAGTGCTAAGAGTTTTGGATCTTGTGAAGTATGATTTGAATCATTAGACAGAGAGGGAAATATACATTTTATACTTGTATATATAAATAAGTGATATTTTTTGATTAGCTGCCTAGTGTTCTATAGTAGATAGAATCATTTTCTGAGAGGAATTGATTAATTGTTTGCTCCAATTCCACTTGGGCTTGCTGCAGTATAATAAGAGAATTATTTTTTTTTCGTGAAATAATGATTGATAAATAAAATTATCTATTTTTACTGTGTTATACTTTATGATCAGTGTATTTTTCATATAAGATATTTTGTATTTTTCATATAAGATTTTTTTACTTTGTTATGATGTATTTCTCAATCATTTTAACAATTTAAATATCAACCAAATAAGTAAATAGTAGAAAAAAAGAAAATGTAACATTTTTAATAATCTCCGATTAGCAAAGTTCGAATGACTGTACTACATAATAAGTGTTGATATGTATCGTTATGCATTGTTATGTATCAGAGGATATCTCTCTGCTTTTCATTCTTGTATTTTTGGTTCCATGTGTGGTTGATTAACTAAAAGCAAGGAGTGTAACAATAATCATTGTTTAAAGTGAAATGTAATTTTCATGTCACAAGTTGGAGAAAAAAATTTCAAATATTAATTTTTCAACACAACATGCAATAACTCATTTTTCAAAACAGTTTGATTAAAAAATATGTGATTTTTATGATACTTTTGCACACAGACGAATTTGGGTGATACTTGTGTTATGTTAATTTATGAAAGCAACTTCAAATTATTTTTGATTCAGTGGTTAATATCGTTAATTGCTTCGGAACTATTGCAATTTCAAGGCGTAGCTTGAAGGTTTCAAATCGGAACTTTCAACACACAATATCGCACAATTCCACCACGACGCACAAACGTAACACACACGTTCGCAAGGAAACACGGCAATTCGAAATTCGCGGAAACAAGGCAAAAATGAGCAACATGAGAAGCAAAGAATATGTATTCCAACAAAACACTATCGAATGCAGTACCTACTTTCTCTTTCACAGACGCCTCTTCGGATAAACACGAGATAGTTATCCCCGGAATAAAATTAAGTCGCACGTTAACATAGACGAGGTGTTTATTCTCGGAAAAAGCAATTCTAAAGATAACTATTCCTGAAGATATTTCGACATCGTACAACCGGCTCTCAGTATCTTATGTACCCGTCCTGCGTCGGCGATATCCGCAGCGAAGCCACGAATGCGCTACAAGTGGCGGCGTCCGAAATTCAATCGTGTTTGAATCTTGTCGCTACTTGTCACCGCTTCTCGCGCGTATAGTTTCGCTGTTTTGGTCTTAAATTTCCCATTTCAAAGATGTTGAATGGCGATATAACAGAATGTTAACTGAAGATGTGAAAAATACAAGGGAATTTTGGGACAAGAGATTGAATAACTACCACAGTAGAATTGTGAGCGGCGATTTGTGAAAGGAAGTGGCGAATACACTGAAAATAACAAATGTTTGTTTTTTATTTATTAAATTATTGTAATTTATATTATTTTTATTGAATTTGTCAGATGCTAATTATATTGCTTAGTACATACATCAAAATGTATTATATACGAGTACTCCTGTAGAAGTAAATGAGGTTAGGTTTCTCTTGTAACCAAACCGGCAGGGCTGTTGAAATAATTGCAGATAGTCTGTCTTATTTCACGGGATTGAGGATGAATTAAACCTATTACTAACTGGCAGAGTGAATATCTGTGGAGAATTTGTTTAACATAACAAAAGTCTTGAATGTTTCCTTTGAAACTGCGACTGTGACTGTCGCAGCCTCCTATCGCTTACGTAGGACACCACGCACTCTGTCGCTCGGCGTCGCAACTTATCGCTTGATGCTGACGCAAGCTAGGGCCCTATAAATAGTAGGTATAGTAACCCGCCATTTTGGTTCATACTCCTCGGCTCGTGCTCTTAAGAACATGTGTGTTGCACTTGTGTGTTTTGGTGTTTTGTTTGTCTTTTTTGTGTGCAGATTAACGTAACAATGGTCGGACGTTTGGCATATAATTGGGCCAATAGCAGTGCAAAGGGCTACAGGCTTTTTAGATTCTCAGCAGACGAGAAAGAAGAGCGAAGTGGATCCAAAACTGCCGACGGGATAAGTGGACTCCGAGTGATAGTTATGGCTTTGTGATGTAAGATTTCTTTAGTTATGCAATGTTTGTTAGTATAAAGAAAAGCTATTGTTGACATGGGTTTAGTTATTTACATGTAATCACAAACCACACTTCAAATTTTTATCGTTTTAATTGCTTGAAAGATAGCACCGAATGGCTTGATAGGTTATAAGATATTCCTTAAAATCTAGAACTTGTTTTAAGTTATAAAATGTATTGATCCGTTTTGTGTAAGTTCACTTTGAAGAAAGTCAATGGGAGATCAAAAGAATAGATGGTTGGAGGAAAGTGCTATTCCAACTTTCTTTGATGTACCCAACCCTCCCAAACAGTTTTTACAGTCAAGGAGGTCTAAATATAAAGTAAGTTGTATGATATAATTTAATTATGATAGTTATTAACTTAGTTTTTCGTTTAGTTAACTAAATATGCTCATTAATTCCATGAAAAATCGTTAATCGTTTTCCCCTCGCCGGTTACCCTGGCGAGGCGGGAATTTATTCAAGTTTGGGAGTACATTAATAGCTCCAACCTTTCGGTTTGTGGAGCTGCGGGAGGGCAATGTCTTAAATAAACTAATTATAACTAATCTTAACCTAACTTAAAACTATGCAAAGCCCCTTTGGGCTATTAGTTTTAATATATAATTTTCGAAAATAAATGGGAAAGTTCATTAGATTGTTCATTGTTTCTTCATTTTCTTTTTCTTTCATTCACTCACTCAGTCATTCTTATTCTATATTTACGAACACATTCACTCACACATTCATACCACACTACACTCCACTAACACTACACTATATACACTTTATACACCGTACACAGCACTTTTTCGCCACGGCGCCGACTTTACTCAGGCGTCCGTGGCGCCGTGACGTCTTCGAAACCGGGCGTCCCAGGCCCGGCGGGGCGCGCTTCCACCCCGGGCGTGCCTCAGGGGAGCGTTCTCTCTCCTACTCTCTTCGGCTTGTACGTCAATGATGCGCCACTACCTGCTGAAACAAAAACTGGTATTCAACGCTGCGGGCTCCTGATATTCGCGGATGATTTTGCATATTATGCGAAATCGGCGAACGTCAGGCAGTCAGTCAAGTACCTAAGTGACTGTCTCGCCGCCTTCCCTGAATGGCTAAGTCGGAAACGACTCGTTCTCAACCTCGATAAAAGCGTCGCCGTCAACTTCACTCGTAAGAGGGCCGACCCCGATGAAACGGTGAGCTTGACCGGCGCGCAGTTACCGTGGCGGAGCGAAGCGAGATATCTGGGCGTGTTGCTTGACAGCAGTCTTCGCTGGCATGCGCACGCTCGATATCTCGCGGCCAAAATCAACATTAGTACTCTTCTCCTGAAACCCCTTCTCCGTTCCCCCAATCTTTCTCTTCACCTTAGGCGGCGCTTATTCACCGCATGCGTGCGCCCCTTGTGGGTGTACGCGTGCGAGGTATTCGCCGCCGCTCCACCTTCCACCCTGCGTCCCATTCGGATCGCAGAAAACAGAGCGGCGCGCCTCGCGGCGCGCCCGCATCTTCCCAACATACCTCCTGACCGCACTCCCCGAAACGCTGACGTGTTCGGAGTTCTGGGCGTGCACCATCAGTTCCCGGCGGAGCTTCAGCGGCGGACGGAGACGGCGCTTGAAAGAGCGCTGTCCGCTCCGCGCATCCTACGCGAGACCACCGCGCCGGTCTCGCGTAGGACCGGTGCGCCGCTACGCCGCGGCGTAGCGGCGAACTGCGGCGTGCACAGGGCCTTCCACAGAAGAAATGACCCAAAGCACGTCACCTTCACCTTCCGCGCACTTCCCCCGCACAAGTTCTCTGAACTGTGCGACGCGGGGGAACAGCTAGTGCGTGAGAGGCGGTCGCCGCTCCCTGAGGCCGGAAACCGCGTGGGAGGCGCGGAAACGCGCCCCGCCGGGCCTGGGCTGCCAGGAGGCGACGAAGACGTCGCGGCGCCACGGACGCTTGAGACAAGTCGGCGCCGTGGCGATTGAAAAGTGTAGTGTAGTGTAGTGTAGTGTACATAGTGAAGTGAAGTGTGGTATGAATGTGCGAGTGAATGGGTTTGTAAATATAGTATAAGTATGAATGAGTGAGTGAATGAACAAAAAAGAAAACAAGACAAATGAACAATTTCAAAGAACATATCAATTATATTTATATTAATAACTATTATGTAAAACAAAATAGCCCAAAGAGGCCATGTATAGTTTTAGTTAGGTTAAGATTAGTTTTATTTAGTGTATTTAAGATATCGCCCTCCCGCAGCTCCATAAACCTCACGGTTGGAGCTTTAATGTAAAAAAAAGAACACCTGCGCACGGGACTCGCTACCTGACCGCCGAGGAGAGCGGAGGCACCTGAGGAGCGCTCCGCCCGCCGTGGGACCGTCAGCCGCCGCGGGAACAAACAGCCCTTTTTAGGGCTAAGAAAAGAGCAAAAGCCGCGCTTCGCCCTTCTAAGGGCGCTTTACTTAAACAGCCCTTCTTAGGGCCCTCACAGCCCTTATTTACGATGTCGTCGCCAGCGAGTTCGGCCGCGTCGACGCCGTTCCAAACCCCGCGCACGGGGGGCGGAACGGGCGCGCGCGGAAGGACAAGCGGGCGGAAGACGGAACGGGAACCGTCAAGTGACGAAACGGTTCCCCTTCTACGGAGCGCATATGCGCTAAAAGGACGCCTTCTGCCCACAGGAGGAGACCTAGCGGGCCGCAAGACGCCGGGCCGTCCACGTCGGCCGACGCGCAGCCCGCCGCAGCCACGCCGCTCGCTGACGCGGCGCCCACCGCCGCGGACGCCGCCGCCATCACGCCGCCGCCCGCCACAGCGGGCGCCACGACGCCTGACGCCGCACCCGGCGCAGAAGAAGAGGTGGATGGCGAGTTCACGCTCGTCACCCGCCGGCGCCGCCCACCCCCCATCTTTCTGAACGGGGTAGCCGACATCTTCGGTCTTACACGCGGCCGGCGGCGAGGTGGGGAGGTGTATCGGCCACCGCGCGGGCCACGCTGTGCCACAATTGCCTGGATTTCGGGCGCGTGGCACGAAACTGCAAGCGCCGCACGCTCTGCAGGAAATGTGGGGAGACCCACAACGCGGAGCAGTGCCCGCTGAGGCCACACCCCCAGTGGAGGAGCGTAGCTGTTCCAACTGCCTCGACGACAACCACGGCGCGAAATACAAGGGTTGCCCTGAGTATAAGCGCCGTTGTTTCTGGGGCAATGCAGCTCAGCAGCAGAGGCACGAGCGGCAGCAGCGGGACCGCCAGCGACGCGCCAGCATCAGCGAGAGGCGAGTGGCCGACACGCAGTCGGAGGCGTCGCGTTCTCCCTCACGGGAGCGCGAACCTTCGCGCCGCCGCACCTCTACGCCTCCGCCGCAGCCTCCTCCGCAGCCACCGCGGTTTCAGCGTTCGCAGAGACGCGAACGCCCACGCACCCAGCGGCAGCAGCGACGCCAGGAGTGGACGTCCTCCGACGCTCTGGCGCAACGTCCCCGTCACGCCCGGGAGCGTCAGCCGGCGGCCGCCGTCGTGGCCCGCGAGGAGCGTCCCGCTCGCGCGGAGCAGCGGAGGCGGGCGGTGGAGACGACCCCAGTTTCCGCCACCCTGAGCGAGCGGGAGCGCGCGATGAACGCCGCGGTTGACGATCTCGTCCGGAACGGGATCGAGCCGGGGCGGGTAACGCAGGCGCTCCTGCGAGCCATCACCGGCCGCGACCCAGCTGAGTGGCCGGCTATCATACTCAAGGTGGTAGTGTCGCAATTACTTGCGCACTCCCACGAGATGGCGGCGGCCGCTGCGGCGGGAGCGACGGAGGAGGCACGCTTTCCCTCGTCCTCACCACGTACCTCCCCTGAACCCTAAATAATGGCTATTTCTCCTTCTTTTTACAGGAATAGCTGCACCGTTGCATTTTGGAACTGCAACGGCATCAGCTCGCGGCCGAAGCAGTCAGAACTTCACAGTTTTCTCGCTTGGCATAATATTTCTATAATGATGCTGGGTGAAACAGGGTTGAGCCCGCATCTCTCTCTTTCTATTCCAGGCTACATCTGCTCCAGGAATGACAGAGCAGCACCAGCAGCAAACACGACAAACCCCCACATCGGAGGCGGAACTGCTATACTAATAAGACGTAGCATAAATCATTATGTTTCAGTTTTACCGCAGCTGCAGCACGCTGAGGCCACTGCTGTTGTCGTGCAGACGGAGCGCGGGCCGCTACGCCTTGTCTCTCTCTATGCTCGTCCCGACCGCTCCGCGGGAACGTGCGCCCTACTAGCTGCAGATATTGCAGAACTAGTCGAGGCAAACACAACTCCAACAATTGTGGCTGGCGATTTTAATGCCAAACACACGACCTGGAGTTCCCGCATCACCTGCCCTCGCGGCCGTAAGCTGAAAGCAACTGCTGATGCGAACGGCTGCGAAATTTTCGCTCCCACTACACCTACCTTTTATCCCTGCTCGACGAATGGCAAGCCCGATGTTTTAGATATTACGCTGTGCCATAAACTCCACTGCCGTCCCATATTGACCACCATCTACGAACTCTCCTCAGACCATTTCCCTGTGCTGGCGGAGATGAGGCCGGGCGGCGCGACTCTGTCTACTGCACCTACGGCACAGAAGCAGCGCACAAATTGGCAGCAATTTCAGGAGCTGCAGCAGCGCATCCCGGACGCGTCTGCTCTTTCAGATCCGCAGCAGATTGAAACTGGAGCAAACAAATTCGCCGAAGCTGTGACTGACAGCCTCAACGCGGCAGCTGAGAAGCAACGTTCCTATAAGAAGGAGCAGCCACTAACCCCATTTCTTGTTTCTCTCATCCACAGGAAAAACAGAGCGCGCAGAATGTGGCAGAGCTCGCGGCACCCCGCTGATAAGCGAGAGCTGAACCGATTGAAGCGTAAAGTTGAAATCGAGTTAGCTGAATTTCGCAATCAGAAGTGGGATAAATTTCTTTCAGGCCTCAAACCTGAGGACAATTCACTATGGAAAATTACACGCATGCTTTCCAGGAAACCAGTTGGAGTGCCGCCGCTTCAAACCAGCACAGAAGAGTACGCAGAGTCCAATGAGGCGAAAGCGGAACTTCTTGCTAATGTTTTAGAATCTCAGTTTCAGCCGGCGGAGGAGGCGCCGCCAATACCGCACGTTGTCGAAGTGCAACAAACGGTGATGGCGGCACTGCACGCGCCCGCCGACGAGCCGACGAGTTTCACTGATGAAACAGAAGTGATAGCAGCCATTGCAGAGCTAAAAGCTAAAACAGCTCCCGGCCCAGACGGCATCTCTAACGACGTCCTGAAGAAGCTGCCACAGCAAGCCATAGTGTTTTTGGTCGCCCTTTTCAATTCAATAATTATGTTTCAGCACTTTCCGAGCCAGTGGAAACACGCACATGTCATAACTTTACAAAAACAGGGAAAGAACCCGAAACTGCCCGAGTCGTACAGGCCTATTAGCCTACTAAATACACTCGGAAAATTGTGCGAAAAACTAATTTTAAAAAGAATTCTTAAATTTGTTTCAGATAATGCAATAATGAATAAGGAGCAGTTTGGCTTTCGCGCGGGCCACAGCACGACGCATCAGCTTGTGCGAATTACAGACCGCATCAGACGCAACTTCAACGAGAGCCGATTTACAGGTGGAGTGTTCGTCGACGTTGCCAGCGCATTTGACAAGGTCTGGCACGTCGGTCTCCTCTACAAACTTCACACCTTGAACCTTCCAATTTACCTAATACACCTTGTTCACTCTTTCCTAGCAAACAGAACGTTTCAAGTAACGCTTCTGAATGCTAAATCTACCTGCCGCGCCATACGGGCCGGAGTGCCACAAGGGAGCGTGTTAGCTCCTACGCTCTTTAGCCTCTATGTGCGTGATATTCCCTCACACCCTCAGACGGAACTCGCCTTGTACGCCGACGGTAAGGCTGTAATAGCCACGTCGAAAAGTATCGAGCTTCTCCAGAAGTATTTGGATCAGCATTTGTCACGGATCCAGGAGTGGCTGAAACTGTGGCGGTTCAAAGTCAATGTGAGTACGAGCACAGCTGTGCTTTTCACACGGAGACAGAGATTCACGCAGCCGAGGCCGCTCGCGCTATGTGGAGACGTAATTAACTGGGCCAAAAGTGTAAAATATTTAGGAGTGACTTTAGACAAATCACTCACTTTTAACCTGCACATTGAAAACGTGCAGAAGAAAGCGCGGCAGACCAGAGACCGCTTGCGATGCTTATTTCACAAGCAAAGCAAACTGTCAACGGCAAACTGTCTCACGCTTTATAAAGCAATTATCAAGCCACAAATGGACTACGCATGCCCCAGTTGGGCAATCGCAGCTGACAGTTACCCAAATAAACTGCAGGTAGTCCAAAATGAATGCCTCAGGGCCGCCCTCTGCCCCCCCAGGTACACTCTCATAAGAGATCTGCATCGCGATGTTTCAATGCCACTGCTTAAAGATCACTTCAAAAGCATCACAGCCAAATTTTTTGAAAAAGCAGCTGACTCGGAAAACACTCTTATTTCTGAGGTCGCTTCATACGAACCCGATAAACGGGCGAAGTATAAGCGACCCAAGCAGTTCCTGGAGTAAGAGAAATCTGAAACAGCGAAATGAGTCTTGAAATATAAGCCTTGAATCACTGCACACGGAATGCGCGCACCGGTTGGCTAAAATCTTTTTTGATCTGTTTTTTCTTTCATGTTGCAAGATTGGCCATAGATGCCCGTAAGGGTAGGAATGGTCGCACCGCAGTGGCGTGAACGTACATTGCACTTCGTGCGTTCACAAAACTGCACTAGTAAACCTCACGCACCTACGCACAATAGCCCTGAGGAAGACCACGACAAGATGGTCGAAACGTCGGCAACAGCCTTCGACGCGGCGTCACCTGGACAGCCAAGATCATTTACAAAGTTTTAATTGAGATACATCCATTTTAAAGGGACTGCTGTAGCCATTCCCTTACTCTAATATCTTTCGCATTATCACCGCCGAATAAAAATGTGAAACCAAACTTAATTGTTTGTCCTTGATAGTTCCACCAGTATTCTCGTTCGTACCAATGAACATTGGTGTATATTATCAATGCAAGACAGCCTTTAACTCTGACAGGAGTTAGATATGAAGATCCTTTTCACAATATTTTTCAATCTGAACAACTTAAAGAAAGACACATGTTCTATGACATTAAAACACCGCACAGGAAAGAATGACAATACGTAGTTTAATTTCTTTCGAGGGTTTTTGAATTGAATATTCTCTGTAATGTAAAGCAACAAATTCAGTTTAACTAACTGAAACACATTATGTAATTTCTGAAATTATTCCGCCCGTTTAGTACCGAATTCAAGGCGATTCATACATTTGAATATGAATTGAATCAGTGAAGGTCACAATTAAGGCATGAAAGATATTGTAACTCCGACGGTTGGTCGCACCTACCTGGGCTCGTGTTGCCGGCTAGCTCAGGAGGCGAGTAGAGCCTGAAATTTAGGTGGTGGACGGACGTGGCTACGTGATAGAGGTCAATTAAAAAAATGTAAAGAAAAAAATAAATTTAATGAGCAATTAAAAAAAAGAGAAGAATTAGTAGAAATAATTTGTTATAATTATCTGAGCTCAGTTTCAAACCCGGGCTTTTTATCATGCAGTCTTAAAACTAATACAATTAAATCTTATGATTATTGCTTGGAACAAATAAAGGAAAATTTAAACAGAGATGCGCTTACAAAATTACAAGAAAAGGGCCAATGCGCGGCCAGCATCTTCTGAATATTGAATATAGTCCAGGTAAGCCTGAAGGGCGTGATAAATGTTCGTTTTGTTTGTCGGAGCTCGACAAATAACTAAAATCACCATGTGCGGCAGAGGAACTCGCTGGGGTGAACGGCCTCCAAACAAGCAAAACAGCTGGGCTCCTTTTCTTCTGGGCAGCACGTCCCTTGGGTGACGGAGAAGGGTTTCTTCTCGTAGACGCTTCCCATTCAGGAGAGCAAAACCACGTCTGCGGCAGCGGTGACGACGTTATCGGTGACGACAGTTTATAAGTCCGAGCGTCAGAATAAAACACGATACTCGTCGGGAGAATTATCACCGACTTCACTAATTATCGTAGTCGCTTAACTTGCGACAATTGGCGCGGGCGTAAACGAGCAGAGATAAAAAATAATAACAAAATTGAATAAAGTTCCTTTTCATCTACCTAACACTCGGTGTGTTAATAACACATCTGCGCTTTTATCGCGCTAATTCGCGCTACCCTAGCGCCCACACACTTCTGCCACACACGGCTCTGTGCGGCCCTTCCGTCCGGTGACTTGAATGCTTCTCCTTACACGACTCTAGCGCCTCCGCGCTTCTGACCTCTCGTCCACCCTTCACGGCGCCCACACACTCCCCCCCCCCAATTTCTACGAATGTTCTAGAACTTTCTGCTGAATTTTTAGAAGGCGTGACGTTACTGGGCGAAAGTTACTACGCCGTACATGACTTTACACCAATCAGATTACGGGTTTCTCAAGTAATTTTGATGGAATTTTCCAGAGACAGCCGAAAGCGCTCTTTCTCGCTCACTTCCTATAAACAAACCTGGGCAGTCTTCTGAAATTCCTCCGAGCAGCGTGGTCGATGGTCCCCTGGGGCGATCCCAAAGCGCGTGTGTCAATCATTGCGCCCCCTCGCTCGTCCGAGGCGACGACGCCAATGAGTCGCGTTTGCAGCTGCGCGGAACTAATTGACCCTTTCACGTCCTACTGAAGGCGCACCCGGTTGCAACACACACACTGCCGAGAAGTTATTACAAAATAAATGTGTTTAATTCCGAATCTGATATTTGGTTAGTCACAATATGAAGTGATTTTTGTATTTATTACTCAGTGACCGTATAACAATTGTAATTGTCTACTAGTAAGAACCCGTCAAAATTTGACGGTGAGATCTGAGATAAATGTAAAATACTGTGCCCAGACTAATGTTCACAATATGTTGCATTGTTTGGATCTTCAGGGTACAACGAAGATATTATGCGATGTAGAGTTCCCAAAATTTTGAACACGTACGGCCCATGACCAGGTGGCAATGTAATATCGGCACCAAATTACGCAAAAGAAAGAGCACTATTATACTGACGGTTATTATTTCTAAAGTTGTGTGATGTGTCATCATCTCCTATAAGCAACTTTGATTTCTTGTGGCAAATTGCTTGAAGGTAAACTTATTTTCCCATTTAAGCAACACAGAGTAAACTGGTTTGCAGTAGGGATGGGTCCTCGATACCCTCGATACTCAGGTGGTATCGATAGCGCTCGATACTTTTGGAAAATTATTCGATACTTTTTCGATACTTTCAATTTTTTATGCCAATCCCCATCTCTTCTGATTTTACAAAATAATTTCTTAACATTCTTCTCTCTCCTATATTTCTTCTGTCAACAAGGAAGTGTCCGTCTGTTCGGATTCACTTACAGTCGTTGAAATTAGCCAACGTTGCAGCGTCCGGGCACAGTGTCCCGTTGTTTTTCGCTTAGCGCCTGTCATCATCTCTTGAGATAGTCCGCAATACCCGACCAATTTAGCATTGGGAAACTCTTGCTTGTATGCTCCCAGGCAATCTAGTAGCGACAGGCCCGATAAGCAATGTGCTCGATGACAGCATTTCTTCCGGGGATACTCCCCTTCCTCAGACCACCTTGGACCCATCTGACGGAGTTCGTGAGTTCCGTTCAGTTCTGCCTTTTAAAGTGACGGAAAACGACTAGGTTAGTGCATTCCATATACAAAACGAGTGAAGTGTGGAATTATTTTGAAGTGGACTCGAAAGATGACAATCGTGCTATTTGTAGAATATGTAAAGAAACATTTTCGCGTGGTGGAAAATCAGACAATACTAGTAATTTAAAAAAAACATGTTACATCGATACACCGGGTAGTATTCGGCTCCACCGAACACAAGAGGGCCAAGCCAACTAATGCTGCATGGGAAGTTGGAAACGTCGCAGATCGTACGAGTGAAGTGGTAGAAGTTGATGACCCATGGCCAGTCCTCTCAAGTTTCAACAAAAATCAACCAACACTCGTTGATTTTTTGGACACAAAAAACAAATTTAAACCAGGAGACAACCGTGCCAAAGCAATAACAAGAAAAATTGCTTACATGATATGCAAAGATAATCAACCGTTCAGTATTGTTGAAGACAATGGATTCAAGGAATTAATTAAACATCTTGAACCTAGATATACCATGCCCACAAGAAAATATTTGGCGAATCACTATGTCCCTCAGTTATTCGAAGAAGTGGAGAACAAGGTCAGAGATCAAATCCAGGAAGCCGAGAGGGTTGCAATCACCACTGATTTATGGACTTCAACAGCCTGTGATGATTATATGAGTATTACAGTGCATTTCATAGACAAAGATTTTCAACCTCATCACATCTACATCGAAGATGTAGTACCTTTTAAAGAAATCAGTCATACAGGAGCAGATATTGCAAATTTTCTTCGAAACACTTTGAAATTATGGAGTCTGCAAGATAAGTTAATAGCCGTAATTCACGACAATGCTCGTAATGTAGTAAGAGCAATGATCGAAGGACATTTTCCGCATATTTCATGTTTAGCTCATACTTTGCAACTCGTCGTGAAAGAGGGACTGTTGAGCAATACTAAAATTCAGAAAATTACTGCTTTGCGCCGAAAACTTGTGGGGAGTTTCATCGTTTAATTCAAGACGAGCCGACGCGATGGAACTCAACTCTCCACATGCTCCAAAGACTTCAGGAGCAGAAGACGGCTATTGTTTATGCTTCTGCCGGCTTAAAATTGCCAGTTCATCTCTCAACTGAGCAGTGGGAACTTATTGATCAACTCATTAAGACTAAACATTTTTGACCAAGCAACACCAACGGTCAGTTCGCCCAATGTGTCAGCATCTGAAGTTATTCCTATTGTAAATAGTATAATTAGTGAACTAGAAAAGCCAAATGAAGTTGATTCAGGACTTGCTGCTGCGAGAAAGACTATGCTGGAATCTTTAAAAGCAAGATTCAAAGATATAGAACTAAATGAAATATGTTCCATTGCTACATCATCGTTGGATCCTAGACTGAAAGGTCGAGTATTCCACGAGAGTGCTGCGTTCGAGACTGCCCGAAAGAGATTATTGGATCTTGTAAGTCAGGAAGCAGAACCAGTGGTTTCAAAAGAAGAGGTAAGAGTTTCTGATTTCTAATTTTCATTTTAAACGACCTTATTTTTTCATCGCGATTTCAATTCTCCGGAATTTCAATAGTTTAAAAAAATTAAAGTCACTCTGTATAATTCCGAATAACTCATTTTCAGTATCTGCAAGATTAATTTCAAATTAAAGACATGCATTTATTGTTCAAAATTTTAATACATTTAATTTATTTTATAGCCATCCTCAACTACTGAATCCCCGAAAATGCATGACATGTGATCTCTTTATAGGAGTATTTTAGAGACCACGAAACATCATGCTATGTACACGAAACCCCAACTCAAGAGGATGAGTTAAATATGTATATAAGCGAGGACTTGCTTCCTCCTGATGCAAATGTACTAGCTTACTGGAAAAACAAATTGACTCTCCCCAATTTAAGAAAAAGTGCTGTTTAATACTTGTGCATTCCACCAGCTACAGTGTTTTCGGAGAGACTTGTCAGTACAGGTGGATTGATATGTGACAAAAAAAAGGAATAGAATGGACCCAGAAAGAGTTAGAATGTTAGTTTTCCTTAATAAGAATCTTTAAAAATTTAAAAATGTATGTTCATCTCAATAGTTTTATACATTAAAATAATAAATCCTTGTATGTATGAAGAACGAAATATATCCTTGCAATTCTGATTAAACCATTCTTGTTGTTGAGTCTTAAAAGTAGTACGGTATCGAGTATCGAAGCTCTCGGACGGGTAACGGTATCGAGTATCGAATATCGAGAAAATCTGATATCGACCCATCACTAGTTTGCAGAATTTCTCTCACACGGGAAGTACAAATCAGAACAAAACTAACATTTCATAGACAACGACCCAACAGAAAACGAAATGACCTCACTATCACACCTACGCTGACTTTCTCTTTCCCTGCGTTCAGTTAATGTAAGTTTGCGTCTTTTGGGGCGCGTGGGCAAGGATTCTGAATTCGACATAACCTGTGAACAACTTCACTACTTTAGTACAACCGAGCAAAACTCACTATCCGAATGTTCTCCACAAAATACACCACAAAAACAAATACATGCAAACTATCAACACCACAATGCAATTATTACACTGAAAGAAAACCTTGACGAATTGTAAACAAACCTCAACAATCAAAATAAAGCATCAAACACCGCCACCATGAAGCAGCCACTCTTTGGAAAAAACAATTGACTATTGATAAACGTACTATTAAAGAATGGTTTAATTAATTAATTTACACCATAAATGTTGATGAATCAACACAAACAATATATGATAACACATCTAGGGATCACATTCTTTAACTTAAAGGAATAAATACTATAATCGGTTCAGTAGAAGCTCTAAACGACGCCATGGCAGAATACCTTATTTTTTTAAATATATAGATTGCTGATTACGTGGGAGTGATGCTCAGGCAAAATCTACTCCACATCAGCAAATATAAATTGCTATTCTATTTAATTTCTCAGAATTTTATTAGCGTCCCAAACTGAAACCTCTAGCTTTATGTTAAACACTTTTGAGAATAAGTGTTTTTTTCTTAAAATTTTAAGTTAAATTAAGGAAGATATTAAAAAAAGTTTAAAGATGCTTTCTATAAAACTTAATTAATTAAATACATAAATAAAGAAAGAGCATGGTCCATCCAGCTATTAATTTTTGATCTCAATATTGACACGAGTTACAAACGATTAACTTAGTCCCTGCGAGCGTTTATTCAAAAACTTTGAAAATTAATAACGTATCGAAAAAACATCCTTCATTGACTGTTTGTTGTGCTGCATGTACTATAAGAATGTCTACTTTTATTGATGTTTTGTTGTAGTACAAAAAGGTTAATGATCCAACTTATCGAAATAATTGGAGTTACACGTCACAGGCTCTTCGTTTAAATTTGTTTGAACTTTATAAAGTGATAGCGAAAGTGAGGGTAGAAATTGCAATATGATAATTGTATGAAACTGTCGGAAACAATGCCAGAAAATACGCGATATAGAAGAACCTCTAGTTTTTGCTTAAAAAGGTTTCGTGAGACAATGAAACATTTCCCGAAGACAAGTGTTTTAGCTCATTATTTTTGCGTCTGACGAGCTCCATTTCATTATTACAGGAAATATAAATTTCTATATAACTTACCTTCGTTGATAAATGATATGGAAAAACTCCACAAACTGGGTGATAATTGTTCTTGCCAAAAACATTAATAGTAATTTTGACTACATATCCGATCTACAGTCTTCGGACATATGCTATTTTCAAAAACTTTAGTTTAGTTTTTACAGAAAACATTGCTATAAGGGTATTTTATTTCAACATAATTTATAAAAATCGGAAATAGCCGTGAAAATAATGATAAACACTTCTTAGAATCTCTCCGAAGTAAAATGGCACTTGCACACGTTAGTGTACCTCAAAACTCGGACAAAGAGCGACTGAACATTATTCATTAGGCGGGGAGGGGGAATTATACTTGTTAAGTGCCTTGCTGAGTTGAAGTAAGTTTACGAGATCTGCCGACCTTCTGTGTTGAACTATTTTGCATCCGATGGGAAGGTTGCCTCCAGAACGAGAGATGGGCGATAGGTCACGTAGCTCCTCGACCGGGTGCGACCGAAGGGAATGCCAGCGCCCGCACGCCTAATGACCAGAAAGTGCAGTTCGCAGAAAGACTTGGAGGGATTGTGTTGTTTAACCATCGAAGTGCGCCCCTTGCCACTCCCTTGTATGTACTCGATTCGGTGCGGCTATTCACCGCAGAATGACCTCACAGATGTGGCGGCTTACGGACGGGCCGCGAACCGAGCCAAACCTTGCGCCTTTGATCCGCCGTGCCTTGCCCTACCGGCCCGCCAGGGCGAGGGGGCGGAAGGAAAACCGGGCAATAAATGCTAAAATCAGAGCTGCTACCATAAACTAAAGAGGTATAGACAGTTCACTGCGGGCAGTAGAGAGGGTACCCAGAAATGGTGTCCCATTCAGAGATGGCGCCACCGTCGAATTTTTAGTTCCGCAAAAAGTGGTGTCCGAGTAGAGAGCACACAGGTCGTAACTCCGTCCATTTGCCCCCACTACCGATTTCACCCGTCCAGTACCCTGTGGTGGCATTTTCAAATTATTGAAACTGTTACTGCCGCAAGATCTTCCTATCGCATTTACAGCTAGGGAGCACATGATAGGGTGTTGCCCTACGCATACGCACGCGGGACCACCCGCCTTCACAGAACCAATTAATTGCATCCCAAAAGTACGTAATCCTGTGACCATAATTATTATAATCATGCGAGAACTTCTCTAATTCATTCATTGCAACATTTGTAAAAACAAAATTATTTATCATATAGTGGTGAAGAGTTCTGCGTTGCTCAAGCATTTATTAAGCAGAATCTTCTATTAGATAGGAAAAAGAGCGAATTCGTCTGAAGCGTATAATTCTAGGAATATAATTGAGGCGTTGTTTAGTCGTAGCTGTTTATTTTGGCAGAAAGCTTTTTCGGTCGCATTGCGGCCATCTTCAGTGCTACAAAAATAATAACAATACATATAAATTGGAAAATAAAAGTTTATCTACAACAGAATATTATTATACATTCAATAAAATTATAATTTAAGCAAAATAGAAAAATTGGAATATAAAACGTGAAAATAGAAACATAATTTTGAATTAGGAATACATGAAATAACAAATGTACAAGCATTATTGTTAAAGAAGCTATAAAGTGAGATAACTCTTAAAATAAGAAAGGTTTTTGAAATGACATCAATATTATTCTAATGTGAAGTGAAAATGAAACAAATGGTGTAGAAAATAAATAAATTCAGATGAGCAAACTGACATATGGATTCTGATCCGAGGCTAGGAGCCTCGGATCAGGCCACACATCGAAGGTCTAGGACATTGCACGCTATTTAAAAGAAATCTCTCAATGGAGAGGGGAGAACGCAGGGTTTTTCTAAGAAACGCCCGTTAGGGGAGGCTCGGCTGGGTGGCGGAAATCGCTTTCGATCGCCTATCTGGTATCCGATCACAGGCCGGTAACATTCGTGGTTTCGTGTTTCGCCGCAGCACGCCGAAACAAATTCAGAATTGGAAGAAATAAAAGAAGTAATCTTCGTCAACATACTAGCTTTATTAAGATAGCCTGCTTTCGACGGCTTTGCCGTCATCGTCAGTCTCGCTGCTTTCGGCAAAAGGGCACAGTCGACCGACTGTGCACAGTTGACCGACTTTTGCCGAAAGCAGCGAGACTGACGATGACGGCAAAGCCGTCGAAAGCCGGCTATCTTAATAAAGCTAGTATGTTGACGAAGATGATCTCTTTTATTTCTTCTGATAAGAACGTCAACAACACCAAATCAGAATTCCCACAAAATTCAAAATTACCCACAATACCAACTGGGCCGGTTTCACAGCTCATGTAAGCACTGTTTGAGCAAAAACCGCTAAATTCACGGGATGAAATCGATAGCGCGGTGATTCACATCTCCTCCGCGATTCGAACGTCTTACAAATTAAATACCATCGTTACCTGCGAACCGGAATCACGTCCTGAGTTTACAGATGAGCAGAGAAGGACGCTGCAGGAGCTCCGCAGATATTCTAAATTACACAGCCGCTATGGCGATCCCGCGGACGGAGCGCGGGCGCGAGCTCTCAGCAGAGTATTCCGTAAATATCTACAAGACGAGAGAACCGCAAAATGGTCGCGCACGATCGAAGACTGCAATCTTCGTGAAAGAAACCTCGTATTATCTAAGGCGCTGGGCCGCAAGGCGGGAGTCAACCGCCCGCTCCGCACCACCTCGGCACCACAGCCGCCCGGCCACGCCGCTCTGAAGCCGGAATACGTGTGGGAGGACGCCGCGAAAAGCGAACTCTTCTCCGCGAAAAGCAAGTCGCTAGAACGGCAGTTCCGTCCATTCGGTTCCGATGAGTTCGGGAGCCAGAGTTGCACGCTTGCTTGACTACCTGACCGCTGCGCTGAGCACCTCAGCGCGACGTGTGACGGGAAGGGAGCCCCGCGAGGCGTTGCGACACCTCAACACGCGAAAGACATGCGGGCCGGACGGTATAACAGCCGCCCAGCTCCGCGCGCTCGGCGCCAACGGGGAGGAGTTCCTACGGAAGCTCCTAAACTCGTGCCTAGCGCTAGGATATTTCCCCAGAGCGTGGAAAATCGCGACAGTATCTATGATACCAAAACCCAACAAGGACCAACTTCTTCCGAGCGGTTACAGACCTATTAGTCTCCTCTCGCTTCTTGCAAAAGCTTTCGAGCGCCTGATCCTGGAGCGCTTGCAATGGGAAATACGGCGCTTTAAGCTTCTTAGATATGAGAAATTCGGGTTTCGAATTGGGCTCAGTTCCGCGCAACAACTGACGCGGCCATGTACTGAAGTCGGTCTCTCTCTCGAAAGACGGCAGAACTTGCCGGTGGTTTTTCTAGACATGCGGTCGGCATTCGATTCTGTATGGTACGAGGGGGCGCTCGCGTGTCTTGTGGACATTGGAATCTGCGACTGCTACGTCAGACTAATCGCTAGCTTCTTGGAAGATAGACGATTCAAGGTTCGCGTCAATGGCGTACAATCGTTCTTAAGACGAGCCGTGGCAGGCGTGCCACAGGGAAGCGTGCTCTCCCCTACTCTATTCGGCCTGTACGTCAACGACGCGCCGCTACCAGTTGACAGAAACACCGGCATTCGACATTGCAGGCTCCTAATGTTCGCGGATGACTTTGCTTACTATGCGAAGTCGGCGGACAAAAAGAAATCGGTGAGATATCTGAATGATTGCCTCGCTGAGCTTCCCGAATGGCTGAGCCATAAAAAGCTCGCCCTCAACCTAGACAAGTGCGTAGCCGTCAACTTCACCCGACAGAGGGCCGACCCCGATGAAGTCGTGAGCTTAGCCGGCGCGCACCTACCCTGGCAAAAGACGGCGAAGTATCTTGGTGTGAAGCTCGATAGCGGTCTCCGCTGGCACGCCCACGCCAGAAAATAACTGCCCGAACCACTCTCCTACGCCCGCTTCCACGAGCCCCCGAACTCCATCCAGCCCTCAAATGCCGCTTATTCACCGCTTGCCTACGGTCCATTTGGACGTACGCCTGCGAGGTATTCACGGCGGCACCTCCCTCCACCCTCCGTCCGATTCGCTCGGCGGAAAACCGTGCAGCGCGTCTCGCGGCGCTCCCGCACCTCCCCCCACCCCCACCAAACAGATACCCTAGAAACACCGACGTGTTCGGGGTTCTGGGTGTAAAAAACCAATTCTTGCCGGAGCTTCAAAGGCGCTCGGCTACGGCGCTTGCAAAGGCGCTGGGGCCGAAGGCGCCGCGCATCCTGCGCGACACCGGCCGAGAGGCGAACAGCGACACACATCGGTCCTATCTATGGAAAAGACCGAAACACGTCGCCTTCGCCTTCCGTGCGCTGCCTCACGACACGCTTGCTACCTTGTGCGAGCAAGCGGAGGCAGCCGAACGCGGAAGGGGAGACTCGCCATCGGCCGAGGCACGCGTGGGCAACGCGACGACGCGCCCCTCCTGCCACACCTCCCAATGGGCCTGAGCGCCACGGACACTTTGAGCTAAGTCAGTGCCGTGGCGAACAGAAAAACAGAAGTCAGTGTAGTGCTGTGGGAATGAATGAGTAGAATGAATGGTTATGTATTTAATGAATGAATGAATGAATGAATGGTTATGTATGTAATGAATGAATGATGAGTTAATGAAAAATAAATTAGAAAAAGAACCACGTAGAAAACCATACAAAAACATTTAGAATTAAGAAAAAAAAATTGTGTCAATTAAGTATGCCAAAATGCTTCTATATAATTATTAAATTAGATTTAAGCTAGAATTAAGTTAGCTTTAGTTAGTATTAGCTTTTTACCTCTCCCTCTCAGCTGCTTAAGCCGCAAGGCAGCAGCGTAATTTGTACGTTTGTAATTTGTAAATAAATTCCTGCCTCCTCAGGGTTACTGTGGAGGGGAAACAGAGAAAAAAGGGTGGCGGAAATGTGCCTGGGATGCGGCCAGCATCAAGAGAGGTGAGAGAGAAGGAATTTGTTCATTCAAAATAGTGTGCTGGGAATTGTTTAATAAATTATTATGTGTGTGGCTTCTAATGTGTCAGTGTACCTGTTATCAATTTCCAAAATTTTACTTTTGTCTGTATTAAATGAGTGTTCTTATTCCAAGAGATGGCTGGCAAAGTGTGATTGTTTTCTTTTGTGTGTATAAGCTTGTTTGTGTTCTTTGATTGTTTAAAGGATCTTCCAGCCTGGCCAATAATTGCTCATTACAACTGTCACAGGAAATGGAGTCTAGTAGTACAAAATATCGATAAACAAACGCACTTTTAACTTTTCTAATGTAGGGTCCACAATGGGATACACTTACCCAGAAGAACGTGTTTATATATCTTCAATATTCAGCATTTTGTTCCGAAAGTTTACATTATTTACAAGATACCATCATTATGCACACTCTTTATTAGTACAAAATCCCGTGAACTAAACACTTCGTTAATTTCATATAGGGAGGGCACCGGGGTGTACCGACAAGAAAAGTCCAAACATGAAACAAGGACACAAAATAAAATCGCCGGATATAAACTCAGGAATTCTCGCGAAAAGGAGGAAATCATATATGCTATTTATACTTTTACAGAAAAATTCCTGTTATACTTCCGTTTGCAGAGGACGATTTCTAATGTGACATTCACAGTGACCTCGCTACGGCGGTAAAAGATTAAGTGGCGATTGATTGTTAAATGTGTTTTAGTGGATATAATGAGAACTTAATCAGCTAAATAAGAACTTGCAAGCACAAGATAATTTAATTATCGATGCTGATAATTTCATCAAATATTTAAAAGCAAATTAATGTTTTTCAGTGCCAATTTAGAAATAATAACGCTCAACGCTGATAAATAACTTCTCAGATATCCATCGAAAGAACTTCTCGAAATATGTGAATGAAATAATGTGAATTATAATTGCACACCAATTTTTGAGAATTTTCAAAATATGATAAATTTACAATATTTTCATGACTATCGATATTGCGAACAGTTGCTGGTATCCGGAAATATTCAAAGTATCGTTCTCCATGTGCTTACAGCAGGAAGTGTTCCAAGATTTCATCAAGAAAAGAGGGATAACAGTCAAAATATGTAGCAGATTAGCGTTTGCAAATCTTTTTTTATTACACTGAAGCGAATTTTCTTATTCATTCTTGCCAAAAATGCACGTTTCATTTGTATGCAAAATTCAATTTGTATATGGCTTGGGGTAGGTATCCCAGGATTTCAAAACATTTGCACACACTCTCCCCATAGCACGAGACACAGAGTTTTTAACGTCAAATAAATAAACAAAATAGTTAATTGATTTGGTTTGTAACAATGTAATCAATTTTTGCACCGACATCAACAAGTAGCCCAAACAGCATTTTTTCTGTGTGTGTGTGGGGAGGTATATTGTGCAACCGACTTGATGTTTTCTTCCAAAAACTGAATTTTAAAATTCCTTTAAACTGAACTTTGAATTTATTTTTATTTGTTCATTTATTGTTATTAACCAGTTTTCAATTGGAATATTGAACGACTTTCGTTTCTATAGAAAATGAGTAAAAACGTTTTTTTTATGATGACTAGCATCTGTTACCGATTACGTATCCTGAAGGGAGTAAGCTCCGTGAGGGAGGGGTCCCTACCCCCACCCCCACCCCGTGCGATACTAGCTTGAACAAAAATATTTTGATTATTTAACCACTTATGGTACAATTCTTCTTTACATCTTAGGAAAAAGTCTTTGTCTTTTAAAAGCAGGCCAGAGACTTTGCCAGTGCCGCTTGTCCTGACCGGCGATCACACTGGAAACCCATTCGTAGCTAAGTAGATAATGAAGTCAAATAATGCTCAAAAAGACCAAATAGTGGAAAGGTGTAGTTTGGTGTAGTTTTGATATTTTGTTCCTACATGTTTCTTGGGTCGCTGAACACGAATATCAGGTTTGTCTACAAAACTTTTGCCCCGAAATATTTTTTTAAGCAAAAAATGCGTAAAAATTACGCCATTTTTCAGTTTTCAAAATAACTCAAAAGCCATTCATTTTTAGTAATTAATGGTCCTATATGAAATAAAAGATAAAATTACCTACATTTAATGTCATTAAGATTTTTTCTCCAATTAATCGTTTAGCCGTGAGAGCATCGCGAAATTTGGTGATATATGCGAAAACATGAACAACGGGAATTATCCCAGTTTATCTCAATATAACTTAAAAACTACTTTACTACTACAACTACTACAACTTTTTCGTCGAAATTAACCTGTTATGAAAATAAAGAGAATAAAATTGTCCACATTTTATGTGAACTAGGTTTTCTCCTGGGATCAATGATATTGCCGTTAGTGCGTAAAATATGCTTGGATGTTATTACGGAAACGGCACTCCACTTAATCTCCCTCTCTCACTGTTGCGGCGATATATGAAGACTCATATCGCGAAAACTTGAACAACCCCTTGATGATAAGGCGAAGGAGATATTAGTAGTAAACACCCAGTTGGGGCTATTTAGATACAACAGGTTGCCATTTGGGATCGCCTCAGCAGCGGCGATTTTTCAGAGTGTGTTAGAACAGATTACGTCACGAGTTGACGGGTGCATTAACTACCTAGACGACATAATCGTCACAGGCAAGACGACGGAAGAGCACGTCGCTCATCTGAAAGACTTGTTAGCATTGTTAAGTGAATGGGGGTTTAAAGTGAACCTAGAGAAGTGCGAGTTCTTTAAGAGTCAGGTGATCTTTCTCGGGCACGAGTTAACTGAGTCAGGGATTAGGCCAACACAGCAGCACATAGAGGCAATAAAAAATCTCCCAGCGCCCAAGAACATTAAGGAACTGCAAGCCCTGGTTGGAAAAGTCAACTACTATAATAAGTTTATAAAAAATTTGTCTTCGGAAAATTTGTCTTGGCGGCGCCTTTGAATGCGCTGAGAAAAAAAGGCAAGAAGTTTGTATGGTCTCCGGAGTGCGGGGAAGCCCTAAAGAAACTAAAGGAAGCGATAGTAAAAGCGATGCAACTGAACCATTATGTTCCACGTAGGGTGACAACAATCGCGACAGATGCCTCGGATTATGGCGTGGGGGCGGTCCTGTCACAGAAGGACGTGGAACGCCCCATCGCCTTTGCCTCGAAGTCTCTGAACCAACACCAAAAAAATTACTCGCAGGTAGAAAAGGAGGCGTTGGCGGTCCTTTTTGGGGTAAAGAAGTTTAATGAGTATGTATATGGATCGAAGTTCCACATCATCACAGACCACAAGCCGCTGGTCCAACTATTTCACATGGGCAGGAAGTTGCCGGAAGGGATGGTGAAGAAGCTCCAAAGGTGGGCCCTCTTTCTAACGGACTACAACTACCAAATACATTACAGGCCGACGTCACAGCACGCGAACGCAGACGCACTCTCCAGGTTACCAGCGGGGCCAGACGTCGAGTTCGACGAGGCGGAAGAGGTATGCCAACAGATAGACGTAGAAGACTGGCAAGTACTTCAGGAGTTCCCAGTAACTGCAGCAACAATCGCAATGGTGACAGACCAAGATAGTGAACTAAAGCAAATCAGGGATTTCGTTAGGAAAGGATGGCCGACTAGACTGCTGAGGAGTAATGCTAACTGGTATGGGAAAAAAGACAGTTTGTCCGTAACGTCGGGAGTATTGTTGTTGGCAAGTGAGCAGGGGACTAGGGTGGTAATACCCAAGGTGCTAAGACGACAGATATTGGAGCTACTGCATCAGCGGCATTGGGGGATAGTGAACACTAAACAGCTAGCCAGGAGACACTGCTTCTGGAGGAAGATGAACAGAGATATCGAGGAGATGATCAAGAAGTGCAACGCGTGCCAATTGCACCAATTAGCACCACGTCAAGATTGGCGTTCCTGGCCCACGCCCGAAGCGCCATGGGAAAGGGTCCATATTGACTTTGCGGGCCCATTCTGGGGCAAGATGTGGCTGGTAGTGATCGTCGCCCTATCAAACTCCCCCTACATCGTGGAGATGGGAGTAACCACTGCAGGAGCCACGATAGACGCATTGGAGAAGATTTTCGTTACGGAGGGACTGCCGCAAACATTAGTGTCGGACAACGGGCCACAGTTTATTTCTGACGATTTTTTTCAGTTTTGCAGGGCTAATAGCATCAAGCACGTGTGCGCACCGCCTTTTCATCCCCAGTCTAACGGAGAAGTCGAGAGGTGTGTGCGAACGTTCAAGACCGCCATGAGGAAGGCGAAAGAGGCGGGAACCACGAGGAGCCGAGCGCTCTTGAGGGTCCTGGCTACGTTCAGGACGCTGCTAGGACCAGAAGGGAAGAGCCCGGCTGAGGTTCTCCTTGGCAGGCAGCACAGAACGTTGCTGTCACTACTGAAACCAGGTAGCCACCGGAGGGAAGGTACGGTGGACCACAAGTTCGCGCGCCAAATCGGCAGCGCGGGACGGAGACTTCCGAAGGCAGCAGGGCTACAGACCGGCGTGGGGGCCGGCCAATAGGGCGTGAGCGGCCGGCAGGCGGAACGGCAGCCCCGAGGCGAGGCTACGGCGCGGCGTGCTTCTTAACCGGCCGCGCCGGCCAGAGAGGCAGGCAGTTCTGAAGTGTGATCCGGTAGTGACTATTTGTATGGTGTTATCCTGTGCGAACTCGGCTACGTTATTCTGTTTACTCTCTACTGGTGATTTGGACGACCGTGCGCATATCTGTGGGACTTCTTCTGGTTTTTGGACACCGTGGCTTCGTACAACTGACTGCTCTTCTGGATTTTGGTAACCGGGTCACTGCTGTAAAAGATTGATCAAATAAATGTTATTGTTAACGTGCGTCTTTTTGTGTACATAACACTCACTAACATAGGAATGTGTAATGAATTTATATAAAAATAAATGTGGCGCCTTGTGAACCTGTTACATTTTATTTGGAAAAAGAAAAGGTGGTAATTAATAACATGAAGAAGGAAAGGTGGTAATTAATAATGTGAAAAAGAAAATTAATATTTTAGAAGACGCTGGACTGCATCTTCCCCGACGGTCAGGATTCAAAGGCCGTGGTTTTCCCAGACTTCTTCTAAGTACAAAATAATGGAATTAGTAGGTCTTTTATTGCTATAACTCTAGTATATTACATTTTTCTAATAATTGGCATTATTTAATATCTTGAAGAATATACAAGTCGTCTTCCTTCAGAAATGACTGTCATATTGTCGCAACACTTTCAGACACAAGTTAGATCATTAATCCCAACCTTTTTGCAGTAAAAAGTTTGGACAGTTTTTAAAGCTCTTGCAGAAACCAAATTTCAATAAATCTGGTAGAGGATATGATGCTAACAAATTGTCAAAGGTGCAAGGCCATTTTTAATACTTTTTCCTCTCCATTCTTCTGGATTTTTTTCTAAATCAAGTTGTTGCTGAACTTGAGAATAAACTCTTAAAAAGTGTTGCTGTGCTGCTTCTGCAGGTGGTGGTAGTGCAGAAATGTTTGCCTTGCATCTGAAGACAGCTTCAGTAGACATATCTCAACTGGCTGTTCTTTGCATTTCAACCGGAAATTGAAACCGAAAGAGTTCATCACTATCAGCGACCATCTCATTAATTGCGTTGGAGAGTTTGAATAAGTCAGAAATTCATTGAAGGTTGGTCTGTCAGAAATTCATTATTCTGTGCTTGGCCAATACCGAGGTTTCGTAATCACTCATTGCTTGTGAGAAACAAAGTTATCGGTAATAGTTTCACTTATAGCAGAAAACAGGTGAAGAAACTTTGTCATTCTTCTGATTCAAAAAGGACCCGTTTTGCATGCTTGCAGAGATCTCTCCATATTACTAACATATCTCTTACATCCTCACCAACTTTAATCAGTCTCATTAGTTGGATCTAAGCACAAAACTGTACATTATCGGAGTGCCGCGTCTTCCTTTGCTTGTTTGGATGCCATTTCTGCTAATAAAATCTTTGTAATCAACATTGCTATTAATCGACTTTTATTATTCGTGTAAGTAAGAAAATTTTCTTTGCACGTCATATGAATCATTGTTGTCTCATATTATGTATGCAAATTTTTTAGACATTTTAATTCGCTTGGCACTTCAGAGTAACCATAAAAACATCTAAGGAGATATGCTTGTGAAAGACATTTTTGACACATATTCAACGTAATTGTCAGGATATACTCGTGTTTCTTGTTTGAGATAAAAACTCGTCATTGATGACGTATTGAACTTGGACTCTGAATTTCTTGTATGTTAGTAGCTAGAATGCTCTAATCAATGTTCAGGTTTGTCATCAATAACTTCGCGCGGAAACACGTTTTTAAAGCCAAAAAATTGTAAAAACCAGTACTATTATTTAAGATTTTCCAAAATAACTTAAAGCTTATCCAGTAAAAGAACGCTAATGGCATTTATATATAGATGTCTATAAAAACTAAGGCCTTAGAAACCTACGCATCCCTGAAGTCACGTTCGACTTCCAAAATATTAATTTTCTCTTTCGCGTTATTTATTAACTACTTTCCTTTTTCCAATTAAAATGTAAACAGATTCACACGGCGCTGTATTTATTTGCATACAACTTCATTAGGTGTAAATGTAGTGAGGGAGGTTTAGTGGAGATCCAATTTCACAGTAACATTCAGGGATATTTGGCACACTAATGGCAATACCGTTGATCATAGAAGAAAACTTTGTAGGTATTACGAAATGCAGTTAATTTTATCATCCTTCATTTCATATCAGGTTAATACTTACTAAAAATTGATAGCTTTTAAGTTATATTGAGAAAAAATAGGATAATTCCCGTTTTTCATGCGTGTTCGCTTACATCACCCAATTTCGCGGTGTTCTCATGGCTAAACCGTAAATTTAAAAAAAAATCTTACTGGCATTAAATGTAGGTAATTTTATCTTCTTTCATTTCGAATAGCGCCATTAATTGCGAAAAATGGATGGGTCTTGAGTTATTTTGAAAAAATGGACAAAAGGCGTAGTATTTATGCATTTTTTTGTTTAAAAATGTTTTTCCAAACAAAATTTTTGTTTTCAAACTTTATATTCGTGTTCAGCGACCCAAAACATGTAGGAAACAAAAGTCAAAATTATATCAAAATCTTCTATTTTCTATCATTTGACTGGAATAGAGGCAAATGCTGGTCTTCGTTCGACAGGGAGACGCCGCAGTCGCCGGGAAGCTCGGAGGCTTGAGGGAGGGGGGCAGGTAGCGGGACCAGCTGGGTCGGCCGACCCACCCCGGAGCCTGCCGTCGGCACGGAAACAACACCACCTTTTCGTGTCCTTCTGCACAGCGCGATATTTTCTACAAAAAAAAACACCAACTGCCAGTCCTGTTCTTCACTTCGCACTTCGCGACGTTGGCGCTTTTCTATCGGCGGATTGGAAACTATTCAAAGAAGGTAGCTGGAAACAAGCCTGATTAGCCATCTATATAATTCTTTACTCTATGATGTTACCACCCGCCACCTCCGTCGGTTCTGCCCCTGTCGCTGAATCGACCGCCTCGCCGCCACCATTGCTTCTGTGGCACTAAAAGGCCGCTCGCTCTACAATAGCACGCGAACGGGAACGCGAACAGGAACGAAATGAAAGAAAGATGGACACCTCAGGTAGGCGTTCACAACACGACAGGAACGCGAAGTTTGACGGGAACGGCATAGATTAAAGAGGTATAGACGTTTCACTGCGGGCAACCTAGAGGATACCCAGAAATGGTGTCCCATTCAGAGATGGCGCCACCGTCGAATTTTTAGTTCCGCAGAAAGTGGTGTCAGAGTTGAGTGTGCACAGGTTGCCCATTTGCCCCCACTACCGATTTCTCCCCTCCAGTACCCTGTGGCGGCATTTTCAAATCATTGAAACTGTTACTGTCGCAAGATCTTTCTACGGCATTTACAGTTAGGGAGCACATGATGGGGTGTTGCCCTACGCATAAGCACGCGGGACCTACCCCTTCACTGAACCAATTAACTGCATTCCAAAATGACGTGATCCTGTGATCATATTTATTATAATCATACGAGCACTTCTCTAATTCATTCTTTGCAAGTTCGTAAATACAAAATTATTTACCATATAGTGATGAAGAATTCAGCGTTGCTCAAGCATTTATTAAGAAGATTCATCTATTAGATAGGAGAAAGAATGAATTCGACTATAGCTTATAATTCTAGAAATACAATTGAGGCGTTGTTTTGCCGAAGCTCTTTATTTTGGCAGAACGCTTTTTCGGTCGCATTGAGGCCGGCAGAACGCTTTTTCGGTCGCATTGAGGCCATCTTCATTGTTACAAAAATAATAACAGTATATCTAAATTGAAAAATAAAAGTTTATCTACTACAGAATATTATTATGCATTCAATAAAATTAGAATTTAAGCAAAATAGAAAAATTGGAATACAAAACGTGAAAATAGAAACATAATTTTGAATAAAGAATACATGAAATAACAAATGTTCAATGTAACATAATTGTTAAAGAAGCTATAAAGTGCGATAACTGTTAAAAGAAGAAAGTTTTCGAACATCCTGAAAGAAACGAACATCGTGTCTAAAATTTTGGGTGAACTGTCTGTTTTTGAATTTTGTGGCTGAAGACCCTGAGTGAGATCGGCACCAATTCTCGAAAAGTTTTGGTTAAAGAGACTAGCCACTGTTGCCGGATCGTTCACATTTATATCGTTATATTTTAAAACAACATTCTCTACAGGATTTCTAGTTGATTTGGTCGTATTTTTTATTATATACCACATTGTTTTTGTTTTGTTATTTGAGTTCAAAATATCCTGATCGTGTTTCATGATTTTAGCCTGCCTTATGACTTTTCGCAATAATGTTTTGTATTTTTTAAAGTAGATAAGGAAATCTTGAGTCATACGTGTATTATTTATTGTGTCAGTGATCGCATTTCTTATAATGGTAAGAATTTGTGCATCGTGGTCACTATATCCTAAATCTTTTGTTTCAACTTCATATCGAGTAGTAGTTTTGTTAATTATAATTTGATCAATTGCCTTCATCGAATTTTGTGTAATCCGTGTAGGTACATTAATTGTAATGTCTAAATTAAAGGAATTAATTAAATTGAGAAACTTTTCTTTCTCGCAAGATTCGACCAGAAAATCAATGTTAAAATCTCCGCATACAACAATGGATTCAAAAGAGCGATTGCTGACTTTGTTAAGTGTTATCTTCAGGTTTTCTAAGAACAAAATAGAATCTGCAGTTCTCTTTGTTGGAGGTCTGTAGATGCAAAGTATTATCACTTTTAGTGAAGTAAGATGTACAACAGAAATTTCGAAAACATTTTCAATGGAATACACATTTAATTCCGCCAAGGGGATAGAATCAATATTACTTCTAACGTAAATACAAGAACCCCCATACGTAGGACCTTTATGCGATTCTCTCTCTGCAATAGCCTGCGAAGTAAAAGTTTGGAATTTGGAAAATGCTAAGTTCATTAGGAGATAACCAATGTTCTGTAAAGCTAATTTCCGTCCAAATTTCTAGAAAGCAAAGTTCATTATTCCGTACTTGGCCTATACCGAGATTTTGTAATCACTTATTGGTTGGGGGAAACAAAGTTATCGGTAAATGTTTCACTTATGGCAGCAATCGGGTGAAGAAACTTGTTTCAAAAAGGAGCCATTTTGCATGATGGCAGAGATCTAACCATATTACCAACAGATCTCTTACATCCTCACCAACTTCAATCAGTGTCATTAGTTGGATCTAAGCACAAAACTGTGTTCATTATCGGAGTGTCCGCATCTTCCTTCGCTTGTTTGCAAGCCATTTCTGCTGATAAAATGTTTGTAATCAACATTGCTATTAACCGACTTTCATTATTCGTGGTAGCAAGAAAATTTTCTTTCCGCGTCATATGAATCATTGTGTTGTCTAACACTATGTACGCACCTTTTTTTTTAGATATTTTAATTCGCTTAGCACTTTGGGGTAACCATAAAAACATCAAAGGAGATATGCTTGTGATAGATATTTTGACACATAATCAACGTAATTGTCACGGATAGACTCGTGTTTCTTGTATGAGATAAAAACCTGTCATTGATGACGTATTGAACTTGGACACTGAATTGCTTCTATGTTAGTAGTTAGAATACTATAACGAGTGTTCAGGTTTGTCATCAATATCTTTGCGCGGAAACAAGTTTTTAAAGCCAAAAATATGAATAAAACAGTACTTTTATTTAAGATTTTTCAAAATAACTTAAGAGTTATTCGGTAAAAAAACGCGAATGCCATATATATATATATATATATATATATATATATATATATATATATATATATATAGTGACGTTCGTGGCCTGGCCACAAACTTACACGGCACCCACACATCTTCGACGGTGACGGAGTGATTAATAACATCGGAAGAGCAGCACGGAAGAGAAAAGGCGCGACCTGTCGGTGGCGGCCAGAAGCAGCGGCGGGGTAATTTCGACGGAGGGGCGGCGCGCATAGGGGTTCTATGACGTCAGGGCCGCATTTATACGGCGGAGCGGCGAAAAGCTGCTTTCTTCTCTGTTAATCCGACGACACGGGCGAAAGCACTAGTTCTATGAGTCTGGTAGCGTAGGCGAACGCGTAAGTTCTCTACGAATTTGGTAGTGAAAGTGAATAATTGAGTGGTGTGAGCGTGGAGGATTAGTTGGTATAGGAATGTGATTGCAATACGAACATATTAGTAATCCGCTGCAAACTCGTTAGAAAGAAAGCGGTCAGAGCGAAGTAAGAACAGTAAACGTTTTTTTCCAAGAGTGCTCATTTCGTGCAGAGGACAGTTTTGTGAAATCCAGTGGAGACTGCGTGTATTAGCGCTGCAGCCATCCGAAGTGCAGTTGCGACGCCCAGTGTAGTAACGCAAAGATCTGATTTTGCGACGCGCCAGAGACTTGGAGCGCGGGCATATACGTTCGTGGCGAGGACGAAAAAGAGAAGAGGGGAGCCGGGAGCGGATGAAGCGTACGAGAGAAGAGCCTGGTTTGACCGATCGCGTGACGGACGGGCGAAGCGAACGAGAGAAGGGCCTGGTTTGACCGAACGCGTGACGGACAGGTGAAGCGTACGAGAGAAGCTGGAGTGACGTCGCTGCGACACCGGGTAGCGGGAGTGCCAAGGTAGCCTTCGAGCGAACTGGAGAGCGCCGTAAAGGTAACCGAACTTGCGACTTTTCGTGCGAAGATTGGTGCGGACCAGAAAGTGGATAACTGCAAATTTGCGTGGTAGTTCATGTGAGAAACTCCCTAAATTCAGTATAGAAAGACTGTCACCTTTTAAACAAATTCGTGGAGGTTTAAATTCTGCTAAAAGCATGCCTTGTTTGATTTTGCCAAAGGCCAAAACCTTGTACAATTTTACGGCAATGTTATGTAACAAACTGGCTTCATTCTGTGTTATTGGGGAAAGATTAAGTTGTTCCACTATTGGATGAATGTGTATATTCTTTTTTATGATTTAAATTGTACGTATTATAGTAGATTTCCATGTTACTTTGTTACATCACTTTCTCATACCCCAAAAGATCCTGCCCCCGAGATATTTAAGCTCGAAAGAGCATTCTATCAGGGCGTTTCAACGAGTGGAGGCGTTACATAGATTGGCGCCCATTACGTGGGGCAGTGATCGATCACAGATCGAATAAGCAAAGTGATCCCAGACACAAATGTAGGAGGTGTGCATTGATTGAAGTGTTTTGTATGCCATTTTTTTTCAGCAAAGTGATATTTGAATTGTGAAGTGTATTGCATTGTATTGTATTGTACTGTGTGTGCGTTTTGTTGTATTTTGGAGGGTGAAGTGTATTACCGTGCGATACAAGGTAGTAATTGCAAAACAAAATGGCAGAGAGTCGTGAATATAGGGAGGCAAAGGGAACTGGGAGTGAGGAAAGCAGCGAAGGGGAGGAAGGGAACGAGTTGTTAAGGAGGTTACAGAAGTTAGGGATAGGTGGTGATGAAGAAACGATGAAGTCCAACCGCGGATCGCACGGAATCTGAGGAAGCATCGCCAGAACTAGTAATGTGAGGAATGGGACAGGATGAACCTATGCTTACGCTAATGCGGGCGCTGTTAGGAAATTTCACGTAGACAACAGCCCACCAGGTTGAAAATCAGGGACGAAAGATCAATGAAAAAATCGAGGAGCAGTCGCGACAGGGTGAAGAACAACTGAGAAAGATAGAGGATCAATCGAGAGAAATTCAGGAGCAGGCGCGACATGGTAAAGAACAACTGAGAAAGATCAATGAGAAAATAGAGGAACAATCGAGAGAAATTAAGGAGCAGTCGCGACATGGTAAAGAACAGTTGAGACAGATCAATGAGAAAATTACGCGGGAGATAGAAGGGTTGGTAACGAAGATAGATGATCAAACAAGAAGCGTCGACAATAAATTAGAACAAATCCAACAGTCCATAATGATACAGGTCGGTGGTAAATGTGACGAGCTTCGGCAAGAAGTTGCGGCGCGGGTCGAGGAATGCAGAAATTTAGTAGAAGAGCGACACGCGGAAGTCGGGAGCCGAATAGACTCCTTGTCGACGGAGTTGCAGAGGCAAAACAGGGATCACGGTGTACAGTTAGGCGAAATTCGTAACCAAGTTCAAGAAGTTCGTGAAGGAACGAAACGGGAGCTGGAAGCGGAAACTACCCGAAAATTGAAGGAGGTAGAAGACGAGATCAGGAAGTTAAGGGAGGGAGCCGAAGCGAAGGTGGAAGGAGGAGGCCCATGCAGGGGAGGAAATATTAATATTCCTCATTCTTTAAAATTCTCGGGACATCCGAACGAAAAACCCGAACGCGTTTGTGAAGGCGTTGCAAAATTTCTTCATCTTATCGAATGTCCGAGAAAGCCATAAAACAATGCTTTTGCATCAAGTTATGGAAGGCAACGCGAAAGCATGGCTTGAAACGTTGAGCCCGTACCCAGCCACGTTCGACGAATTTGTAGCTCGATTTCTCGACCGGTATTGGGGAAAAGAACAGCAGATGAATTTCAAGATTTCTTTAATGAGCTCATATTATCGAAATTCATGTGGTACAATGCGCGGTTATGCAGCCCGGAAAATCGCGGCGTTAAAGTTATGTTCTCCGCCAGTATCAGACGAAGAGATCATATGCATTCTGACGCGACATTTCCCGCTTAGCATACAGAATTTGTTAAGAAGCGTGGAAGTTAGAACGGTGGAACGTTTCCAGATGCTCTTAGGAAATTACGACCTCACGTTCGAGAATGCTAGCAAGAATGCGAAGCCAGGCAGTTCAAATATTAATGCAATTCACGTAGTCGAAGAAGGCAGTACGAAGGGAAGACAGCAAGTAGGCAACGCGAAGGGTGAGAAAGGCTGTCGCGAGGCCCCGTTGAAGCAGGACGAACGACGACGCGCCGGCTCAAGGTCGCCTGTAACAGACCCCGGCACGAGCGGCTCGGCGCAGCGAGCGCGATCGCCAGAAATGGGCAGAAATCGCGACACACCTGGCGCAACTAGTTCGGGAAACACCGGGAGTTCGATTTGAGACGGGATCCCAGGTCGAACCCTAAATACAACGAAAAGGCGATCCCTGTGATTACGAGTATGGTAGAAGAAACGGAAGAAAATGAAACTAGAAAAGAGGTCGTGGCAAGAACATCAAAATGTCCAATAATCAAGGTCAAGTGTGGGCAGATAATGAGTCGAGCGCTGATTGATACTGGATCGGTGAAGTCTGTGATAGCGGGGGAAACATGAGGAATTAGTGAGGAAAAATGTTGAGGTGTTAGTGCTGCCTATGAGTAATACAAGAGTAGTAGACGCATGGGGAAAGAAATCGCATCCTATCACAAAGCAGGTGATGATTGAAATGAAGATTGGCGGTAGAAGCTATGACGTGATCTGTTTGGTGGTAAAGAAATTGATATATCCTTTTATACTAGGCGTAGATTTTTTGGAAGAGCATGGGGTAGTTGTGAACATGGAAGAGCGGCGAGTTGAAATCAACGGTGAGAATATGTGGGAGAAAGAAGAGGTCGAGGTGAGGGAGGAAGGAATAGAGGAGGAAGAGGAGAAAAAGGCAGTTCGAAGAAATTGAAATGTGTAGGATGGGAGAAGAAAATGAGATATTGAGGAAATTGAGAGAAAAGGTAGACGAGAGAAATAGTGTAACTAACACGACATTCTTTTATATATATATATATATATATATATATATATATATATATATATATATAAAAGAAAGTCGTGTTAGTTAGACTATTTATAACTCAAGAACGGCTGTACCGATTTGGCTGAAAATTGGTGAGCAAGAAGCTTAGAGTCAGGAGACGGACATAGGATACTGTTTATCCCGTTCGACAGCGTTCCTGTGTAAGAACGCACGTTTTTGCACGTTTTCGCACGTTTTCGCATGATTTCGCATGTTAGCGGTCATTGTTGCCTGTTGTAACCCATTGTTGTAACGCCGCACTGATAACAGAAGGCGATAATGATAGCCGCCTTTCGTTCGCCGTTATATCTATATATATAGTCGTGTTAGTTACCCTATTTATAACTCAAGAACGACTGTACCGATTTGGTGAGCAGGAAGCTTAGAGCCAGGAGACGGACATAGGATACTGTTTATCCCGTTCAACAGCGTTTCTGTGTGAGAACGCACGTTTTTGCACGTACGCAGTGCAACAAGGATAGTACAGTTTCTCACAGTGAGTGCGACGCGATAAAAAGATGGGACCGGCGGAACAGAGTTCGCCGGGTCAGCTAGTATATATATATAAAAGAAAGTCGTGTTAGTTACACTATTTATAACTCAAGAACGGCTGTACCGATTTGGCTGAAAATTGGTGAGCAGGAAGCTTAGAGCTAGGAGACGGACATAGGATACTGTTTATCCCGTTCGACAGCGTTCCTGTGTGAGAACGCACGTTTTCGCACGTTTTCGCGTTTTCGATTTCGCATGTTAGCGGTCATTGTTGCCTGTTGTAACCCATTGTTGTAACGCCGCACTGATAACAGAAGGCGATAATGATAGCCGCCTTTCGTTCGCCGTTATATCTATATATAGTCGTGTTAGTTACATTATTTATAACTCAATAACGGCTGTACCGATTTGATGAGCAGGAAGCTTAGAGCCAGGAGACGGACATAGGTTACTGTTTATCCCGTTCGACAGCGTTCCTGTGTGAGAACGCACGTTTTTGGACGTACACAGTGCAACAAGGATAGTACAGTTTCTCACAGTGAGTGCGACGCGAGGAAAAGATGGGACCGGCTGTTAAGGCGGAACAGAGTTCGCCGGGTCAGCTAGTATATATATAAAAGAAAGTCGTGTTAGTTACACTATTTATAACTCAAGAACGGCTGTACCGATTTGACTGAAAGTTGGTGAGCAGGAAGCTTAGGGCTAGGAGACGGACATAGGATACTGTTTATCCCGTTCGACAGCGTTCCTGTGTGAGAACGCACGTTTTCGCGTGATTTCGCATGTTAGCGGTCATTGTTGCCTGTGTAACCCATTGTTGTAACGCCGCACTGATAACAGAACGCGATAATGATAGCCGCCTTTCGTTCGCCGTTATCTATATATATAAAAGAAAGTCGTGTTAGTTACACTATTTATAACTCAAGAACGGCTGTACCGATTTGGCTGAAAGTTGGTGAGCAGGAAGCTTAGGGCCAGGAGACGGACATAGGATACTGTTTATCCCGTTTGACAGCGTTCCTGTGTGAGAACGCACGTTTTCGCGTGATTTCGCATGTTAGCGGTCATTGTTGCCCGTTGTAACCCATTGTTGTAACGCCGCACTGATAACAGAAGGCGATAATGATAGCCGCTTTTCGTTCGCCGTTATATCTATATATACTACACCTATTATATACTTACGTTATACCCATATATATTTCACCTATGCACCAAAATACAGGAACAGTAATGAATGATTAATCTACTTAATTTTTTTATTTGCATTTTCTAATAAACAATTTAAATTAATAAATTCCAAAATCTGCTTATTTATTGCCTTTAACAGCCGATCCCTATTATTACAGCTTTGTATTTCTCTCTTAAACAAAAATCAATTCCAAAAAAAAACGCTCTGCTACGTAATAGATTTTTTTATTATCTATTTAATATCAGAGCGTTTTTTTGAAATTCTTCTTTGTTTGAGAGAAAAACACAAATGTGCAATACCTTTATTATCACGAGTGCAACAAGGATAGTACAGTTTCATACAGTGAGTGCGACGCGAAAAAAAGATGGGACCGACTGTTAAGGCGGAACAGAGTTCGCCGGGTCAGCTAGTAAATATATATAAAGAAAGTCGTGTTAGTTACACTATTTATAACTCAAGAATGGCTGTACCGATTGGGCTGAAAATTGGTGAGCAGGAAGCTTAGAGCCAGGAGACGGACATAGGATACTGTTTATCCCGTTCGACAGCGTTCCTGTGTGAGAACGCACGTTTTTGCACGTTTTCGCGTGATTTCGCATGTTAGTGGTCATTGTTGCCTGTTGTAACCCATTGTTGTAACGCCGCACTGATAACAGAAGGCGATAATGATAGCCACCTTTCGTTCGCCGTTATATCTATATATAGTCGTGTTAGTTACACTATTTATAACTCAAGAACGGCTGTACCGATTTGGTGAGCAGGAAGCTTAGAGCCAGGAGACGGACATTGGATACTGTTTATCCCGTTTGACAGCGTTCCTGTGTGAGAACGCACGTTTTTGCACGTACGCAGTGCAACAAGGATAGTACAGTTTCTTACAGTGAGTGCGACGCGAGAAAAAGATGGGACCGGCTGTTAAGGCGGAACAGAGTTCGCCGGGTCAGCTAGTATATATATAAAAAGAAAGTCGTGTTAGTTACACTATTTATAACTCAAGAACGGCTGTACCGATTTGGCTGAAAATTGGTGAGCAGGAAGCTTAGAGCCAGGAGACGGACATAGGATACTGTTTATCCCGTTCGACAGCGTTCCTGTGTGATAACGCACGTTTTTGCACGTACGCAGTGCAACAAGGATAGTACAGTTTATCACAGTGAGTGCGGCGCGAGAAAAAGATGGGACCGGCTGTTAAGGCGCAACAGAGTTCGCCGGGTCAGCTAGTATATATATATATATATATATATATATATATATATATATATATATATATATATATATATATATATAGAAATAAACTGCATATATTCACTCAAACAAACTCGGTCGAGGAATCTGAAAAGGAAATATCTATCTATCTTGCTACTTTATTGCTAGAATTGGCTCAATGAAAAATCATATATTCATTTCACAAAAACATGGAAATTTATTAAACAATTTAAAACAATTATTTATATTGTATAACTTTACCCAAAATAAAAATTAAATGTTTGTCATGACCGTTCCAACCTTATGTTTTCGCGCGTTTTTTTTCGGCCATCTTCATTCGAGATGGACGCCGCCGTCCTCAGGTCCAGACACCATCTTCTCTCTTCTTTTCTCGGAAGCTCACTTCAATCAACGTTCATCAAATCAATAAACTATTTGCTGCTAATATTCCAGTCCAATCACTGACAACTTCACCCAAGCCCTCAATGTCCCTCCAACTCGTTCACATGAAATATTTTAAGTTCCACTGTCACACTTAGAGTTCCAAGTTTGATGTTTTCTCAACATCCATTCCCTAGTAGATGCTTACAAGTCCCCAAAGAAAAAAAACTCCTAACATTAATTGGAGCACGATCCGTTCATGAGCACGGCATCAGTCAGAATGAATGTCTCTCGTATTCTTTCAGCCCTGCAAAACTCGGTTCATAAATTCGATTGTTTATTTGCAAATAACATTTGATGTACTTTCGTACCTAGCCAATCTCTAAATTTCCTGCAAAACGAACTAGCCGTCTTCACGACTGTCACTGCTTTTTCGGCCAATCCCAGAATTCTATATAGAATTAACTAGCCGTCTCCGCGATTGTCACTCCATGAATATGTTGACCTTGACGACGGCTCGCTTACCGTTGCTATGCTAGCATATTCACATAATTTATCCCCTTTAATTGACGTCATTTATAATAAATAATTGTACAATATTCAGTGACATATTGATATGTCACAATATATATATAAACTAGGGCCTTCAGAACCTATGCATCGCTGAAAGTATGTTCGACTTCCAAAATATTAATTTTCTCTTGCGCTTTATTGATTACCTACTTTCCTTTTTCCAATTAAAATGTAAACAGATTCACACGGCGCTGTATTTATTTGCATACAACTTCATTGGATATAAATGTAGTGAAGGAGGTTAAGTGGAGTTCCATTTTCACAGTAACATTCAGGGATATTTTGCACACTAACGGCAATACCATTGATCCTAGAAGAAAACTGTACATACACATTGTAGGCAATTTCAACCTCCTTCATTTCATATCCAGTTAATACTTACTAAAAATGGATAGCTTTTAAGTTATATTGAGATAAAATAGGATAATTCCCGTTTTTCATGTGTTTCGCTTACATCACCAAATTTCATGGTGTTCTCACGTCTAAATCGTTTATCGGAGAAACAATTCTTACGGATATTAAATGTAGATAATTTTATCTTCTTTTATTTTGTATAGGACCATTAATTACGAAAAATGGATGGCTTTTGAGTTATTTTGAAAAAATTGACTAAAGGTGTGGTATTTACGTATTTTTTGCTTAAAAAACGTATTTCTACACAAAACTTTTCTTGACAAACCTGATATTCGTGTTCAACGACCCAAAAAATATAGGAACCAAATATCAAAATTACACCAAAAGTTTCTCTTATTTTTTACCATTCGACTGGACTGGAGGCAAATGCTGGTCTTCGTTCGTCAGGAAGACCCCGCAGTCGCCTGGGAAGCTCGGAGGCTGGAGGGAGGGGGGTGGGGCAGGCAGTGGGACCAGCTGGGACGGCCGACCCACCCGACAGCCTCCCGTCGGCATGGATACAACACCCCCTTTTCGTGTCCCTTTGCACCGCGCGATATTTCCTACAAATACACCCCCCCCCACCAACAGCCAGTCCTGTTCTTCCCTTCAGACTTCGCGACGTTGGCGCTTTCTATCGGCGGACGGGAAACTATTCAAAGGAGGTAGCTCGAAACAAGCCTCATGAGCCCTCTATATACATCTTTACTCTATGGGAACGGGAACGGGAAGGATAATCAACATTTATCTCAGCCCGGGAAGCATATAAGAAAACTGCTCATGTATTCGGCACCGGGCTTCCCTGATTGACTAGCGGGCGCGGAGCGCGAAACCGCGTGAAATTCGTATGTTCTCCTTCCCAGAGCCACAGCGAGTCAGTGCACGTGGACTCCGCTATTGACTTCGTGGACGAAGCGATCGACTCTGCGTTTTCCTGACATCAGCTGTGATATTAGTCATTTCCATTGTGGGAACTAACAATCCAACGTATTTTGTCAGTAAGTAATTAAACATATATTTTGGTTTTATAGTAATAAATGCGAACTAGGAAATTAGATTATATTTTTTTCCAAGAGAATTACAGTTATGAAGTTGTAAAGGATACTGAAAAAGAAACTGTCAAATGAAGTGCAATAAGTCTTGAAGATATTAACACTGGGGTAGAGGAATACGCGAAGATCACACACACGAAATGGAATGTTAGATCATGAAAACGTATTGTTTGTTCGTAAGCTGACAGAAATACACCTTATGTTTTTATTTTATTATAGTAAATATTGTCCTATATGTCATCATAGTACATACAGAAAAGTAGTAGGAAAGAAAAATATAACTTTCTAAAAATGCTGGCTGTACAGCTACATTGTTTGCAAAATAAAGCTAAACACTGCATACACAAGAAGAAAAGAGGGCTTTATTAATGTACGTAGGTTTTTCGATTTGTTTACATTGTTTTTAAATTTGTTTACAGACGCTAGATATAGCTTCAAACATTTTGCCACATATAGTATTTGCGAAGACGTGAACATTAATTGAATCGTTTATTTCAGAAACCCGTCAAACGACAAATTTGTCATGTCGAGAAAATTGAGAAAAATGCCCCAGTTTTTCCGATTTCAAAATATTTTTTAATATTGAAGCAGTTAATAAATTATTTTTTCAGGTAAATATGGAATAAGCGATGTTTCTATCGTCATGGAACAATATTCCACCGCTAAAGAGCATTTTAAATTTTGGCGTTTGACGTGTTTCTGAAATAAACGATTCAATTTCTAGTTATAATAGTTGTTTTAAAACCAATATCCTCGATTCTCCAAGGAATTATGAGTGGTTCAATTTATTAAAAATTTGGGCTTCTTGTGATTGTTGTCATTGTGTGCCTTGTCCCGGGAACTGAATTGAGTTTTTCTGAAACTTAGTTAGGAAGTTTAGGCACACAGTATTCTCGGAAACAATGAGGATATTTTGAACGCTAGAAACAAAACTAAAGCATGTGGAACATCGTTAAAAATTCGACCACGTCATCACGACATTTCGTAGAGAATGTTGTTTTAAAGGATAATGAAAGAGAAACAAGAAATCCAGAAAAAGTTGCGAATCTCTTCAACCAACACTTTTCTAGAATTGCGGTTGATCTCACGAAGGGACTAAAACCACAATATTCAACATATGCTTCCCAAAAAAATTTCGGCACGATGTTTATTTACGAAACTTCTTCTAACGAAATCCTCAGAATAATCAGTAAATTAAAAAATAAATATTCATCAGGTTTAGATGAATTTCCGGATATTTTATTAAAAACGTGTGCACCTGCCATTATACACCCATTAACTCACATTTTCAATGCTTCCTTGTGCACAGGAATATTTCCAGATACTTTTAAAACAGCAAAAATTAAGCCACTTTATAAAAAAGGGAACAAAAATGAAATTCAAAATGACCGGCCAATTTCTCTTTTGTCATTTTTCTCAAAAATATTAGAAAGGCTTTTCTATACACGAATGGAAACTTTTTTCAGGAAAAACGAAGCGTTTTCAGACTCACTGCACGGTTTCAGGAAATCAAAATCTACGGAAACTGCTATTTTTTCTTTCCTTAAAGATGTTGCTTCATCAATGGATCAAAATGAAGAACTCATTGGGATATTTTTAGATCTTTCAAAAGCTTTTGACGTTATTAACCATAACATCTTGCTCTCAAAATTACCTTATGGAATTCGTGGTATTGCCCTAGATTGGATAACCTCGTACCTTAAAAATCGATCTCAAAGAGTAGAAATACCATACTGGCACGAAAGGACATTATTTACTTATCTCTCCAATTCTTTGCCAATTGAACATGGGGTCCCACAGGGTTCGATCTTAGGCCCTATCCTCTTTCTGTTGTACGTAAACGATATGCCCTCATCTATTAAAAACGGAAGAACAGTTCTGTTTGCCGATGACACGAATGTTCTTTGCAAAAAAGAAACAATAAATAGTACAATTTCAGAAGTTTAAATTGGTTTTGTAATTACAAATTAATAGTTAACGAAGGAAAAACGGTCTCAATGCAATTTTGCGTTTCAAATCGGCAATCGTATGCTCCATTGAAAATTAACAATATGCAATAAGCTGATGTTAAGGTAGCAAAATTTCTAGGTCTCTCAATTCAATCAAACCTCATGTACATAAAACAGAATTAAACACTAAATTAAGCTCATTGTTATGCATTCAGAATTCTTTCTAATTCTGTCAGCCTTCATGCAGCTCGTTGCGTGTATTTTGTAAATGTACATTCCCGCCTGAGATATGGCATAATATTTTGGGGAAGCTCATCCTTTAGTACCCAGACATTTAGATTGCAAAAGAAAACGATCCGAATAATGAAGAAATCCCATCCACGTGATCCGTGCAAGCCTCTTTTCATTGAGCTTGGAATCTTACCATTGCCTTGCCTATTTATTTATGAGTCTTTAGTATTTGTCAACACTGACTTACTTAACGGTGGGAACATATTTTCATGTAATACTGATATTTATATTTAAAATACTGAACGTAGAAATCATGTTCATCAAGTGTCAGTATCAACAGTTCACTACAAGAAATCCACATACAATACATGTACGTTACTTTAGAACGCATTGCCACATGAAATCAAACAATTAAAAAATTGGTACACAAATTTAAGTTAAAAGTAAAATCTTTTCAGCTGCCAAACTGTTCCTATACTGTTAGAGACTATACTGATCGTCAAAAAGGAAAAAAATGTTTACTTTTACAAAACAATGATATAGTATAATGAATTAGTTTACATTTGCATTGTATAATTTTAAAAGACTTAAATGCCTGTGACAAGTAATGTACTTCAGTTTCCCGGTCAATGAGCCCCATCTCGATCGGGTTTTTGTCCAGTTTCCCAGATCCATTGAGCAAATGCTGAGATGGCCTTGATTTGCTTCTGGACGTAAATGTAGCTTCACTATGCACACGTTTTGTTGAGCTTTCCTTTTGCTTGTAGTGGTAGTAGAGCTTAGGGTGAGTTTCTATTTTGTTAACAATACAGAAAAATCAAGTCTCTTCGTTTCTTTACCGTTAAAAATAAGTTTTCTATAATTTGGCAACGAAAATATCTAGTTTTTGAAATGTTAATCTCTCGCTTTTTTAAATTTGTTATTATTATTATTATTATTACTATTATTTGTTTTCTTTTCACTACAAAAAGTGTCGGAGGACAATCTCAAGACACAATTTGTCAGTACGAAGTCATGGAGCTTCGGTGAAGAAATACTTTTATTTATGGTCTTGTGTTAGTACAGTTCTCACAACTTGTAGTCTTTTACATTTTGATGGATTCAAGTGATGTCTTCATATTCTAAGTACGCTTTCTTCCCTAATCGAGACTCAAAAATTTCCTGACTACATTTGCTGTGCCCAGTAAAGCGGCTTTTTGCATTGTTCTGAGGTGTTTTTCTTTTAATCGCAGCCTTTGTCCAGTTTTCAACCAATCCTTGGTTACCACGCCATTTGCTGACACTATCACAGGCACTATGTCTACGCTCTGCAACCTGTACATGTCCCTCAACTCCACAGCGAGAGGTTGGTACTTTCGTTTCTTTTCAGCAATAGTTGACACCAGTTTGTCGTCTGTGGGAACTGCAACATCGATTATCATTGCTCTTCTTGTTGTTTTATCAAATAAGACAATATCTGATCTGTTAGCTTCAACCGCCCTGTCTGTTATAATCGTGCTGTCCCATAATATTACTGATAACTTGATGAGGCTTACATTTGTAATAGGGTTGCTCCTGTTCTACAAGTTGATAATTCTTTGCCAGTGCCTGGTGAATTACTTTGGCTACATTATTATGTCGCTGTAAATATTCAGTTTGCTCCAAAGATGGACATCCGTTACTTATATGCTGGATTGACTCATTGTTGATTTTACACAATCGGCACCTGGTATCGATCTGTTGGCCCAAGACATACTTTTGATAAGCTCTTGTTTTCACTACTTGGTCTTGTATGGAGAAGAGGAATCCCTCTGTTTCACCATAAAGCCCCGCTGTTCGTAGCCATTCCGTGGACCATTTCAGATCAATATCATCAGCAGTCAGCGTTGTTATAAACCGGCCGTGTAGCTCTTTCGTCTTCCAGACATCAACTCGGTCTTGAGCTGTTAGATAGGAAAAGCTTCTTCTTTCTTGGGCTAAACTTATTGGGCTGATGTTTTCATCCTGAAAACAAATTGCCTTGTGAAGTGGAGTGTCACGTGAAAGGAAAAAATTATGGAAAAAATTATTAAAATTATTATTATTATTATTATTATTATTATTATTATTATTACTATTTTTATTATTGTTAATCTTTCAACTATTAATAGTTAAATTGTTGGGAAGGGATTCTGAAACTCAAGAAAGCGTGCGCAGATGATTTTCTCCCCCATACGTCACATACAGTTTTTGACTAAATAAATAAATAAAATAAATAAAAACAAACTGAGTGTACAAGGTCTGGCCCACTGCATTCGTAGAAATTTCTCCCACGTAATGACGCGCAATCTGGCGTTTAGGATTGCAATCATCCGGCGTATCAATTACGCTTAATTAATCAAAGAATGAAACAGTGAGTTCGACAGTCCATTTATATATCCCCAAACACGCTTTTTGCTCAGTCCAGTGTGAGAAAATTGAGTTTACGAAAATTTATATTTCTTCTGGTTAGCAAACTAAACTCCTTTAGAAATATAAAATTGACGTATACAAATAAAAGCATCAATAAACAAATTTTTCCTTCAAAAATCCTACTTTGGCAATTGTGGAATACATATGAGTAATTAAGATGGGAACCATAAGTAAATATTCAAAATTTAGTAGGAATCAATAAAAATTTAAAAAATGGTTAAATGTTATATTTATGTATCTATTTTAATGAAACAATTAATAATTAACTATTCACATTTTAAAAACACATCTATGGGTTCTTATAACATACAATCAAAACTTGAGAAGCTATTAAAATTACATAATACTACTAATTTTAATGTTAAAAATTAAACACAAGCATAAATTAATAATAATAATAATAATAATAATAACAATAATAATAATCTGAATAATAATGTAAATATTATTGAAATATGTACAATTTAGAAAATTTAATATGATGTATTGTCTTAATAGAATATATTGAAAATCAGTAGTATATCCGAAGAGGTTGACTCATTAAACTGTGAGCGTTTTATGTGTGTGTGTGTAATAAGTTTTATTAGGTTATCCCTTTAAATTGTCAAAACTTTTCATCTTAACAATTAAATAACTAATTTTTATTTTCAGAAAGGATTGTGCCAGGTTATAACAATAAAGAAAAGTCATAACCACAATATAAGAACTGCTGAAACACTGTGGTTCCTGCCAGCTGATAAGGCTACAAGGGAAGCATTCCTTCAATATTTTAAAATAAGAATGAGTATTGTAGAATCATGCAATATCATCAGACCCTTTTTGAATTAGATGAAAAAATTTGTGAAGATTATGCCAGTAGTTGAACAAATCCAACAGAAAGCACTGTGCGCTACTGGCAAGATCATAACTAGGGCCTAAGTCAGGCCAAGTCTCATAGTTAGTAACTGAATCATATTTACTTTATTGCCCGTTTTTACTGTTTTTTGGGGGGGTTGTTTTTGCTAGTGTTCACAATGTAATGTAATTCATTAATTTCAATAGTATGAAATATTCTCAATCACTTATAGATGCATTTTTATGTATATGTGAATATTTTAAAAATCTCAGGTACTAAAGCCATTATAAAATATATCCTCAATAAATGTGTTCAAATTCATTTAGATGCTATCGAAAAATTTTAAAAATGAGTTCTTGGAAAACTTTATTGAGAAATTTGAAAACCCTTGATATTACAACCTATTTACCCTCCTAAAATAAATCAAATTAACTTCAATAAGATTACAATATATTATAAAAATATAAAAATGTATAGAATATATAAAGTTCAGTAGACATTTGAATAACATTTTCAATATGCAATCTAATTTTGCGAGTTAATTTTATTTTAATTTTGCTCAAAATTGGAAATAATACTGCGAAAAATTTGTTTCCATCAACCGTTTCAGCCTTCTTTTTTTTTTTGTCATATTTTCCTTCCTCTACAACTACACATTTATTTAATGGCCCATTACAAATATTGAGACATGAAGAGAATAAAATCCTTGATTCACCTATATGTCAATGAACAATTATAAATGTATTAATAGGAATAAAATTAAATAAAGCTGAATAACAAAATATGAACAGAAAAAAGGAATAAAATATGTATGTATAAATAGTAATAAAATAAAAAGTATACATGCAGTTTCCAAAATGACAAAACACCACTTAAAACCAACCTTCAACACTTCCGTAGCAAGAGAATATAAACGAATTTCGCGCGGTTTCGCACTCCGTGCCCGATAGCCAATCAGGGAAGCTCGGTGCCGAATACATGTGCAGGTTGCTTTATGCAACCCCGGCGGCCTGCGGCGCGAAAGGAGGCCGAACTTTTAGGCAGGCAAGCCGGGAAGTCGGTTTTAAGCTTTCGACGCTTTCAATCTGAATATATTTTTCTCCACTTATCAACCTAGTGATGCTGTAAAACGGTCTCGTATTATCTGTACAGGGTTGAACAATATTTAAATACTTGTATTTGAAATATGTATTTTTGTATTTAAAAAAACTGTAATTTTGAGTTTTTTTGGGCATGTATTTTAAAGATATATTTAAATACATAAAATAGATGTAAAAAAATAAATACTTAAAATACTGTAAATGCAAATGAAAGAGAAAATAACAAGGATAGTTCGTTTTTCTTTGATTCTGCTAGTGAACAGGGACCGAAAAGGTATTGAGTACCGGCATTTTTTCATACCTTTTTCAAAAACCTTTATTGTTTTATACCGGTAAAATACCTCTCTATAAGACGTCTATGCCGGTATGGAAGTTCATAAAGGTTATACCGGTATTTTCAATGAGAAACAAAAGCTTACCATCCGTACATATTGACAAAATAAGTTACTTTAGTTAATAATATCTCACAATGATTATTAATCAAATATACTTTCATAATTGTTATTTATTGTTTAAATTATTATTTTGTGTATATATATATATATATATATATATATATATATATATATATATATATATATAATACTCGGTTACTAATAATTAAGGAAACGCGAATGATTCCACTAATTCTTATCGAGTAAATATAATCTCCACTTCGTCATTGCACAATGTTCTCGTCCACTGAAAACTGCTCACCGCCCTCTTCCTACGCTTGGGCTATCGAATTGCTCTAGTGTAGCACGCAGCCCGCCGAAGAACGCGGCGAGATGTCTGCAGAGGTCAGAAAAGTCACGCTATCAGAACAGCAGTGTGCAAGATGTGCGACCCTACTTCCAGGTCAGAAGGGTGACTGTACACTTGAACGCGTGCCCTGGCGGCGCTGGGCTGGGAAAGAAAGGAGCGCGAAATGAGGTGCAAACATTCAAAATGTGAAAAGTCAACCTCCTTTTCGAGAAAAACGCAAAAATTTTATAGCATCAACATTGTGTAAGTATTTTATTTGTACTATATTCTTAATTATGTAATAATGATAGCTAAATATATTATTAATATAAAATTTAAATATTCTATGTTTGGTTGAATTTTTTCGTGTCGGATATGTCTCGTTTTGAATGAACGTGAGGGACATGTCATGCTTTGATTGAATGACAGGTGCACATGTCTTGATTTGAATGGAAAATAAATTATTTTTATTGAAATTCATAAAAATATATTGGGAAAATTAACATTCATTTTCTTGCATCTTTTTTGTGCAGCTTTTTGTACAAATCCATTATTCCAAATTTTATTAAAAAGTACTTGTTATTAAATATACGATTATTACTTATTAATATACTTATTATTAAAGTAAGGATATATCAACTTAAAGAATTTTATACATATCCATTGACACGTTTGGCGAAAAAAAGAGCGCTTTCATTTTTCCTCCTTTTATCAAAAACAATTATTTTTCACATTGTTTTAAAAAATATGTCAGGCTTCCTTACCTTAGGTTTTTAACGATTCATGTTTCGTGATTTTTTTCTTTTTATTCTTTTTGTTCTTTTCAATTTCTCGAACGCTCGGTAATGTCACTAACAGACACCTCCACTTCCATGGTTCAGAATTATTCAATGTAGGATAATATGTTCTTCTAACTCAACAGCAAATAGCGATATTGAAGCAAAATGTTTCACATACAGAAAGTACAATTTCATGTCTATTTCGTGATCAGTAGCTAACTGACTGATTCTCTATATTATGTAGTTGTAATAATTTGAGGTAATTGAACTGTTACTGCTTTAAATATTGCAAGTGAGGATTAGAAAAATACCAGGAAAAGCTGCTAATTGTTTTTTCTCGAGCGGCCGGGCAAAATCCGCAGGTCCAAGGAACCCCAACCCATCGAGACTCAAAACAGGAAGTGAAAGCCAATGCTTTCTAAAACGTAAGGTTTGGAAATGCCTTTCTTTTTATACAACTTTTTTAATAATAGAAATCAAGTGTATGTACCTTTCCCTCTAAATAAACGGTAAATGACTCATTTGCTACTAACATGGTAAATAGCAATAAAACCATAAAGAGAAGGATTGTTGACATGTCACGTGTTGTTCATAAACATTTTATAAGTCAAAAGATGGTTCTATAAGACAATTTCACTACAGTTATGGATGGAGTGGAGGGGAGTCAGATTAGAGAGTGCAATTTTTTTGTTGATCTCACACGGAATTTCACATGTACGCGTATATAAAAGAACAGTTCTTTCATACCTTCACAACATTAATACAATTGAGCAACAAGCACTGCGAGGTGTTCCTTGAAGGATCATACTTAAAATATTTATAAACAATATTTGTAGTTTTTCTTGCGATATTTTCCGATTGGAAACACCACGTGAAAAAATCACTAAACACACGACAAAGTACTGTCCGTTCACAAGGAATAAGAATTACTTATTGGGCTTTACCTGCGGGATACCATCTGGAGACGTCATGACGCACCTTTTCCGCGTGCGGGATGACGTCCTGAGACGTCGTGGTCCTTCCTCTCCTCGGTGCGGGGGCCGAGCGGATGCAACCGCATTCCTTAGGGTATTTGGCGAAGGGAGTTTCGCTTCATGTAGCGGGCTCACCTGGGCAGCTGTTCTAACGCTGCGGCGGGAGTGTTTTAGAGCGAAAGAGGAAAGTTTTCAAGTACTGGGCGCTTTGCAATAAGAGTGAGGAATCCAGTTACCAAAAACTACTCTCTACGTCAAGGTAATGATCGAAGAAACGATAGTAAACCTACCGTTCAGGAAACCCGACCAATAGAATTCTTCCCAGTCAACGGCAGAACTCGACCTAGCTAGAATATGCCTAGTGTCGAAAATCCGCCACCTGGGGATTCGAACCCTAAGACCTCCCAGTCAAACTCTGCCTTGTCAATAGTTGTTCCTCTGAGCCATCGCAGCGAAAAAAACATTGAATTTCCCCCAAATACCTATATGATTCTATTGAAATACCGGCATTTTCAAAAATACCGGTATTTTGATGAAAGAATACCGATATAATACCTTTAAATAAAGGTATTTTACCGGTGTAGACATCGGATAAAGGTAAAATATCTCTAAAATTACCGGTATTTAAGATCTTATACCAGTATTTTCAAAGGTATTTTGAAAAAAGGTATAATAGAGGTAAAAGTATTTCTATACCGGTATACCGAAGAAGGTATATAATACCTTCTTCTTGCGAGTTGTCTACAGCTCCTGTTTAATAAATCCTCTTTCATTCACGCCCCGCGTTGGGCTCCAATATAATCATCGTTCTACTGCCAATATAATAATTTTGTTTTCTTTCTGCCACTAATATTTTCCTACTTTGATTTTTTTAAACACATCCGGGCGCCTTGTCATTAACACACGTACCCTTCCTTAAACATACCTTAGCTTTTTTTACTTGCCCGTTAGCTAGTTAAATATATACAGCTTCTAAATTCTCCCTGGGCATGACTATGTGATTGCCCTATACAGGGCTACAAACGAGGTGCTTATGCGCACGTGCATGGGTCTGCATCTAACTACTTTAATCACAACACATTCTGTAATGGTTATTGATGAACCCGAATGTATTCATCTTAATTTATTTACTACTTTTGGATGGTTTCTGCCCTCAAATAATCAACATATCAAATACATCTGAAAAATAATGCCCTCTGATGGCACAAAAAATACACATAACAGAGAACAATACATTTAAAATTAAAACCCAACAATTAAACAATAACCATTCACACTGAATATTATAAAAAATATGTACAGTCATTCACTCCGAATGCGCATTCTGTCGTTAGAATTGTTGACCCCCTTATCTTATGATAATGAACAAAACTTGATCTTCGACAGATGCTTTTGAAGATAAAAAGAAAAACGAACAAACAAATATCCATGCATCACTTCCCTTTGTGCCGGACAAATGCTGTGACACGCGGCGCACTTCACGCGTCGCCGTCCACCGATTCGTACACTCCCCGTGTAAAACTGAATTTATAAACAAATGATTTATATATATAATAACTCCAAAATTCCACTCCCTGACGCACTGGAGAAATTGAAATGGATCTACTGAAGTTCTACCTGTGTATTCAAAGAAAGGGTATTCACGTGTTCGAGATAAATTCTTTTATAATGACTAACTATAATTTGTGTTTTTGCTAATCCTAGTCGATAGGTATGAAATCTCTATTTTTTGTCTGGTTCTACACAGAGGATGCAGTTTGTTTGATTTTCATATTCTTTATTTATGGAGATCAGGAGCTCTTTTTCTTTTCTTTTCTTTTCTTTTTTTTTCTTTTTTTTTTTCTTTTTTTTTTTTCTTCACACAAAGAAAAGAAGCCGTAGATTGTAGGTTCGTCCAGGAAAGTAATGGGAGGGAACGAAGTAGGGATGTGCCCTTAACAGCTAAACTGTTATTTCTTAACCGTTAAGGTTTCGTAACTGTTACGCGAAATAACAGTTATTTCGTTTATCCTGTTATTGGTTGTTGGCTGTTATCGGTTGAAATGCATAGAGCTGCAAGGAAGCGCCATAAGGTAGCTGCACAGGCTCAGGCTTTACGGTGCTACCAACGTTTTTCGGTTTGTGTGGTTTAACTCTTAGCAGTCGCTACAACTGCTTTAACTCTTAGCAGTCGGCCATGTTAGGTTGCTGGTCATGGACCTGTTATTTTTCAACTGTTATTAATGACAGCTATTACGAGTCAGCTGCTTTTGTGATAACAGTTATTGAAGAAAAGTTGTTAAGCCCATCTCTAGAACGAAGACTCTGTTAATTCAAAGAATTACATGTTAGATCTCTTTCGTATGCCAGTTATGAACATTAAGGCTAAATGTACCGACTCTAGTTCAATTTGAAGCCACCACGTGGCAGCACCAAAATAAGCAACATTTACTTGACTGATAACGTCTGAACAAATTGTCCGATTTTCGATCTGTAAACGGCATTGAACTCCTTTCTAAAATAAAATTTACGCTACAAAGCCGTTTTTACAAAAAAATCCAAAAAAGTTTTTTTTTAATTTTGTCATAGTTCCGGGAAGAAATTAAAAAATGTGGGCTCCAAGCCGTTGCGTCACCCCAAACCTTGTGGGCCCTCCCTCGACGCGGCCGAACGGCCAAACCCGGCGGCAAATAAGAAAACTGCACATGTATTCGGCACCGGGCTTCCCTGATTGGCTAGCGGACGTGGAGCGGGAAACCGCACAAAATTCGTATCTTCTCCTTCCACGGATCCCTGCAGAACCACAGCGAGAGTCCGTGCACGTGAACTCGGCTACTGTGTTCGTGGACGAAGCGATCGACTCTGCGTTTTCCTCTGACGTCAGCTGTAATATTAGTCATTTCCATTATGGGAACTAACAATCCAACGTCTTTTGTTAGTAAGTACTTAAACTTATAAATGTGAACTGGGAATCTAAATTATATTTCTTTCCAAGCGAATTACAATTATGAAGTTATAAAGGATAATGAAGAAGAATCTGTCATACGAAGTACAATAAGTTCAATTGAAGACATTAACAATTGGGTAGAGGAATAGGGTAGATTGCATACACAAGAAGAAAAGATGCCTTTATTAAGGTACGTCGGGTTTTCGAGTTGTTTACATTGTTTTTAAATTCATTTACAGACGTCTTGGTAGAGCTTCAAAAAACTTTGCCACATACAGTATTTGTGAAGACGTGAACATTAATTTCGACTTATAATAGTTGTTCTAAAACCGATATCCCCAATTCTGCAAGGAATTATGAATCACAAGTAGCCCTGATTCATTAAAAATTGGGGCTACTTGTGATTGTTGTCATTGTGTTCGTCGACCCGAAGAGGAATTGAATTTAGTGTTTCTGAAACTTGGTTATTTAATTTAGGCATACAGCATTCTCGGAATCAAACCGCGTGTGTGTACAAGTTTATGCCCACTGTATTCGTAAATTTCTTCACGTGACCAATCATTTTAATTTCGCTTCCATTTCCTCTAAAACATTTGGAGCATCCAAGAATGAAACATGAGTTCACGGTCCATTCACTTATCCCCCAATACCATTTTTGCTTTTTTTTTATCCAGTTAAGAACCATGAGTATTCATGAAAATCTATTATCTTCTGCCTTCAAACTTCAAATTTAAGAAATATATATTGAATATACTGTAAAAATTTCATTCAAAAATTTTTCCCAAAAGCTCCTACTTTTTATCATTGGAAACATATAATAATAATGCGGAAGTCATAATATTATCCAAAATTTTGACTATCCATAAAAATGAAAATTGGTTAAATATCTTTTTATATATCTTTAGTTATACACTAATTAACTTTATTTTAATATACACTTATGGCTTTTAATCATATAATCAAAACTTATTTGCTATTTAATTTTTTTTCTTCTTAATCTATTCTTTTAATGTCTTCTTAATTCATTCATAAATAATATAATTCTTGTTTATATTCTTCATAAGAATTTTCCTTGTCCTATTCTCTTCAAAATCATTGATGGAAAAGAAATATTTTCCATTCGCCATTATGATCAGAAAATTTTAGTTTCATTTAATCTAGTCTAAAATTTTAATTTAATAATAATAATAATAACTGTAAATTTATTTACTATGACAATTTCTGTTTACATGATTTATTTCTTACCATTTATTCATCTCTATTAGTCTTGAAAATTCCACTTAAATTAAGCATTATAATTTTTTAATTATCTTTTCCATTTTCATTTAACAATTAAAAACTTATTTTTATTTTCTCCAAAAGCATTGTTAACAATCTATTTCACCTTCTCCCTATACCTAGCATATCAAGAAAAAGGAAAGTTTATCATTATCCAACAATGTAATGTAATTCATTAATTTCAATAGTAGGAAATACATGATCAATCATTTATAGTTGCATTTTTATGTATATGTGCAGATTTTAACGATTTCAGACACCAAACCAATTTAAAAAAATATCCTCAATAAGTGTGTTCAAATTCATTTAGATGCTATTGAAAAATTTTAAAAATGAGTTCTTGGAAAACATTATTAAGAAATTTGAAAACACTTGATATTACAACCTATTTACCCTCCTGAAATAAATCACATTACCTTCAATAAGATTACAATATACTCTAAGAATATAAAAATGTATATAAAATGTGAAGTTCAGTAGATACTTGAATAAAATTTTCAATATGAAATATAAGTTAATTTTATTTTAATTTTGCTCAAAATTGGAAATAATACCGAGAAAACTTTCTTTCCATCAACCCATTCAGCCTCCTTTGTTTTTGTCACATTTTCCTTCCTCTAAAACTAAACATTTTTTTAATGGCCCACTAAAAATATTGAGATATGAAGAGAATAAAATCCTTGATTTATCTGCGTGTCAATGAACAATTATGTATGTATTAATAGGAATAAAATTACATAAAACTGAATAAGTAAATACGAACAGAAAAACGGAATAAAACATATGTGTATAAATAGTAATAAAATAAAAAGTATACATGCAGTTTCCAAAATGACAAAACAGCACTTAAAACGAGCCTTCAACAGAAAGAGAACATACGAATTTCGCGCGGTTTCGAGCTCCGCGCCTGTTAGCCAATCAGGGAAGCCCGGTGCCGAATACATGTGCAGTTTGCTTTATGCAACCCCGGCGGCCTGCGGCGCGAAAGGATTATTTTTCGTTTTTATCAGTATAGTCTCTAATTGTATAGAAACAGTTTTGCAGCGGAAAAGATTTTACTATTAACTTAAATTTGTGTACCAATTTTAATTGTTTAATTTCATCTGGCAATGCGTTGTAAAGTAACGTACATGAGGACGTAACGAATAGGATGAGAACGGCAAAATAATTACAACAAAAGATGACACATGAAAAGATGGAAAGAATACACAAAGTAGTTATATCAGAAGGACTTTCAAGTAGAGGAGTGGGTAAACATTCATGATTACGAAGATGAACCAGAGATTTTTGTAGAGAAAATGCATTGGGCGACAAAACAACTAAAAAATGAGAAGTCCCCGGATGTAAATAATATCCTAATCGAACTACTCAAAGATACAGGGGAAGAAATCATAGCGAAACTAACACAATTATGCAATGTGATCACGAAAAGAAAAGAGCGATCAACAGATTGGAAACGCGCTATGTTTATTCCATTACCAACGAAAGGCGACAGCTGAGATTGTGCAAATAACAAAACAATTGCATCCCGCATGTTAGTAAGATAATCCTCAAAATAATTAACAAAAGATTAGACTCGTATCTCCAAAAAGAATTGACAGTACAACAGGCTGTGATTAGAAAAGGAAGATGAACAAGAGATCAAATAGCTAACCTGAAATGGATCATGGAAGAAACTCGGGGAATTTCAAAAAGAACTCTTCAAAAATCACCAGCAATAACTCCTAAACGCCCAACCCTGATTTCCCATTGAGGAGCCCAGAGGGGTTATCCTCATTTTTACTGTGTATTATTGTGTACATACGTACCGTATATCAACCAAACAGTTCTATAAAGTGACTATGTACGCTCTATCAGAAAAGTATTTTTTATTAAAAAAAGAAGTATACATGTGCTTTTGCGACTACTCAAACGTGTTTGACTGCCTTGACCGTGAATTAATTTGGCTGTCGTTACAAAAGATGGAAGTGTCAATCCACTTCATTGTAATTATGAAGTCACTATACACGAATCAAAATACAAAATCACGAACAAGCGTAGGGCAAACAGCTAGTTCCCTTTCAACAAGGAGTGAGACAAGGATGCGTATTGTCACCAGGATTGAGGGGATACGGGACCAAGGATGCATACAGAATATTTTTTGAGAATGGCAAACATAGAGGAAATGGACATAGGCATCAGAATTGGAGGAAGGCAAATCAACAACTTGAGATATGCTGATGACACCACGCTCATTACTGATGACAGGGAAAATCTTGAGATTAGTAATTGCTTCATTTTCTTGCATCTTTTTTGTGCAGCTTTTTGTACAAATCCATTATTCCAAATTTTATTAAAAAAGTATATAATTTACTTATTATTAAAGTAAGGATATACCAACTAAAAGAATTTTATACAAATCCTTTGACACGTTTGGCGAAAAAAAGAGCGTTTTCATTTTTCCTCCTTTTATCAAAAAATAATTATTTTTGACATCGTTTTAAAAAATATGATAGGCTTCCTTTACTTTAGGGTTTGAACGATTGATGTTTTGTGATTTTTCTTTTTATTCTTTTTTTACTTTCTTTTCGTTTTCTCGAACGCTCGGTAATGTCACTAACAGACACCTCCACTTCCATGGCTCAGAATTATTCGATGAAGGATAATATGTTCTTCTAACTCAACAGCAAATAGCGATATTGAAGCAAAATGTTTCACATACAGAAAGAACAATTTCATGTCTATTTCGTGATCAGTAGCTGACTGATCCTCTATATTATGAAGTTGTAAAAATTTGAGGTAATTGAACTGTTACTGCTTTACATACTGCAAGTGAGGATTAGACGAAATACCTGAAAAAACTGCTCATTGTTTCTCTCGAGCGACCGCGCAAAATCCGCAGGCACTAGGAACCCCAACCCATCGAGACTCAAAACAGGAAATCAGATCCAAATGCTTTCTAAAACGTAAGGTTTGGAAATGCCTTTCTTTTTATACAACTTTTTTAATAATAGAAATCAAGTGTTTACCTTTTCCTCCAAATAAACGGTAAATGACTCATTTGCTACTAACATGGTAAATAGCAATAAAATCATAAAGAGAAGGATTGTTGACATGTCACGTGTTGTTCATAAACATTTTATAAGTCAAAAGATGATTCTGTAAGACAATTTCACTACAGTTATGGATGGAGTGGAGGGGAGTCAGATTAGAGAGTGCAATTTTTTTGTTGATCTCACACGGAATTTCACATGTACGCGTATATAAAAGAACAGTTTGTTCTTATGATTATCGATCCTTTTCATTCACAAACAACTCATCAAGCTTAAAACATCAATAATAAACATGTTGCATAAATGTTTCATTTTCTATACGAAATATGCCACAAAATCTGATTTAAAAATATCGACATCAATGTTGCATCCCTATTTGCGACACCTAGATGAGGATCGCCGATTAAATAATTTTGTATTCTGATTCACATTCCCTAATTGGAGATTTGTCAGTGACTGGTAAACCACGTTTTACAAGTAGTATATTAAATCTTATAAATTGAATAGCTACCCAATTAAATGTTACAGAAAAGCGTGTACGATCTTTAGAAAAATTGTATCTCAATGTAGAAATGTAAAAGTTGCCGAATTAATAACGATATAACAAAACATAATTTATCCGCCTGATGGACGGATATTCGTCTTCAAGTGTGGAGTTCCTGCCTAAGGGTTAAAATTTTATTTTTTCATGCCAATTTAATGCATTAAAAAATACATAAATGTGTCTCATTACAATTATTTCCACTACATCCTTTTACATGATCATTTCCGTAGTTTGTGCCAAAATGACGGGCCGGGAATTACTTATTCCCATCTTCAAGTTTATACAAATATAACAGATTCATTTTATATCGATATAACTTATCAAGTAAGCTGATTTTTAATATTCGATTTCAATGCTTGTTACAGCATTGGATTCAGGATGCAACTCGGCTGCGCGCTATTTTTGTACTTCTTTAAATTTGTCCGAAAGTACGAAAACAGTTTTAAAATTAGCTTCGGCGATTTTACCGGGGAAAACAGGTTCATCAGGTGAAATCTATCAAGGAGACAAACGCCGTTTTGTGATCAAAAATCGAGTCGCAGGATAAATGAGCTCGTGCGTAATCTCGGCTCATTCTTTCTGAAAGTGGAATGATAACGGAAGATTTAGAAGTAAAATGTGTGTAAAATAAGATGTTAGAACTGGGAATGTTGGTGATATCTACTCAATTAGTTCAATTTTTTTTGAAATCAGTTTCCAAATCGGAATCGATATTTTGAGTAATGCCTCAAATAATTCGAAGGAAGACCGAAATATGTGAACAAGATGTATAGTTTTATACGACTATTACAGATGATACGAGACCGTTCGGTTGTGTTACAGCATCATTAGTTTGATAAGTGAAGAAGAATATATTGAGATTGAACGGGACGAAAGCATAAACCGACTGCCAGGCTTGCCTGTCTGAAAGTTCGGCCTCCTCCCGCGCCGCAGGCCGCCGGGTATGGCCGTTCGGCCGCGTCGAGGGAGGACCCACAAGGGTCGGGTGACGCAACGTCGTGAGGTGTTTTTCCAAAATTTCACTTTACGCCGCTATTCATCCGATTTGCATGATTGACACGGTGTTGGATTCAGGAAGCACGTCGTCATCGCGCTATAAGCACACATTTTTTAATTTCTTCCCGGAAATTGAGAACAAATTTTTAAATCTTTTTTTGGAAAAACGCCTTCGTGGTGTAAATTCTATTTTAAAGTCCACAGCCGTTTGCAAATCGGACAATTTGTTCAGACGTTATCGGTCTAGTAAATTTTGCTTATTTTGGTGCTGCCACGTGATGGCGACAAATTGAACTAGAGTCGGTACATTTAGCCTTAAAGTCAATTAGAATATTTGTTTTTGCAATTTCTACGCTTATACTAAATTGGAATATTATGCATTTTTCTATTGCCCAAGAATGTTATAAAATCATTAACTTTCACTCGTTTTGTATGGTGTACATACAAATGTTCTGCGAAATTTAGATACAAGTGAAGTGAAATATTTTATTGCTATTTTTGTTTATTTATTCCTGCTTTTGACGACAAGACGTTTTCACGCAAGGAAAAATAGTACCCACCTCAGTTTTGTGTAGCGCATTCGTTTTTACTATATACTTATGAAATTATGAACCAATGTTCATTGTGGGTAATAAATATGCCCTTATTCGGATTTGTAAGAAACTTAAATGACATTACAATTGGTACGAAATGAATTATTTTTCCTTAACCAATATTTCTGTGCTTTTATGTATAATTCCGGAATGTAAATTTTCTGCTTTATATAGTATTTTCTTTGCTGATTTGATAATATACTGCAGGACCATATTTACATTATTAGGTATTCCAATTAATAAACCTACTTTTTCAAATTTAATAACGTACAATGTAAAAAGGATTGACGAAAATTAGTTTAGTTTTTTAAAATTCCATTGTGTAGATAGTAAATAGTATATATTAAATAGTATTGATTGTAAGTACAGTAAATGGTATTGATTGTAAAAAGTTGATTAAAATTTTTTTCAGGATCTTTGTTTGCCTTTAATTCTTTCAAAAAAATGGTATTGGTTTGTCTCTCTAAAATTACTTTCCATTAATCAATAAATTGTTACTTTTCAACCAATTAATCCTTTAATTGAATTTGTATTTTCTTTCGATTATAATTAATTAATTACAATGAATTGAAAGAGTTTTGCGGTCTCTATGCGCAGCCAATTTTAATGCGTTGAGCGGCGCAGCTACCGAGCGTCCGGCGGTAGTCAAACGCTGGGCGACGCTCGAAGTCTCGACGATGCTCGACTGATCTGCAGATAATCGGGAGCCGAAAGAAGTCCGGTCGAAATGTCCGTTAAACAGCTATCTCCTTCCCTCCAAGCAAGGTCCTCCCCTTCCGCCGAGCGTTGGCGCGGAATCTCGCCAATATGAATATGAATCAGTGAAATTGTCGCTGATTCAATCAGTGAGAGCAAAGACTCGAGCGGTTGTTTTCGCCCGAATGCAGAGTTCTACTTGTTATTTCATATATTTCAAATAGGCTTTAAAGAATTTCTTAAAGATTAATTTGTTAAACGTATAACAAAAACTGGAATGTAAGAAACGAACAAAGAAATTTGAAATAACATACAAATTCTAACAGGTAGAATCCAACTGCCTGCCTTCTCATATCACGTTCACGGAACGCAGGATATCTGAGCGGGTGACTATGTTTGACGCCAAATTACTAGAAAATACTCATATTTTTGAAAAATCAAACATGAACTTATTTAAAGATCTGGTTTTGATGAACTCATTTCATTAAGAAAAAGTGGTATTATCTCAATTGTAGTTGTAGGTAGACGCCAAAAACTTTTAAAACCTTGAAAAGTGAGGCATTTCAACGAACATGAGACCTGCACTATTCTCTTAAGCGTCATTTACGCTAGTCAAGCTCCAAATTTAATAAAAAAAGTGCGTGCCGTTTTTAAGAAAAAGTTTAAAGTAAATAAAAATTGCCTATGTTCGACGCAAAATTTCGCAAAAAACCCTTGTTTTCGAAAAATTGAAATAACATTTTTTTAATATCTGGTTTTGATGAACACATTTCATTTAAAAAATTGTTGCCATCCATCGTCGCATGCCAGTTGCCATCCATCGTCGCATTTTTTTGACATTTTCTCAACTTGTTGCTTGCCTAATAGTACAACCGAAATATTACGTCAAGAATATTAAAGAAGAGTAAAAGCTCCTCCTAAATAGAAATTTTCATTGTAAAATTTGTAGCAGTTTTTAAGAAAATGGCGATTAAGCATTACTGTAAATGCAAAATTTGAAGTTATTTTTCACAGGAATCTATTGAGTTTTCGAAAAACTTCATTTGAAGTCGTTTGAAGCACTTCTACTCACAAATGTAATAATGTATACAAATCGATGGAAATGTGCATATTAAAAGCGTGAGAGATATTTCAAAAAATTTCATTTCCGTAATTTAAAAAAACAACAACAGAAGAATACACCAAAATGAACTTTACACCATATTAAACAGTGCCATTACCACTATCCTCTGGAAAAGTTTGAAGAAAAATTTGGAGCTATTTTTGAGAAAATGGCGTGTGAGCGTTTCTGAAAATGAGGAATTTTGAGCTCATTTGAACAGAAAACCATTGAGTTTTCGAGAAAATATATTTGAAATTATTTAAATCACATGTAACCATAAATCTAATAATCTGAAGAAGTTGACTTTATTGTAAGTATTACCGACGTAAGAGACAAGTCAAAAAAATTACATATTTGTAATTTTTGAAAAAACAAAGTAATAGAGCAATATGGCGTTTATGTCATCGGATAGAGTGCATTTGGTACTATCCCTACCAACAAGTTGAAGAAAAATTTGGAGTGGTTTTTGAGAAAATCTTTTTGTAATTTTTTAAAATTATATATATATATATATATATATATATATATATATATATATATATATATATATATATATATATATAAAAATTATTTCGCGCCCTATTGCACGAAAACAACTAAAATTTTGAAAAATCTTGTACATGGCTAATGAAAAAACTATTTATAGGCAACATTTCATTTGAAGGAAAAATCTGTCTTCAATTTTTTAGTTGTAGGAAGACGCCAAAAATATTCAAACTTTTGCAATTTTCGAAAATTCATAGTGAACCGTGAATATCGGACCTATGCCACCTTTATAAGTGTGTTTTACTGTTTTTTTTTTTGTTTTTTGTTTTTTTTTTTCAAGAAATGTAAAGAAAAATTTGGAGCCGCTTTTGAGAGAATGTTGAAAATATCCGGGGGGCTTCAAGTAAAGTACCCCTAAATTTTAAAGAAGATTTTAAAGAAATTGTAAAGATTTTGTGACAACCCAACAGTGCTTTCTGGTGGTCAGTGAAAACGGTGTGCCGTTTAATATGCATCAATTCTGCATTTTGTTGCCCTATGTACTGAGCCTCTATACCTTTCATGATGCTTATTGTGCAATTAAAATTTCTGCTGACTGAGCTATGCTTCTGACACTGTTATCACTGCTTATTGCAGTAGTGATAAAAAGTGTTACCACGAACTAGGTCCGCGGCCCTCAGTTGCGGCCGCTCAGTCAACGCTATGTTCGGGGTCTATCTGCCCAATCGGAACATATATCCGTTTTGTCAGTCTTTCCTGAACTTGCCAATACGGGACTGCATGCGTGAGTCATATTCTACCTTATGTCCGGGCGCGAAGATTAGTCGTAAGCGCACTGCGTTTCAAATTCTTCGAATTTCTCAGAACAAAGTTACCTTGCGAGGTACGAGAAAGAATGAACGCAGTTAGTGACTGCTTTTAGCTGCGTGAACACGTATGTGAGAGTGAAGCTCGGCACACCGACAAGTGAAAATGTAGAACAAAGTTTTTTCCTGTCTGAAACATATATTACTTGATAGAAGATATAATTTCTCTGAAAATAATTTGGAAATATACATAATTGTAAATTATAATGAAAACAATTAAGAACATTTCTTCTGAAACTTAATTGTTTTTAATTTCTGAAGGCATACTTTTATTTTGCAATGTTTGTATTTATTTTTTATATTTTTAGCCTAATTTAATTTTGTTTGTGAATAATATTTAAAATATCAAATATGGTTAGTTTAAACAATATGTACAAATTTAATTATAATAAAAACCCTAAAATCATATTTCATTCACCTTAATGTCACATTCAAAATATAAAATAAGTTGATAAGTGTATTAACTGGAGTTTTTAGGCTACAAAACACAGATTTGCAAAGTTTTGATTTTTTATTGCATGGTTTTGCACATTTTGGTGTTTGTATTGCAGGTTTTAGAGAATTTTACTGCGCGAAAATCCTGTCTTTAATGATATCTATTATGCAGAAATTGATGAATATTCTCTCAAAATGAATTTTGGAATGATATCAAAGGATTTTTCAGGTGTGTCACTACCAATGGATGCTGCATATAGATACATGACTGGTGGAATTTATTTTATTAAAGATGAAATATATTGTGAACATAATGAATTTCTGAATAGTTTAGTAAAGCTAAAAAATTTCATTCAACTTTAGTGAATAAAGATTGCACAACATCATAAACTAAAAATTAAGATATTTGGAAGGTACTAGAACATGTAAAAATAATATTTTAAAAAGAAAGTAATTTGTTTAATATATTATGAAGTCATAATAAACGTTATGTAAAAAGAGATTACAAGAAAAAACAGTGAATATGGAGATATTGTAATAAAAATGCTAATTACGGCATCAAAAACTGATACACATCGATACATTCTTTAATCTTATTTTCTAATCCTATTTATTTAACCCATTAACTGCCGGATTAATTTCGTGCGCAATCACCATGCCAATGTCAGATGATGTGTTCGTGTTTTTTCGTGGAGGTTCATACGCTGTTCATTTTGTTGCAACTATTAGATCGCCATCTAGAGGAATATACCCTAAATTCTCGACCAAAGATGTTAGGTGTCGGCTATAAACAGACTGTACTCTTCAGTTTAGCAATTCTCAATCCACCTGGGCTTGATTGTTGCTGGGTGTTGCCTTGTGACGCGTGACGAGGTCGAGGAGGACAGGAGGGTCGATTACCGTGGGATAGAGAGGGGGAGAAAAGAGAGAGAGAGAGCAGGACATCTGCCGGATTCTGCTAGTAGTTTCTAAAGACAATATTAGTTCTAGGATATTTCAAAGTTTGTGGTACTAGTATTTTATGTTGTGTGTACTGATTTGAAACATTTCATTTTTCTTTTTTTTTCAGTGGTTTGTTCTACTTCGCAGTGGAAAACCGCTCTTATAGTTTTCATTGCAATGATTTTGAAAATATATTCCCAAAATGTAATGAAAAACATGTTACTCTAAAATTTATTTTAATATGTTCAATAATATCAATTTTGTATATTGAAATAAATTATTTGTGAAGAACTTTATCCTAATTCTTTCCAAAGAATAATATTACTTACCCTTCCAAAATGGGTATCCGCCTTAGCGGTTGTTAGACTGGTCTGGTTAAGGGGAAATTACCAAACATCATTGCAAGATGCGGAGACGATATCGCCCATCAAGACGACGCATTATGTTCCGTGTTAAACTCGAATCGATAGAAAAGCATGTATTATTGAGGATATTTAAAAAACGTTCAGTTGTACTTGTGTAGAGAAAAGTGAATTCTTCGTGTAGGGAGGCCTGTTCCGGAACGTCCTTACTTCAGATGTTAAAATAAAGAAAAGGGAAGGGAGTATTTTCGCTTTTTAATAATCAAAAATATGAAAACACCAGTTGGTTAATAGGAAACAGAAAACTTAATAAATTATTTTGCTCGGCCATGTTTGTTTTCCCATGATCGTAAACTAAGATACGGAGAAGGCCAATTTGTACAATCTCTCAATGACAATACATGACCGATCACAAAGTCATTTGCGTTCACTTATTCAGCTGGTCTGTCTTGAATGTGACCTCATCGGAACTGAACCTGATGTGGCAGATGTAAAGGGTCATATTAATGGCACAGAAAGATTAGAAACATAATAAAACGGCTTATTTGACGCGACGCAGGAATTGCATTTCAGAAGGTATCCTGAAAATGAGTTAGTTAGCAAAGGGTACGTCGATCGAACTACTAAATTTGTTGAGTAAGTATGATACCACCTTTCAACAATGTTAGAAATTGCCAAAACCTTTAAAGTCATATCTAACAGAATTCAAAATGATTTGGTCTGCTAGTAGTAATGTTTTGAGTAAATCTATTAAAAATAGTATTTCCATGGCCCAGCATATTGCATTTCTTTCAGATGAAATTGTCATTACTCGTTTCCATTCCTCGAGATACAATCCCCCAACAGTTCTTAGTTCTACAGCAGACGCTGTTGTGGGAGGGAGGGCAGTGCCGTTGCGAAGGCAGCTTCCAGGGGTGCGTTTCGGCGCGTTGCCAATTCAGCACGAATGATGGCGTGTCTCATACGGGACACAGCGTTCATCACGTCCCAACGTTCGTAACGTCTTTTTGACGTGTAGAGCGTTCGTTCAAAAGATGCGATTGGTGATTGACTGTTGGTTCTCTTAAATTGTGTGCCCATATGCGGAGGAGTAGCGGTCTTCCAGAATACGCAATATAATAATAATAATAATAATAATAATAATAATAATAATAATAATAATAATAATAATAATAATGTCAGTTTTTGATATAACGGAATAATAAAATTCCCAAAACACTCTAAATCGCACTCTTGCTAATTAGAGAGCTTACCCATACGAATTGGCCACCGCACGCCTTTGATTATTTCATGCTTTTGGGCGTTTCGTAAGTGTTCTGCAGGTTTTTATCATGGGAGGAGGCGTTCTTGCACAGCTGATGGTAAGATCTGACCCCGATCTACACATCGGCTTGCCGGGTTTTCCCCATCCATCTTCCACCAGCGGGTTACCGCGCGCGCCGGAATGAGCTCTAAGCTTCCAGCACGTGTGGTAGTACAGTGCATTTTAATGTTTGTGTGAGGACAGCCTGGCGGGTACGGGAGTAAACTGCCTCTAATAGCGAGGTACTTCGCAAAAGATTGGAGAAGGAACAATGGAGGACATCACAAGATTAGAGGATTTAAATTTAAGGTACAAAAATATATTATCGTAAATTTATCTATGCAGCATGCAACGACGCAATTATTCCGGCGAAATCTAATCTCAGAAAGCAATTCATACTTGGCGGGAGTGTTCATTTTCCCTTCCATCGTTAACGGCTGCTACGCCAAGACTGAGCGTCGCAGAGAGGTGGCGACTGGCCGGAATAATGGTCGGGGAAGCAAGGTACACGGCGGTGTTTTCAGATTTAAGCTAGCTCGCTCCGTCGCGACGGGAGATCGCTGGAGATCTTAAATTACGGACAGCCCTCGTTCACGGGCCCGGAGGAGCCAGAGGGATCAGATGAGAAGTGAGGTAGCCGAGGCAAGTGAGTGCGGTACGTCAAGAATCCCTGAAGATGACACCCTCGCAAAGCTCCGCCGCCACTGGAGGAGTGCCTGGACCAGAGAGTACCTTTCAGGTACCCAATGTATAACGGCGAGCTCTTATTTGACCTGGTGGGGGGAACCGACGGCGACAGAGGGGAACGCCGCCATTATCGGACCCCAATAGCGTTGAACCTTTGATGTGTCTGGAATGCGAATCAGCCAATCACAGCGATCCACTCAAAACGGGTAGCAGCTGGGGCGGTCGGGGCCCGGCGCCTCTTCTAATATTGTTCGGCCAGAATTATTTATTTAGATGTACACATATTTTGCAGATAAATAAAATAAATGTGACGGTTTCGAAATTTGGAGGCAGGGAAGGAAATCGAGGATAAATATGCAAAATAAAAATAAGTGATTTCACATTTTTAATATATATTTTTAAATTGAATATTAATTCCTAATAATGCAGACACACCCACACAATTACACGTATACACTCAATTAAATTTATACCGGGAGCGCTAGCTCAGTGCATCAGCTGATGTCACTGCAGTGTCTCTGACCGAGAGGTCCGAGGTTCGAGTCCTGACGGCGACAGGATTTTCGACACTAGCTCTTCAGCTGGGTAAGCAGTCGTTGTCTGGAGGAGAATTCTAGCAGCCGGCTGCACTGATCGCTAGTTTTCCGTGGTTTCTCCGATCAACACCAGGCGAATGCCGGAGCAGTACCCTACCAAACGGGCCCCGGACCGCGCGCGATCTTTCCTTCCTCTTCCATGTCATATCTCCCCTTACTCATACACTTACACTAACATGCACTACTCTACCACATATTTCGGGAGACCGGTCGGGAGCTTAGAGCTTGTCCCGGCTGGGGCGGTGCCCCGCTGGTGGGAGAGTCCTGGTTAGGGGGAAACCCCACTAGTCGACGGTAGGTCGGCGCCGGATCTCGCCATCCAGCGGGGAAAGATCACCGCCATTTTCCGAGAAAAAACATGCACTACACTCACGGGACTAATGACCAAAGCAGTTGACGCGCCCGGAAACACGAAAAAATAAATCAATTAAATTTATACAAAAATCGTGTAATATCACAAATTCAACTACTGTAAGCTCCATTTATATAAATCTTGACCGACTATTCAAAAAGTAAATTATAATAAGCTGCAAAAATAAAACCCGATCAATTATTACTTCCTTGAGTAGCAATATATAATGAACCGTAACTTAATAGCTATAATTCATAGGCACACAGTGATGGCAATTAAGAAACAAAATACACCGGTATATGGATATTGCAATATATATTGGGAGGCCTAAAGTGATTTGCAATGAGCGAAATATACTGTTAACAAACAGTAAGATTTGGAAGAAATAAAATAATATATTTAGTTGTGACGTAGAGGAAAAATAATACAATAATTATTTTGAACTTGAATCAACTTGAATCTTCCTAATCACAACATACAAAATATATACATAGGAAAGCAAAATCCTGTCACTGAAGTCTGAAAACTTTTTGGCTCAAGATTCAGAGCATTGCAATTAACCAATATTTTAAGATTTCTTAATAGTAAACATGTATGTCACTTATGAGTACTAAAAAGAGCACATAGAACCTTGTCCCAGGCGGACAAGGCCCAAAAAAGGGCAAAGGACCCTTGTTTGTACAAGGGCTTTGAGTTACATGTAATAATATGTACCAAAATTTGAACATAAATATGTATTAAAACTGTCCAAATTACAACACAGACTAAATTTTAAGGAAAGTAATGAAATTAGCAAAATAAGCTGTAATTGATGATGCAAAATTCTTTGGCCGAAGATTCAAAGTACTGAAATTAATCAACATTCTCAGATTTCTTAATAGAAAACTCGTAAAAATATATTGCAACACATTGACATATATACGTGTAAGAAATGAAATTACTTACGATGACTACCAAAAATAAGACATCACACAAACAAGAGCTCAGATTTATATGGAGTAATGTGCACCAAAATATGAACATAATTGTATTAAAAATGTTCAGATTTTCATCTAATATACAGACTAAATTTTTAGTAAAATAATAAAAATAACAAAAAGTATTACTCTAATGTTTGAGTTGCAACTAGAAGGGCCAAATAACTTAGTTTTCAGATTAGCCACTGCTCTGAACAAGACTTACACATTTGCTTAGCTAGAAGCAAGCCCTTTTTCACACAATTGGCCATTTAAGATTGTGAGTTACAGAGCACTGTTTTAAATGTTCAGTTGGAAACCTGTGCCATCTGTCTTAATATTGATTTGTATAGATAAAATCTCCATCCATCATTACAGAAAATACTCGAAACAACCTTGAAAACCACATTTTGAAAGAATATTTAACACTTTGCTAATCCAAATGTTGGAACATAAACAGTATGTAATTACATACAAATCTTAGCCCTGATTGTTACCCGAATGGTTTTAACTACCTCACATTTCTAGTACAGAATTAGTCAACATTGCAAAAAATCATTAAGATGTGGACAGAAATAATTATATTATGATTTGGAAGCACCTTTTCTAAAAAAAACTTGTACCGATGCTAAATCGTCAGGCTCCTTCTGCATTCGCAGCAGGGTCTGTAAACAAAGAAATTAAATTAATGAAATTCTGGAAGTCAAGAGACCCATCCCCAGAAGTCTGTGCTGAGTACTTATGGACACCATCACGCTGACAGAACCCTACAATGCTGGAAACAACTAGGCGTTAGCGCAACCTAGCAGCCACAGTGAAGAGCCCTAGTGACTCGCGCGAGATTTGCAGAAGTATAAAATGGCTGAAACAAGAGAGGTTCCTTTTAAAGATTCTCAGTCTTCGCCAGTCAGCAACATCACTGCTAATGCTACAACACCTGAGGTAGCTAATGACGGCCCTTGCTAGTGGGCGATTCAAACATGACAGAGGTGAAGCAAGCAAATCCGTGGAATTGTCTCAAGGGAAACATTAAAGTCTTGGAAGATACTATAGTCCAGCTTTTGATCTACGTGAAGCTGTGCCACAGTGTGCACACGATATTCGTAGGTTTGTAAGCCAAACCCATACCATCTTTAGATTACTTAAGAACGAGTTGCACCAGAGAATCTTCGGGATGGAGAACAGATATCGGGGCACTCAAACCCTCGTCAACCGGAGATGGGAGGGGAGGGTACTGGCAAAACCCTTGCAGATAAGGGAGAAATAAAGCAATGGGCTCCGAAGAAAAAAACATTCGGTAGCTGGAGAGTGTCGGAGCATCCTCACCAGCCTCAACCACAATATGGGAGGGAAGGGTACGAATAGTACTTCTGCGGAGAAGAGACGAATGAAGCAACCGACTCCGAAGAAAAAACATTCGGAATCTGAAGTTATCTTGTAGAACCGAAGGAACGACTGAAGTCGAAAGGAATGAAGTGCTGATTCTCAGGAAAGCGGCATCCGAATGCCCTCATTCTAAGGTCGAAAAGCGAGAAGTCGTACGCAGAAATGCTCAAAAGAAACTCCTATCTCGATGACCTGGGCTCTGATATTACACACATTAGAAAGACTGCGAAAGACGACTTGCTGCTGGAATTCAGCAAGTCCAGCAATGGAAAATCAGCGGAGTTTCAGGTTTCTCTGGAGAATGTGCTGAATGGGGCAGCCAAAATAAAGCTTTCACGAGCTCTCCTTATTGAGGTGAAAGGCTTTGAAGTAACCACTGAAGACGAGGTCTGTCATGCCTTGGCTGAGGCATTTCAGGAAGGGAGGAGATTAATGCCAGGCGATGTGAAGTCTTTTCGATGGGCGTACAGAAGAACCCGGATAGCTGTAATCAGTCTTCCCATGGTAGCAGCAAACAAGATATTGGAGGCAGGCAAGGTGGGGATGGGTTGCGCCCTCAAGAGGGTGCGAGTGACCCGGTGCTACATGTGCGGTGACTTCAGCCATCAAGTGCGCGTGTGTCAAAACAGACATCGTAGAACTGTTGGAGGTGTGGTGAAGAAGGCCACTTCTGGAAGGTGTCGTGGGGGGGATGGATGGGTCTGGCACCACGTGCGGGAAAGTGAAAGGGTAGTAAGGGCAGAAGGTACTCTCTGGGCCATTCTCTATTCTCTTAAGGGCCTAAGGCGGATGAAAGGGAGCAATAAGAACAGGGATGACCCCAGTCATGGCAAACAGCAGTTCATTGGGGGTGGCACCTGACGGACACCTGACGTAGCCCAGCCTCGCCAAGGACTGTTCTCCGGAAGAAACATTTTGCAGCGGCCATCAGACGAGTTAGCGACGCACGAAGTGCACAGCGGTCAGGGGAGAGGGCAGGAAGCTCCTGGACCCCGGAAGGTCGATCAGATCTAGCGAGGTGGAGGAGTGTCGGCAGAGCCAGTTAGGGCCGATCTGAACCGACGGAGGAGTGGTAGATCCGTGCACACGGGCGACGAGCTCACGAGTAGTATTCGTCCCCCCGCTAAGCGGAGGTCGAGCTGTTTTATAGGCTTTTACTGCTGAGACGCTCTTTCCGAGGCGGAACTACGCAATATGCTTACGCGGGCTCCAGCTATCTGCGGCAAGCGACAAAGGCTTGCAAGTAAAGCCCGAGTCGTTTCCTTTGCACCGATAGAAGCATTACGAATGGTAATCACGAGGCTGGCGGCTTTAAGTGTCCGGCTTTTCAGCGAGCATTTCGGAAAAAGCGCAGATATGAAGACTGCAGCTAAATTAAATCATTGTGAGGCCGCGCTAGACTTGCAAACGTAGATGGTACGGGAACGTGATGCAGATGTTTCCATATTGTGAAAGTACCGCGAACTCGATGTCTTCATGGTCGGCCGACACATCGGGAAAGGCCGTCATAGGGACCTGCGAGGAACCCCCGCTTCAGCAGAAAATGGCAACACAATGCAGGATACGTATGGGCGAAAATAGGGGGCGCAGTTACAAATATCTGCTACGCATCACCGAATGCGCCCATCGAAGACTTCCTCCACCGACTGGTGAGGGACGCAGTCTAGTCATAATCGCAGGAGACTTAAATGCCTGGGCAACTGAATGGGGCAGCCCAATCACAAACCACCGAGGAAGTGTTGTGCTAGAAGCCGTCTCTGAATGTGGCCGCGGCGAATCCTGGAAGTACTAACACATTTCGCAGAGGAATTGCGGGATCTATCGTGGACCTAATGTAAGTGACTCCTTATTAAGATCAGGTATCAAATGGAATCAGCGAGTGCTGTACTCATAGTGACCACCAGACAATCCTCTGTGAAATGCAGGAAACTGATTGAGTGGGAAGATACGAGAAGCGAAGAAAAGAAGGGTGGAAAGCGGCGGAATTGAAGCCGACGCGTTCAGTATCATACTAGCGGAAGCTGTTGATTTAATAGGCACACCCAACAACAAAGCTCTACAATTGATGGGCCGTATCACTAAAGCATGCGATGAAAAGAAGAGGGGGGACGCCCTACCGCCGTCCAATGAACTGTTGGAACGAATACATTTCCCTACTAAGACATAAATGGCTTCAGGCGAGAAGGTTTAACGAGCACGAGGAAAAGTATCCGAGTTGTGCGACGTCAACAAAACGGAGATGTCCAGCGCAACCTAAATAGAGCCATCAAGGACAGCAAACACCGAAGCTTCGTCGAACTGTGCAATGAAGTGAATAATCAATGGGGAAGACACTACAGAACTGTAAGGCACATGAGGGTAACATGAGGAGCCCGCATGTACCTGACTGCTCAACCACTCTTTAAAGAATTGTCACCAAGCTCTTCCCAGAAGCCCAAGAGCGGCTCCTGGAGCTCGAGGGGACCTAGAGAGGACGATTACGAGATGTCATCGGTTACAGAGGAAGAACCCTCTTGTGAAAGGATGGGGAACAACAAGGCTCCAGGTCCAGACAGTATCCGAAACATCGTCCTCGAAGCAGCAATTCGAACTTGGTCCAGTCTTTTTAGAGACGTATACAAGGCGAGAAACTACGAGAGGGCGTATTTCCGGATAAACGAAAGATGCAACGAGTGGTACTACTTCCTAAGGTGAAAGGTCCAATAGAGAAAGCATCGTCCTAACGGCGTATATATGTGATCGACATGCCTGAGAAGGTACTGGAGCGATTGATATGCAGTCGTGTGGAACAAGCGATGGAGAGTTCAGGAGGGCTTGCGGAAAACCAATGCGGATTTAGAAAGGCGAGATCTACAATAAATGCCGCTCAGCATGTAGTTTACAGCCCGGAAGGCAATCCAATGCAAAAGATTGAGAAGGGTTAGGGAAAATACTGCGCTGTCACCGTAGATGTTAAGAACGCCTTCAATTCGGCGAGATGGAACTGAATTCTTAGAGATTTGCAGCATATGAAGTGTCACAGCTTCTTAAGATCGTACAGGAAGAACGCTGTTGTACCGCACGGAGGATGGTCAGCGCACACATAGGGTTACCGGAGACGTTCCACAGGACTCAATCTTTGGCCCCCTACAGTGGAATATAATGTACGACGGCTGTTCGAGGCTGCCATGCATATTTGGATTGAATGGACTGTATTTTTATTGATTTGCAGAACAGTCTCGAACCCTTGATCGCTCGTGGAGTTTTGAAGGATACAGGTCCAGGAAATGTTTTCCGTTTCAAACAGAAATAGGCGAATTTCACAATAACAGGTTTATTCTCATCAAAGTGTGATGATTGGCACAATACACACAAATACAGTTTGTGGTTCACTTACACTTCAACGGATATGATAAGCTGAACGCATTACACAGTTCAGTAGCTCGTGATACACATATTTACACTTAAAGGTTGCGAGTGATTACATTAATGTTCGGAGTAAACATGAGATAATTTGAAGGTGAATGCTTCGCTAAAGAGAATTGTCGTGAGAGAAATTTGACATACTTATGAAATCTGAGGCGGCGTGCACAATGCGTGTGCGCTGGCCTCGCGACTCAGACTAATTTCTTCTCGGTGGTGTCACACACACCACGAGAAGCTCTACGCATGGCGTGAAGAGGGGGTTTGGCGAATTAGCCTATCATAGATGAATATTCATATTTGTTTTAGAAGCAGATCGAAACGTTTGGGAGCTAGAAGTCGGTTGGGGCCGTTGAGGACAGCAGATTTCCGTGAAAGGCCGTGGTTGCTCGGAAGCACACGTGTGCGCAAGATAGGGGCGGCGACGAGGGGACGCCAACGGTGGCGTGGGCGCATCCTGTGTGGAAGCGATAGCGTTTAACCGAATCAATGGATTCTGTTTTGCCAAGCAGATGATATAAAACGTTTACATTATTCTGCTTTGCTGTGAGCCCGAACAACGGTGTTCTCAGAATACGGATGCCGAAAGGTGCCGAGATCATCGGTTTTGCGGACGGGGTATCACTCAGTATAGTGGCCAAACACATAGAGGAAATGGTTGAAAACCCCAATGAAGCCATATCTTCAGTCCGCCGATGGTTAACCTCTATCGGCTTGCGTTTAACGGACAACAAAACTGAGGTAATTCTTTTCACAAGTAGAAAGGTGAGAGAATCCATCACCATTTCACTGGGAGACCAAAACATCCATTCGGGTCCGTATCTGAAGTACTTAAGAATTATGACTGACGCGAGGCTGAGATTTAGCGATCACCTACAGTACGTCTGCAATAAGGCGACAAAAGCGATGATCGCCTTGGCGAGATTAATGCCGAGAGGCATTGGAGGACCGAGACAAGCGGAGACGACTGTTGGCAAATATCACCACTTCGATCTTGCTTTTTGCTGCTCCAGTATGGGCAGTAGCAATAAATACGACGTCAAGCAGTCAGAAGATAGTCTCTCTGTACAGTAAAAGTGAATTGAGGGTGGCATGCGCTTTCCTCGGCCATGTCAAGCTAGCACAAACACAATAGCACAATCACATCAAACCAAATGGAATATTTAGTTCTCATTTATTACTAATTTATTACCCAAAAATTAAATTTATTACTCCTCCCGTTTCTGAAATGAAGGTGGTTGCCCTAGCGTAACAGTCAAGCTAGCACAACCAAATTCAAGAAATGAGCACAATCGATCAAAACTAATACGAATGTTTAGAGCATATTTATTACTAATTTATTACTCTAAAATTAAATGTATTACTTATACGGTTTACGAAAAAAATTGTCAAACACAATTAGTTATACAACCACGCACGACATTCGTGTATATTACTGAAGAGTACCAACTACCTCAAATCACTAAAGCCTATTACAAAAATACATATATATTCAATATTACACATTCAGTTTTAATTTTTAACACCCAGAAACAATTAATGAATGTGAAAACGCATTTAAGAAATATTGTATACACTGAATCGTAATGCTCAAAACACGCCAGAGATACAAATTCCAAAATAGAACCAACGAGCACAATCGCATAAAACAAAACACATCTTTTAACAGATGTATCACACTATTACTTAACACTGAACAGATATTTATTACTCCTGTTGTTTACGAAATATATAATTTTATAGAACGACATACTTATGCAAAAACGCACGATATACATGAAATAATTTATAGAGTATAGTAAGCAACAAGCAAATAAAACCTATTCAGTACAAAACTAGACATTCACTTCTAATTTTTAACACCTAGGAACAAATTATAAACGTAAAAACGCATTAAATAAATATTGTATAAACTCAATCGTAATGGTCAAAACATGCAAGAGATTCAAATTCAAAAATAGAGAGAACCAACGAGCACAATCGCATAAAAGAACACATCATATAACAGACGTATCACACTATTACATAACGCTAAACAGAAATTTTATTATTCCTGTTTTAATTTATTACTCCTGTTTTTTACGAAATAAATAATTTTATAGAACGACATACTTATACAACCACGCACAGTTTTCATGAAGTAATCTATAGAGTATAATAAGCCACCAGCAAATAAAACATGTTCAATACAAAATTAGACAATCACTTCTAATTTTTAATACCTGGGAACAAATTATGAACGTGGAAACGCATTAAATAAATATTGTATAAACTGAATCGTGGTGGCCAAAACAAGCAAGACATTCAAATTCAAAAATAGAAAGAACTAACGTGCACAATCTCATAAAACCAAACACATGAATTAACAGACATATCACACTATTACTTAATACTAAACAGAAATTTATTACTCCTGTTGTTTACGAAATAAAAAATTTTATAGAACGACATACCTATCCAACAACGCACGATATACATGAAGTAATTTATAGAGTATAGTAAGCCACAAGCAAATAAAACCTATTCAGTACAAAATTATATATTCACTTCTAATTTTTAACACCTGGGAACAAAATATAAACGTGGAATCGCATTAAATAAATATTGTATAAACTCAATCGTAATGGTCAAAACATGCAAGAGATTCAAATTCAAAAAATAGAGAGAACCAACGAGCATAATCGCATTAAAGAACACATCATTTAACAGTTGTATCACATTATTACGTAACTCTAAACCGAAATTTATTACTCCTGTGTTTTACGAAATAAATAATTTGAAAGAAGGACATACTTATGCACCAACGCACGGTATTCATGAAGTAATTAATAGAGTATAGTATGTTACATTTAATGACAAAATAAGTGCCTGTTACTCACTTTATCAGAGCCGGCATGTCAAATACAGCAAAATCGCAAAATCTGCGAATACAAACTTACTCACGGTCGCCACCTGAACTAATCAGGAACAAATAACTTACTTTACAAATATGCCGGCTGACCATGTATTTTTAAACCTAAGGTTCAGCAGAGCTAACACAGAAAACCTCCTAGGGCGTTGACTTCGAAATGAAGTGCGTATATTCCAATAGGGAGTACGCTTACAGATTCAAGCTTATTGAAAAAACTTCACATTGGCGGGAAAGAAAGGTTAATGAACACTAAGAGGAAACAATCAAAGTACATTAACCAATTTATTACAATCAACAATAAGTCATACACATTATTCCTCGAGTAGGAAAAAACACACTTCTACAATCGAGGAATCACACTGAATTACCAACATAGAATTTTAGCACAAAATGTAGTGAACGGAGCGAGGCCAGTTCACGAAATACCTACAAAAGTTTAATTACACAGAATTACAAATAGCGTCGAAACAAACATCCACTTTAGGAATCCCGACGCCTTAATTACATTAGCAAAATTGACAAAGGCCTTCACACAGGAACCTTTCAATTAAAAAAAGATAAACAAATTGAGTTGCATGCTGTAAGAATCTGAAACTATACCTTCAGAACACAAAGAAGGCATCAAACAGAATTACAGAGTTTAAAGGCTCGATTGAGCTGGGAACAACAATGAAAAATACCAACTATAACAAATGCCCGATACCAACAATTCATAAAATGAAACATACATGGTAACCTTCAAGGTGTCTCACTTAATACCTCGATGAAATTGGATTGGATTTTCTAGTGCGCTTACACTTAATACCTCACACATCTGTGTGTTGTGCTGATTTTTACTACCAAAAAGCTGCTTTACAAACCGCCGACCACTGCCGACAGCAGCTTGTTGCCCGAGCTGCGAACAATAGGCGAGCTCACGGGGCCAAGGCCGGAGCGTACAAAATGTGCCACGGTCGAACCGCACGGGCACTAGCTCCGCCGTAGAACAAGTGCTTCAGAGGTCCCAGGCGTCCTGCGTCTTACTCAAGACTTGAAGCTATTAGTGAAGCTGCAACATATAAACACACAATTTAGAAATGTGCACTCACTATTACCAACATGAGATTGCGCCGGAATAGGCCATGACACGCAATCACACGCAATACCACCGCCTTTTCCTATAGGCACGACACGGCATGCGTATATTTTATCTGTCTGCCGCAATTTGGCAAGTACAGAGACACAAACATTCAAAAACTGAGTCGCCGCCAACAAACAAGAAGTGGCCCGACGCGAAACAGTTATTACCAAAACAAAAGATAAAAATCAGCACATGCGCAACATCATAACAAAGACTTACAAAATATTCATACCTAAATACATTATGTACCAATCCAATTCCATCACTAATACGGCATAAATGCCGTTTCAAAAATTCATTACATTAGCTTACAACTAAATGACACCCGTTACCATGTTACCTGCCGGCCGAAGCCGATAAAAAGGACGCGCGGTCGGGCTGACGCGCCCAAGCAAAATGGACCTATCGGAGCCTGAAAGATGAGAGTGCCCTGTCGGAGCCCAAAGAGAATGAGCCCCAGAGTCAGCGCTCGCAGGCGCTTAAATAGCTTCTCCCTGAGGGGAGAGGGAACTACACGCATCGAGATGTGACGAGTCACAAATCGATATTAGTACAAAGAGCAAAGAATATAGAAACTCCTAGAATAGGCAACTTGTGAGGCACTCATGATGCGCACTAGGCCTATCTAGCGGGCGGCAGGCGAACTACATGCCTCCATACAATTAAATTTTTATTTTGCTAATAACATTTTATTTTTGGCGCTGTGAGGCCAAACAAGGTGTCTATAATATCCCAAATTTTATGTAAATTGCATATTTTGTTAGCCTGAAGGGCTAGCACATCTGCATTTTTTACAATAAACAAAAACCTGTTTTATATCATGAAACTTTTGTATCATAATTATCCAATTTTGCTTTGGACCCAAATAACCTGTCTTAGATGTAAACAGTATTAAAAAGTACATCACCCTGAATTTGTCTATGGCCATAGACTACAAAAATGTACACCTTTAGAGGGATTTTTTCCCATTTTATCATGTAAATATGATATGTACCAGTAAACTAATTAACTTAAATTACAAAACTAACTAAGATACACATAGGATATTCTTCTAGGATGCGAAGATGACTTCTCGGGTGTTGATGAGAGGGTGCACTTTGTAAAAGTTAGTTTTGAAATTTAACATAGTAATCCGCACGCAAGTAAAACCTATTCAGCACAAAATTAGACATTTACTTCTAAGTTTTAACACGTCGGAACTATTTATAAACGTGGAATCGCGTTAAATAAATATTCTATAAACTCAGTCGTAATGGTCAAAACATGCAAGAGATTCAAATTCAAAAATAGAGAGAACCAACGAGCACAATCGCATAATACAAAACACATCATTTAACAGTCGTATCACACTGTTACTTAAAACTAAACAGAAATTTATTACTTCTGTTGTTTACGAAATAAATAACTTAATAGGACGACATACTTATCCAACAACACACGATATACATGTAGTAATTTATAGAGTATAGTAAGCTACAAGCAAATAAAACCTATTCTGTACCAAATTAGAAATTCACTTCTAATTTTTAACACCTGGGAACTATTTATAAACGTGGAAACGTGTTAAATATTGTATTAACTCAATGGTAATGGTCAAAACACGCTAGAGATTCAAATTCCAAATTAGAGAGAACCAACTAGCACAATATCATAAAACCAAACATCTATTAACAGATGTATCACACTATTATTTAACACTAAACAAATTTATTACTCTTTCTCATTACGAAACAAATAATTTTAAAGAATGACTTATGCAACAACGCACGACATTCATCAGTTAATTTATAGAGTATAGGAAGCCGCAAGCAAATAAAACCTATTCTGTACCAAATTAGAAATTCACTTCTAATTTTTAACACCTGGGAACTATTTATAAACGTGGAAACGTGTTAAATATTGTATTAACTCAATGGTAATGGTCAAAACACGCTAGAGATTCAAATTCCAAATTAGAGAGAACCAACTAGCGCAATATCATAAAACCAAACATCTATTAACAGATGTATCACACTATTATTTAACACTAAACAAATTTATTACTCTTTCTCATTACGAAACAAATAATTTTAAAGAATGACTTACTTATGCAACAACGCACGACATTCATCACGTAATTTATAGAGTATAGGAAGCCGCAAGCAAATAAAACCTTCGTAAAAAAATTTCCGTTTGTGCAAGAAACTTAACCCTTCAGTGTGCGCGTGGAGTACCGCTCTACTCCACATAATTTTAAATCTTAATTTCTTTTGTATGTGTTGTCGTTCTCGGTAGCTGACTTTGCAACTGTTACAAATCGCGTGTCGGAAACTGATGTCATGAAGGCCGCTTATCTCTCTCGCGATAACAGATTGGTTGCGAATGGAGCACCGTCGTACTCTACGCGCCCACTCACGTCCCTCAGTCGCCTCTTGTGTCAGCAACAGTGCAGTTCGTCCGTCGTATCTTTCGCGCCTTTGGTGTTTATGTTTATTTATTTATTTATTTTACGTCAAAAAAACAGTTAAAACTGCGTATGACGTGCTATGGGGAAAACTGAAATGTGTGCACATTTTCAAAATTCTGTGATCCCTACACTAAGTCATATACTACTTAAATTTTGAATTTTTGAAAGGGAGAAAAAAAAAGAAAAAAAATTCCCATGTAATAAAATCTATTTTCAATGATAAACAAGCAATAAGTTTTGAATTTTGAAAGGGAGAAAAAAAAACTACCATGTAAAAAAATCTATTTTCAAGGGTAAATAAGCAATAAATTTTGAATTTTGAAAGGGAGAAAAAAAACTCCCATGTAAAAGAATCTATTTTCAAGGGTAAATAAGCAATAAATTTTGAATTTTGAAAGGGAGAAAAAACAAAAAAAAACTCCCATGTAATAAAATCTATTTTCAAAGATAAATAAGCAATAAATTTTGGCTCTTATTACTTCCTGCCGCGACATGGAAACGATAATTTGAATAATTGTATTTCCCACTGAATTCTAGAAGACGTGCACAGAAAATGAAGTTACATTTATGTCCAGAAGCAAAACAAGGGGCCATCTCAGCATTTGCTCAATGGATCAGGGAAACTGGACGAAAAACCTGATCGAGATGGGGGTCATTGACCCGAAAGCTGTAGTACAATAGTTGTTACAGGTTGTTTATACTCATTTATACAGTCCAAATGGTAAATAATGCATTATGTATCATTGTTAAAAATAATGTTACTTTTCTTGTGATGCTCAGTATAGTCTCTAATTGTATAGAAACAGTTATACAGCAGAAACGATTTCACTTGGGATTTAAACTTTTCTATTGAATTTAATCGTTTAATGTCATCTGGCAAAGTGTTGTAAAATAATGTACATGTATTGTATGTGAATTTTTTGTAATGAGCTGTTGATACTGTCACCTGATGAATATGATTTCTACGTCGAGTGTTATAGTGATAGACTTCGGCATTTTCTGAAAAAATATTCCCGCCCTTGAGCAAGTCATTTTTTACAAAAACCACTGATTCGTAAATAAAAAGACACGGTAATGGTAGAATTCCTAGATTAATGAAGAGAGGCTTACATGAATCACGTGGGTGGGATTTGGTTATTATTCGTACAATTCGTTTTTGTAATCTAAAAGTCTGGGAGCTATAAGATGTATTTCCCCAGAATATTATGCCATATCTCAGGCGGGAATGAACATTCGCGAAGTATACACAACGAGCAGTATGAAGGCTGAGTGAATTTGCAAGAATTCTGAACGCGTAGCATAATGAACTTAATTTTGTGTTCAATTCATTTAAATGGACGTTCCATTTAAGGTTTGACTGAATTGAGAGACCTAAAAATTTTGTTGCCTTAACATCAGTCAATGGTACACTGTTCATTTTCAATGGAGCACAGAAGAGTTTATTTGATATGGAAAACTGCATTAAAACCGTTTTCTTTTCGTTTACTATTAATTTGTTATTTCGGAACCAATTTGAAACATCTGATATTGTATTATTTACGGTTTCTTTATTGCAAAGGATGTTCGTATCACCCGCAAAGAGAACCGTTCTTCCGTTTCGAATCGTCGAGGGCATATCGTTTACGTAAAGTAGGAACAGAACAGGGCCTAAAATCGATCCTTGAGGAACTCCACATGCAATGGGCAAAGAGTCGGAAAGGTGCGTACGTAATGTTCCATCATTCCAGTAAGGTATTTCAACTCTCTGAGATCGTTGTTTAAGGTACGAACATAACCAATCTAGAGCAATACCACGAATTCCATATGAAGGTAATTTGGAAAGTAAAATGTCATGATCAATGACGTCAAAAGCTTTTGAGAGATCTAAAATAATCCAATAGGTGCCTCGTTTTGATCCAATGATGAGGCGACATCTTTAAGAAAAGAAAATATAGCTGTTTCCGTTGATTTTGATTTTCTAAATCCATGTTGGCAATCTGAAAGCGCGTCGTGTTTAGTGAGAAAGGTTTCCATTCGTACGTAAAAAAGTCTCTCTAATATTTTTGAAAAAACTGATAGAAGAGAAATGGGCCGATAATTTTGAATTTCATTTTTGTTGCCTTTTTTGAAAAGCGGCTTAATTTTAGCTGTTTTGAAAATATCTGGAAACGTTCCAGTGCATAAAGATGCATTAAATATGTGAGTTAACGGGTGTATAATGGCATACGCACAAGTCTTTAACAAAGAATCCGGGAATTCATCTAAACCGGACGAATATTTATTTTTTAGTTTACCGATTATTTTGAGAATTTCATAGGAAGAAGTTTCGAAAACGAACATTGTGTCTAAAATTTTGGGTGAACTGTCTGTTTTTGAATTTTCTGGCTGAAGACCCTTAGTGAGATCGACAGCAATTCTCGAAAAGTATTGGTTAAAGAGATTAGCCACTGTTGCCGGATCGTTCACATTTATATCGTTATATTTTAAAACAACATTCTCTACGGTTTTTCTAGTTGATTTGGTAGTATTTTTTATTATATTCCACATTGCTTTTGTTTTATTATTTGAGTTCAAAATATCCTGATCGTTTTTCATGATTTTAGCCTGCCTTATGACTTTTCTTAACAATGTTTTGTATTTTTTAAAGTAGATAAGGAAATCTTGAGATACGTCATGACGTTTAGAAATAAAGTAGAGAGTACGTTTATTTTTACACGATGTTCTAATTCCTTTTGTGATCCAAGTATTACTTTTTCGTGAAATGTTTAATTTTCTTTTTTTAATAGGAAAGCATGCGTTAAAGAGAAATGAAAGCTTTGAGAAAAATAAATTATATTTTTCATTTGTGTCAATAGCGTTATAAACTGCCTCCCATGATTCTTTCAGCAAGTAGTCCGTAAATAACTTTATGTTAACTGTAGTAAATGCTCTGCACATGCGTGTTTTATTTATTGTGTCAGTATTCATGTTATTAGTAATTGTAAGAATTTTTGCATCGTGGTCACTGTAACCTAGATTATTCGTTATTATTTCATATCTAGTTGTGGTTTTGTTAATTATAATTTGATCTATTGCTGTTTGTGATTTAAGAGTATTCCGTGTAGGTACGTTCACTGTAATATCTAAATTAAAAGAATGAATTAAATTGAGAAACTGCTCTTTTTCGTGGGATTCGCTCCGAAAATCAATATTGAAATCTCCACATACAACAATGGATTTAAAAGAGAGATTACTAATTTTGTTCAGAGTTATCTCTAGATTTTCTACGAAATTGAAATAATCTAAAGCTTGCTTTGTTGGAGGTCTGTAGATGCAAAGTAAAATAATTTTGAGCGTAGTAAGATGTACAACTGTTATTTCCAAAACTTTTTCAACTGCATATAAATTGAATTCTGACAAGAAGGTAGAATCAATATTATTTCTTACATAAATACACGAACCTCCGTAAGCAGGGCCTTTATTTGATTCCCTTGCTCTACAATAAGATCCTGCAAGGTAAAAACTAGGAATTTGGAGTGTGTTTAGATCATTATGAGATAACCAATGTTCTGTAAAGCAAAGAACATCTATTTGACTGAGATCACACTCTAATGCTGCCTCTATAAATTCAATTTTATTTGAAAGAGATTGCACATTATGATGCATTATTTGAATCTTTTGAATGTACCTACACGGATGCTTTTCTGCTGCATCTGACTGCAATTGCTATTTATTTATCTCATTTTTACCTCGAGTGCGTGGTCGAAGGAAGTATCGTGTCCCAGCAATGTTAGGAGGTGAGGAAGGAGGGGTTACAGATGTTGGGGAATGAATAATGGGAGAGGTAGTACAAGGATTAGGTTCAGGGGATAAGGTAATTGGGTCCAAAGTGGTTTCGGAGGATGGAGGAGAACTAGGAGATGTAGGTGGGGATGAATCTTGGATAGGATACTGCTGAGGTGTAAGGATGTGTTTGGCAAGTTCGCTACCGAGTGCATGTTTTCCGACAAGGTTCAAGTGAAGACCATGCCGGGTGAAGTGTTTTTCTGAGAGAAAGTTAAGCTCAAATAATTTAACATGTGTGCTTCTCAGATGCAGTTTTAATTTGTTGTTTGCGTGTCTAATTTCTTTGCACAGTGTTGGTTTGTTGTACCAGAAGGGCAGAGTCGAGATTACAATGTTCGTGTTTTGGGCGGCACGTTGTAGTTTGTCAACATGTTGCTCAGGTGTAAAGTGACCACCCAAATTGATGTCATTCTGCCCTCCTATGATGATGACTGTATCCTGTTTGGTGAGAGTTTTTGTGTGGGTGTCCAATTCACTGATCACGTCGGCAAACCTCCCGTTAGGTTTAAACACACACATGACAGAGAAATTGGATGGGAGTTTCCCACTGAGCAGGGAGGAGATTTGTCGCCCATGGCTATCTGCTAAAATTAGTACCTTTTTCGTGGGCTCAGTAGGAACGTCCTTGTTCACTTGTGGGCCAGGTTGCGCAACTCTACGTGTCTTTGTTTCTTTGCGCTTGTTAGCCTGTTTGCGTCGGTTTGTGGGTGGACGTGTCGATGATGGGAGGGGGTAGTGAGGATTGGGAAGGCATGGAAAATCATTGTCATAATCTAACACAGCAAATCTGTTTTGAGTCATGATTGGTTGTGATGATTGTGTTTTTGCTTTCGCGGATGGACGGTTGAAAGTTTCTGCGGTGTTGCCTATTGTTGTCCAACCGTCTGAGTTTTGAACGACCTCTTCGAGCCTTCGGATATGTTCATCTAAATTTTTGTTTACGTGTGTGAAGGCTTTCAGAAGGTCGGCTTTGAGAGTGTACAGAGTAGAAAGTGTATAGCGAATAGTAGCCATGTCACGAATGCGTATCAAATGCGTGGCAAATATGAGAATAAATAATTAGATGAGAAATCAGATTATGTGTCAAAAATGTTTCCTAAATTATCTTTTTAATTTACGTGTATTAAATTATTTAATTTAAGTTACGTATTTATTTAAAAAATAAAAGAAATGTGATTCTAATTAGTATTTAAATGTTATTGGTTAATTGCGAGTAGAGTTGAGTGTGTTTCCGTTAATAGATCTAAGCTGCAAACTAATAAATACAATTAGGTTACTATACTTTACCTCTTTAAAGGCCACAAAAATTCACCACTTTGATATTCTTTTGAAATCACAAGGTTCAAAATTTTCCGTTACTAATATATGCGAAACTTTGAATTTTGATGTTTTTCACATTTATCACAACACTTTCACTAGTTGTTTAACCCTTTACGCAAAACTAAATTTATTTGTACAGCAAATATGTATTAAAAGTCTTTGAACTCGTTAAAATGCACGTTTGTCCGTTACGTTGTCTTTTAAACAAATAACTATTTACTTCTTTTCCACTGCTTCGGACAATATAAATCTCTTTCAGCGTTCCTGTAACAAGTAAACAAGTAAAGAAAACAATTTAAAAACAAAAGGTACCTGAAAGATGTAAGAAAGTAGTCAAAATTAGCAAAATATTGGAGCACAGTCCGAGCACGTCAGTCACGCAAGGAAGCATCCAACATCTCTTATGTATGTTATCTGTGTTATATTTCTGTGACTAGCGATCGGAAACTAGTGTGGTGTTTCGTTTGAATTATGAATTCTGCTAAACAAAGTAAGTTACAAGAAAGACGTCGGATGCGGATGTGATTCGCGCGTCTTTTTCGGAAATAGAAAATGAATCAAATTATGATGAAGATGACGGTGATGATGATGAAGTTACCGCAGATCTTCTTGAAATTAGTGATCATAATTCAGAGACTGAACAAAGCGAGTCAGAAGATGAGAATGAAACAGAGACTTCGTTGCTAACGAGTTATTTCGTCGCAAAAGACAAAAAGACAATTTGGAATAAGGTGAAATCACACGTAAATGTTCGATTGAGGTCTCACAACATTATTTTGCATTTCCCAGGACCAAAGAAAAGTGCCAAAGGGCTAGTTGATAAGTTTGATAACCAGAAATACTAACATTTATATTGAGAAGATAAGATCAAGTTTTAGTCGTGACAGAGATGCAAGACCGACAGATGATACGGAAATTAGAGCTCTTATTGGAATCCTTTTTCTCATTGGATCACATGGAAGTTCAAGAAAAAATTGCCGCAAAGTATGGGCAATTCCAGAGGCTCAGGTATAGAAGCATGTTTTTTGTCAATGAGCCTGAAGGGATTTAGATTTTTATTGAGAACTCTAAGATTTGACGATGTGAGGGACAGAAGTGTCAGAACATCGTTCGACAAGTTAGCTGCAATTAGAGAGTTATTTGACGAAATGGATGTAATTTATCAAAGACATTTCGTCGCAAGTGAGTACCTTACAGTGGACGAACAGCTAGTGGCTTTCCGGGTAAACTGTTCTTTCCGTCAATACATACCTGGCAAACCAGCCAAATACGGCATCAAGGTGTTTGCTCTAGTTGACGTAAAGACTGCTTATACTTACAATCTCGAGGTATATGTTGGAAAACAACCCAGCAGGACATTTTGTGTCAGTAATTCGCCGGAAGCTGTAGTAGTATGTAGTGTTGCGGCTGGTGAAACCAGTAGAAGGAACAAACAGAAATATCACAGCCGACAACTGGTTTTCTAGCATCCCCTTGGCAACAAAACTTCTGACAGAAAAGACGCTCACGCTTGTTGGCACGTTGCGCAAAAACAAAAGAGAAATTCCACCGGAGTTTTTGCCAAACAAAACGAAACCAGAGCATTCATCAAATTTTGGGTTTCAAAACATTAGTACATTAGTTTCATACTGTCCTAAAAAGAATAAGTCAGTTATTCTTATTTCTACCATGCACCACGATGATGCAATAGATGCCGACTCCAGAGAAAATAAGCCAGAAGTTGTAACTTTTTACAACAGAACGAAACTTGGTGTGGATTTGGTTGATCAGCTTATTCAAAAGTACAATGTAGCAAGAAATACAAGACGCTGGTCTATGGTTTTGTTTTACAATTTGGTGAACATATCGGCAATAATTGCCTTTGTAGTATACAAAAGTAACTCGCAGACCAACACCAGTAGACTTGATTTCATTGAAGAAATTGCTTGGGGCTTCATCAGACCACAAATTGTTAGAAAGAGTAATATACATAATGTATCGAAAGACATAAGAAGTAGGGCCAAACTGTTATTAGCAGGAGAGGAAGAGCAGAGTCATGAGGTAAGAAAACTGCCAAGCGGCCATGGTCGCTGTGATGACTGCGGCAGAAGTCGCAATAAATCTACTCGTTGATGTTGCAAAAAATGCAAAATATGGATGTGTAAAGATCACTTGAAAGATATTTGTTTTTCTTGTTATGAAACGTTTAACATTTAAGCCATTTGTAAAAAATGTAAAGTGATTTGTGACAAAAAAATATTTTTTCTGAGTTCTTTAAAATTATTTTTTATAACTAAATTGCCTTGTTCTTGTCAGTTTATTAGTCTTATAACGAAAAGAATAATAGTAATATGTTATAAAAATAATAATTTAAGAGTCAAACTTCTATTGGTTTGTTAACAAAAGAGCTTCTTATACTGGAGTACGGGTGTACGCCACGCGCCCACTGGCGGAGTGGAAAGTCACGCCACTGAAGGGTTAATTAAGATACAGCCATTTTAAGGTGACAGACGACAGCTTTACCACCAAGCACGTCTCCATACCACGTAAAAAACTGTGAAACCATTCGTTTATATCAGGTTTGTTTCGGATTGTTCCAGCAGAATTATATTTGTACCAATCTTTTAATTAAGATACAGATTAATGTGGCCGCCGGAGGCTCACGCTAAGAACATCAAGCACGTCTCCACCATCGAAACAATATGTGAAACAATTACCATTCGTTTGTTCCCGGAGTGTACCGGATTGTTTCATCAGAATTTGTGTTCGCATCCAAGTTTTAATTTTAGTTAATTAATATTTTAATTAAAATCTTAACTTCGATACAAACAGAATGTTTTTCTTGAGCAACTCCTGAGCAACTTTGGCGACCAAAGACCTTCGTTCTCTAGGATAGTGGCGACTGCCGCATTCCTTTGAACCATAAATCATCTTTCTGGTGTGCAAAGTGCAGAATTTCTGACATTTCTTGACAGTGGGGTTGCCCATGATAAAATGAAATAATTTTGGCACTCGGGGAAAATCGTCCCACGCGGGATTACATTACAGTTATATATATATATTGTGACATACCGATATGTCACATGAATATAAACTAACATTTATTTGAAGACAATATGGTGGAATATGCATTAAGAAGTTTAGACGATCGAAAGGTCAGCTACATCAAAATATAACGAACGCATGGATTGGCTGGGTGAGAGAAGGACGGTCAAATGTTATGAAAAAAAGAAGGTAGTTTAATACGAAGCTTCGAGGGGTGAATCATGCAGGAAGATTTCATTCTGACCGGCATCGCGTGTCTGAACGGATCGTAGGTCGTGAGAGGGAGCGAGTGGAGTGCAGATAGTCAGAGTCGGGTTTTCAGATCGTGAAAGTTTAAGGACAGTAAATAATATTGCAGATATTGCATGTGGAAGTAATATTGATGCATAAATTGGAACTTTGTCGGGAGTGGTGATTGAGTTATAGGTTTCGGGACTATGTCATAGGACGTAATCGGGACTGATAATTTTGATAGTTTGACACCATCTTGGATAGGAGCAGAAGAGGATTTCTTGGAACTTTGGACTACGGCAAGCTCGCAAGATATTTCGACTGAGAAGTCTTCGAGGGACATCAACGAAGAATAGATAAGTTAACCGCGGTATAAAACTCTAAATTCAAAGATATCTTAATAAAAGGCCTAACATCAAAATCATTTATTAAATTCACTATATTGTTTGCAAAAAGGTAACAATAAACTTTGTTAAATTTTGTTCTTTAGAAAAGAAAGTGATCTTTCATTTAGTCAATCCAAACAGTAATGAACTAGGAATTAGAATCATTCTATTTCAGATTCCCAGCAGCGCTGTATAGTCTGCGGATCCTATAATCCCTTATAAAGGTAATAAGGATTATAATATATCGTGACCCATTGACCCAGCAAGCCGGACGCTAAGATCTTTGCAAGATATTAAAGTAGAGAGAAAATTTGTATATCTCAATATATATATATATATATATATATATATATATATATATATATATATATATGTACTAGCTGAAGTACCCGGCGTTGCTCGGGCATTTATTACAGTAAATTATTATACAGGAAGAGGAATTCAATCTTTTCATGCCCTGCGGCGGGACCTACCTCTATCTCTTCCATTGTATCCCTTCTCCGCCCTACTCCCTGCCATGCTCTGCCCGGCCACGCCACGATAGCTGTCTTCTCTTGACCCCCATTTGGAAATTTCCAGATTACCTCGCTCACTTTTCCACAAATAATGACATTTTTCTTATTTGAAGTTCCAGCTTCTAAACATTCACTTTCTAACTAAAAGCAATAAACAAATCTGAACTACAAAATAAAATACTTGTACTCACATATAAAATTTTTGTGGAATTTTATACCGTGTGGCCCACCTAAGATGTTCCCTTCAATTTTCTCCTGAACCGTTGCAGATACTGAGATGCGGTTTTCACTAAAACTACTATATGCATGGGGTACATATAGTCATGCATAATATTATTCTATTGCATATTTTATTGCAGAGATATTGACCCAACTTCGATTTTTTAAATGGAACCCTATAGATTTTTTTAGCTCATAACAAGCGTGAAGAGACGAGTTCATAAATATTTTACTTGGTGGTATTGGTAAAAACTTTTACTGGGTGGACTGAAGACAAATAAACATTTTCCATTGTACCAATTTGAACGTGAGAGCTGAATAATAGAAACCAAGAACTCTCAGATTTATATATTTGCTCAGGCAAACTTTTTTAGATAAATTAAGTTTTTCTTATATTTTATGGAACAATATGGATGAAATCATTCATTGGCAGCCATTGATATGCAAAACAATAGCGCATATTAGTCTTACTATGTAAATGAAGTTATTGAATAAAAACTTTTACTGGGTGAGCGGAAAACATACAAACATTTTCCATTTTACCAATATAAACATGAATACTGAAAAATAGAAACAAAGGACTCCCAGATTTGCTTAGACAAAATATTTTTAGATAAAATAATTTTTTCCAATTATTTATTGAAAAATATACATGAATTCATTCATTCATTCATTCATTCATTCATTAGAAGCCAGTGGCATGCAAAACAACTGCGCATATTAGTCTTAATATTGTTATGACCATTGCTTAATTACCAACCACTGCACTAAATTTCGTCGCATGCAGAAGAAAAAGTACAACTGCAATTAATATGACAAACAACTGCACAGAATAGCCTTAATATGTAAATGATTATTCCTAAATTACACACCACTGTTCAAACTGCCTTCGCATATTGAAGAAAAAATTTATTGAATGGACTGAAAACATGTACACATTTTCCATTTTACCATTTTGAACCTAAGAACTGTGTAAATTGTCAAATTGAGAGTCCTTATGAACAGCTGCCCTACTACTTAGAGAATTATTCACATTTCTCCCCTTCTTGCGCACCTCGTAAGTGTTCCCTGGTTAATGCGCCTACCTGAATTTCCTTTTCTTCAAGCCTTTTCTTTACCTGAGATGGTTTGGTCCGCAATTTACGTATATAATTAGAAAGAATCACGATGTAAGATGAAATAATTATTTTGGTCCGCAATTTACATACGACCGTAACGATTTTATAACCTGCCTATCATTATTAGTTTTATATAGAACAGTTTGCTTTCTCGACCATCACTTGTTAAAGTTACACCCAGATAGTTGAATTCCTTTAAAATTTAATTATGTCCCTATGGGTTAGCAGAACCATTGCCTCCCACTCCTTTATCTCTGTAATTTTGTTGGTTTTCTTGTCATTGGGGTGCTCAGTTGATATCAAGGTAGCCAAATGTATTTTAGCAGGGTGGAGCGACAATTTTTTTCGTTACAAATTAGGAACAAAAAAGCAACAAATTTTGTTTTGCACGGCGGCAGCGGCATCGGTGGCGGCGGTCCAGTGTTAGTGCCGCAGAGGCAATGGTGGCGGCGGGCGCTACAGCGACAGGGGGGGGGGGTCAGCACCGAGGGAGGCGGCCGCGGCGGTGGTGCGCTCTGATGTTTAGCATTTATTGCCCGGACTCCCGTCCGCCCCTCGCCCAGGCAGTCGGCACGGCGGATCAAAGGCGGATGGCTCGGTTCGCGGCCGCCGTGCACCACATCTGTGGACCTTTTTGCGGTCGCAGGGAGTGTCAAGGGTACCCTTCGACGTTAAAGAACGCAACACCCCCAAGTCTTTCTGCGAACTGCTCTCTCTGGCCATGGCGCGGGGATCCTCCGGTCGCACCCGGTTGAGGAGCTACGTGACCTATCGCCCATTTCTCTTTCTGGAGGCAACCTTCCCATCGGATGCAAAATAGTTCAACAAAGAATGTCGGCAGATCTGTTAAACTTACTTCAACTCAACAATGGGGAAAAATGAGTTCCCCGAAACGTCGCTCAGATGTTTCCTTTTTCTGTTTCCTATCCACAGTAAACCTGAGGAGGCGGGAATTTATTTAATTACTGGCGTACAAATTACGCTGTTGCCTTGCGGCTTAAGCAGCTAAGGGAGAGGTAAAAAAACTAAAGCTAACTTAATTCTAGCTTAAATCTAATTTAATAATTATGTTGTAGCACTATGGCATATTTAATTTACACGAATAAATGTTATTGTTATTTTTTCTTAATTATAAATGTTTTTGTATGGTTTTCTATGTGGTTCTTTTTCTAATTTATTTTTCGTTCACGCATCATTCATTCTTTCATTCATTATATACATAGCCATTCATTCATTATATACATAACCAGTCATTCCCACAGCACTGCACTGACTTCTGTTCTTCTGTTCGCCACGGCACTGACTTGGCTCAAAGTGCCCGTGGCGCTTGAGCGCCTTGGGAGGTGTGGCAGGAGGGGGGCGTCGTCGGGTTGCCCACGCGTGCCTCGGCCGATGGCGAGTCTTCCCCTCCGCGTTCGGCTGCCTCCGCTTGCTCGCACAAGGTAGCAAGTGTGTCGTGAGGCAGCGCACGGAAGGTGAAGGCGACGTATTTCGGTCCTTTCCGTAGATAGGACCGATGTGTGTCGCTGTTCGCCTCTCAGCCGGTCTCACGCAGGATGCGCGGCGCCTTCGGCCCTAGCGCCTTTGCAAGCGCCGTTGCTGAGCGCCTTTGGAGCTCCGGCAAGAATTGGTTTTTTACACCCAGAACTCCGAACACGTCGGTGTTTCTAGGGTATCTGTTGGGTGTGGGTGGGGGGAGGTGCGGGAGCGCCGCGAGACGCGCTGCACGGTTTTCCGCCGAGCGAATCGGACGGAGGGTGGAGGTAGGTGCCGCCGCGAATACCTCGCAGGCGTACGTCCAAATGGACCGTACGCAAGCGGTGAATAAGCGGCGTTTGAGGGCAGGATGGGCAGTTCGGGGCCTCGTAGAAGCGGGCGTAGGAGAGTGGTTCGGGCAGTTATTTTCTGGCTAAGGTATCTTGCGTGAGCGTACCAGCAGAGACCGCTATCAAGCTTCACACCAAGATACTTCGCCGTCTTTTGCCAGGGTAGGTGCGCGCGGGCTAAGCTCACGACTTCATCGGGGTCGGCCCTCTGTCGGGTGAAGTTGACGATTACGCACTTGTCTAGGTTGAGGGCGAACTTTTTATGGCTCAGCCATTCGGGAAGCTCAGCGAGGCAATCGTTCAGATATCTCACCGATTCCCTTTTGTTCGCCGACTTTGCGTAGAAAGCAAAGTCATCCGCGAACATTCGGAGCCCGCAATGTCGAATGCCGGTGTTTCTATCAACTGGTAGTGGCGCGTCGTTGACGTACAGGCCGAATAGAGTAGTGGAGAGCACGCTTCCCTGTGGCACGTCCCACGCGTCCCTGTTGACGCGAACCTTCAATCGTCTATCTTCCAAGAAGCTAGCGATTAGTCTGACGCAGCAGTCGCTGATTCCAATGTCCGCAAGACACGCGAGCGCCCCCTCGTGCCATACAGAATCGAATGCCGACCACATGTCTATAAAAACCACCGGCAAGTTCTGCCGTCTTTCGAGAGAGAGACCGACCTCAGTACATAGCCGCGTCAGTTGTTGCGCGGAACTGAGCTCGAATTGCTTCTTGCTTGAATTCGAAACCCGAATTGCTCATCTCTAAGAAGCTTAAGGCGCCGTATTTCCCGTTGCAAGCGCTCGAGGATCAGGCGCTCGAAAGCTTTTGCAAGAAGTGAGAGGAGACTAATAAGTCTGTAACCTCTCGGAAGAAGTTGCTCCTTGTTGGGTTTAGGTATCATGGATACTATCGCGATTTTCCACGCTCTGGGAAAATATCCTAGCGCTAGGCACGAGTTTAGGAGCTTCCGTAGGAACTCCTCCCCGTTGGCGCCGAGCGCGCGGAGCTGGGCGTCTGTTATACCGTCCTGCCCGCATGTCTTTCGCGTGTTGAGGTGTCGCAACGCCTCGCAGAGCTCCCTTCCTATCACACGTCGCGTTGAGGTGCTCGGCGCGGCGGTCAGGAAGTCACGCAAGCATGCAACAGTGCTCTGGACCCCGAACTCATCGGACCCGAATGGACGGAACTGCCGTTCTAGCGACTCCGCGAAGAGTTCGCTTTTCGCGGCGTCCTCCTACACGTATTCCGGCTGCAGAGCGGCGTGGCCGCGCGGCTTTGGTGCCGAGGTGGTGCGGTTGACTCCCGCCTTGCGGCTCAGATAATTCCCAGAGGTTTCTTTCACGAAGGTTGCAGTCTTCGATCGTGCGCGACCATTTGCGGTTCTCTCGTCTTGTAGAGATTTACGGAATACTCTGCTGAGAGCTCGCGCCCGCGCTCCGTCCGCGGGATCGCCATAGCGGCTGTGTAATTTATAATATCTGCGGAGCTCCTGCGGCGTCCTTCTCTGCTCATCTGTAAGCTCAGGACGAGATTCTTGTTCGCGGGTAATGATGGTATTTAATTTGTAGGACGTTCGAATCCCGGAGGTGATGTGAGTCACCGCGCTATCGATTTCGTCCCGTGCATTCAGCGGCTTTTTCTCAAACACAGTGCTTACGTGAGCTGTGAAACAGGCCCAGTTCGTATTGTGGGTTATTTTAAATTTGTTTTGGCGTGCTGCGGCGAAAGACGAAACCACGAATGTTACCGACCTGTGATCGGACACCAGATAGGAGATCGAAAGCGGGGCTGCGCAATCGATTCCTTTCGCGATCACAAGGTCGATAATTCCCGGGTTACCAATAGTCGGGTAGATCGTGGGTTCTTGCGGGGCGCATACTTATATGCCACGTCTCGTCGCAATGTAGTTGGCTAAACGGGTGCCGTTTCGGTTTGCACCGAGGCAGCCCCACTGTCTGTTCCTCGCGTTGAAGTCCCCTAGAATGAGGACTTTAGTATCTAACGTGAGTATCGCGTCTATACAGGCAGTGTCAAGTTGCTGATTCGGGCAGTAGACGGACGCGACTGTAAATCGGCCGCCAACCGTCCAAACCCTCACCACGTCCGCTTCTAGAGAACGCAAGGCACAGGTGGGGTCGTTACTTCGAGCTGGGGGATGTCACGCCGGACCAGGAGCGCAACGCCGCCCCCCACCGTTTGACCTCGCGGTCTCTGCGATACACTGCGTATCCTTGAATACGGGCAGTGTGATGCTTGTGAAACCACGTTACCTGCAGCGCCAAAATGTTGAGTTGTCGCTTGATGGCAAGGTTTTGTATTAACTGGTTTTTTTTGCACACACTTTGAACATTCCAGGTGCATGTTTGCAGAGGTGCTTCGTAGTAAGACAAAGAATTTATATTATTCTGCGCCATTGTTGGGTGGATGTGAGGTTAGGAGCAGAATCATTCCCGGAATCTGGTCTTCGGAGAGTGCTCCCAGTTTGGTGGTGAGAGCGCGAGACCGCGTCTCTTGCGCCGCTTTATTCTGAGGCGCAGTGGGGTCCTGAGCGGCGTCCATGCCTCTCGCTAGGTTGCCATTGGGTCTCTCGGTAAGTTGCCGTTGAGTGCTCGATGAGCGCTGCAACGGTGTGCACCTTCCGCATTTTGTGTAAGATGCGGTGTGCTGCCCGCCGCAATTGCAGCATTTCGGGTGGGCCGAAGTACCGCGTATGGGGCAGTCCTTCGTACCGGGCTTGCCTGCCGGGTGACCCTCTCCCGTACAGATCTTGCATCTCACGGGATATTCGCAGTTTTTGCGAGTATGTCCCCATCTGCAGCATCTCTTGCAGAAACGGGGGCGCTTCCATTTCTCGCGATCGACTTTTTCCTCGCAGGAGGCAAAGGCCCTGATGCCGAAAGCTTTGCGCGACTCGTCCGCGCGAAGGGTGACGCGAAAAGTGCCCGTGCGCACGGAACGAGTTTCGGTGGCTTCGCCACCTGCAGCATCACTGCTCTCCGAAGTTCCGGCGGTTTCGGAGAGTTCGCGGCGCACAAGTTGATGAACGCCCAACGGGTGGAGGCCTGCGCCCACAAGCTCCTCGCGCACCTCGTCGGCAGTGATGCCGCGCGGAACCTGTTTAAAGTACACGCGATGTGTACGTTCACTCAGTGGAGGTGGGGATGGGTGCCCAAACAAAAATATTTTATGCAGTCTTGCATATTTTTCGGCTTCCCGATACGCAATTGGGGAGGTCAAAATCTGGTAGCCAACTTTTCCCTTTCGGGTTGTGACGCGACCGATTGTGGCCAACTTCCCAGTGGCCTCTCCAATTGCTTTTGCGTGCTCTTCAACCGCATCTGGGTGTATTTGCAGCCGGATGCGGTAGGGTCGTCTCGCCGGTCGTGAGGCGACCGCCGGTTCAGGTTCCGCGGGCGGGGCCCGCGCGGAGGCGCCCGCCTCGCCATTCGCAGGGCGGGGCTGGACGCGCTGGCGCACGGAGTCGGACTGCCAGGCGGCCGATTGCTCGCCGAGAGGAGGATCTGTTTCGGGGAGTGGAATGGGAGGCCGACGCGCTTCGGAGCCCGTGGTCGCCTTACCTTCCCTGCCGGAGCTCCCGTTTGCCGCCTCCGCCGTGGCGGCGGCCGCGGCGTTGCGGGCGGCTGCTTCCTGGGCGGCTAGGCTCTTCTTCTTCTTCCCCCTCCTCTGCCCTCGTGGGGGATCCTCGAGCGGGGTTTCAGAAGGGCTGGGGTCGTGCTGTACCTCATGGCCGCCGGCGGGCGCCGCGTCGACACTGGGGGGCGGCTCAAAGCCCTCCGTGCGCGGTCGCTTTTCCGGAGGCGAGCGCGCCGGGGGCGAGCCCGCGCCCTCGGTCCCGGGTGCGGCCAGGTCGTTCGGCTGAGTGGGAGGGGCGGTTCCCTCCATAAGCCGCTCACAGTGCGGAGCGTCTAAACCCGGCGTTGCTTCGGCCGGTGTAGCGGGGCCGCGTCCTCCAAAAGTGGAGGAGCTCCGCTTCCTTCGTCCGGGCGAAGGCCAAGAGCACCTCGTGGGGCACCTCGCTGCAGCAATTTCCGGGAACTCCCGAGGGCTGTGCTACAGCCGGGAGCGGCGCCACTACGGCACTGCTCCAGGATTCTCCTGCATCCCGCGCCACGCGGAGTTTGATGCTCCGCCGCGGGGTTATGATGTCATCTGCTTCCCGCGGTGGCGGGGGTGGCACCACCGGCGGGGAGCTCGACATGCTGTCGTCCTCCGGTTTGCTGTCGTTAGCGGGCGAGCATGGCCCGCCTGGTACCCCGGATGACCGGCCCACGGGAGCGGAGCTCCACCGCGGCCACAAAGACAATTACCGCACGGGCGGTGAAAGGCGGCGAAGGGCCGCCTGGCGGAGCAGAGACGGACACGTCCGTACCCTTCTACTGCCTGAACGAGAATTGCGAGATGTTTCCAAACAAATTCTGTATATATGTGAATGAATTAATAATAGAATGTAATAAGCTGTCACAAAATTTGCGACCAAATACATGCAGCTGAATTGTAATGAATTAAATACATAAATAAAATAAAAGAGCATTTTTGGTCAAAGTGTTAATTTTTTGTCACAATTTTACCACGAGTTACAAACGATTAACTGAAGTCCCGTGCATTACAAAACAATAACGTTTCGAAAAACATCCTGGCTTGCCTGTATGTTGCACTGTAAATTTTATGAATGACTTTTATTGATGCTTTTTTGCAATAAAAAAAGTCTACTGATCCAACCTATCGAAAGATACACACGCTTCCTTTGAGTTTGTTTAAACTTTTTCAAGTGATAGCTGAAGTAAGGGTCGAAATTACCACATGATAATTTTATGAAACTGTCTGCAATAATGCCAAAAAATACTCGTAAAACAATTCGGACACGTGCTCATTTCAAAAACTTTAGTTTAGTTTTTACAGAAAGCATTGTTATACGAGTATTTCATTCAGCATAATTTAAGATAATCGGAGATAGCCGTGAAAAGAATGAAAGAAATTCTTAGTAGCTCTCCGAAGTAAAATGGCACATGCACAAGTTAGTATCGGAAATGAGAAATTTCGTTAAATTCATATCAGGAAAACCTACATTTACAAAAAAAAAAACAAATTTCAGAGACAAATAAAAATAATTCCATAGGAAATTGCCGTTTATGTTTAGTAATTTTTTCAAAAAAATGTGTTTTGTTTTGTTTACTCTTTAAAAAATACCAGAAATGCAATTTTCCGCCAACTTAATGTCAAGTTAGCACCACAATTGCAAGAAATCCAAGAAATTACAGATTAAAAATGTACATGGGAATTTGTTGCTCAATAGTTCCCTCAAAAAGACATTTTGTTGCTCTTGAACTAATATGGTAATTGTCAATTCCGCCGAATTCATGAGTTGCTGAGCTGTAAGTTAACCTTAGGTAAGCTTAGCTGTAAGATCTGCTAACATTCTGTGTTGAACGATTTGGCATCCGAAACCACCTAGGAAATAGACTGTTCCCCACCTCTCTTACGCTGGCACTACCAAAATCGATTACCACAAAACCGCATATGCCTCCACTTATAACTGTTTCATTGCTAATTAATTTCGCAAAAAAACTTGTTTGCTCTTCAGATTTTTACGTAATTAATGGTGAGCTAGCGGAAGGTTACCCTGGATCTGCCAAAATTAGTTACCACAAAACCAAATATGCCATTTGTAGAGCAAATGTATTACGCAAAAATTAAATTAAATAATTACTTAATAAATTACGTATTTGTATTATGCAAAAATTAAATTAATTGCTCTTCAAACTTAAGTGTGTATTGCCAGGCGCCCCTCAGACATAATGCTGGCCCGATCGCGTGACTTCAGGGGGGAGACCGCCAGATCGCCCGCGTTGCCCGCCGCCGCAGCCGACGATTATCATCAGAGACAAAAATTACACACGATTCAAATTTGCTGAAAAAAGTGCTGTGTGCGAAAAACCATAATCGACACACCTGATGGTTATGTTGAACTCCAACTCACTCGGAAAACGTTTGGGAATCGGTCCACGTTTGGCTCATTCTAAACGCTTAATACCTCTAAATACGCTACCTTGTCGGTGGTGTGAATGGCATTGTCTACGCCATTCACACCACCGACAAGGTGGCGTATTTAGAGGCGGAGTCTTACGCGAAAATGAATGGCATATTTCTATTCGCGCACCCGCCACCACGCGAAGGCCAGGAAAAGACCCTCCGTGTGGCAATCATGGGGCTCCCGAGAGGGTTCACGGAGGGTGAAGTAGCGCAAGAGCTAAGAGAGCTCGGCTACGATCCCCTGGGCGTCAGGCAACACTGGCGCCTAAAAGAATCCGCGGTCGCCGGACCCGCAGGTGAAGGCGAACCCTCACTAAATGAATGGCAGCGCAGTAAACTGCACACGGGGACATTCATGGTCACCCTACGCGACACACCTGCCTCGCGTAAAATTTACTCGATCCGTCAGTTGGATAACTTTGACGGATCGTAGAGCGCGAAAAGAGGGCACGACACCTCTTTTGCGCCCGCTGCTGTAAATGGGCTCACCACTCGGCCAATTGCGCCTATGACTACCGCTGTAAGCTCTGCAAGGGAAATGGCCACCCTACGGAGCAGAACAAGCCGGAGTTTAAGGGCACGGCGCACTGCCCCAAACGGGGAAACTTTAATATTCCGCCTGAATGCTGCAACTGCGGCGGACGCCACGTAGCTTCATACTCCGGCTGCAGCTACTATAGTCTCCCCAGTCGTCCCTCAGACGATGCCGGGGAAAACGCCGGGCGGCCAAACCAAGGCACATATGCCCGTAACCAGGGTGGTGCAGCCCGGCAGGAAAGTAACGGGACAGCCTGGTCAGCGGTGGTACAAAGCTTAGCAGAGGCAAATACCGCTCAGGCCCCCGTGTCGCAGGGCACAAGCAGTGCGGTGGAGTCGCGGACTAGCGTTCCACCCGCGGCCGCCCCTGCAGCATTCTCCAGAAGCCAGTTTCTGGCAATGCTAGCTCAGCTTGCAGCTCTTCTCCCGGAAGATGGCGCAAACTAATAGGAGAATACCTGCATGCAACCGCTGCGTGCATGCACCTGGAATGCGCGCAACGCACTGCACAAAGCCCAGCAAATAGGCGAGTTTATTGAAACGTATAAACTCGATATCATGGCGATACAAGAGACGTGGTTCAACGCCCGGAGTGACTTCCGAATTCAAGAATTCGCTACATACCGGAGCGACTGCGAAGGCAGATTGGGAGGCGGTATCGCATTGAACATTCGTCGCGACATCCCTCAGCTCAAAACAAACCTCCCGACCCAAATGCTGACATCTCTGGAAGCGGTTGGAGCGCACATATGGGTGGGAACCAGCCGACTCCTTGTCGCACCTGTCTACTGCCCAGATCAAACTCTAAACGTCTCAGAAATCGAAGCTATCCTCGCACTCGACACCGAGGTTATGCTACTTGGTGATTCCAATGCAAGGCACCGGTCGTGGGAATGCTTAGGTTCCAACAGGAACGGCACCAATCTCGCCCCTCTAGCAGCGATGAGACGGGGCGTATATGTATGCGCACCGAAACGTCCCACATACTTCCCGACAGCCCAGCGCGGAACGCGCAAGCGACCGGTATTATCGATTTTTCGATCGCGAAGGGAGTTGATGGCAATGTACCGTCGTCACTTCCCGAACTGGATTCCGATCCGGTAATACGTGTGGTGACATCTCTTGACGCAGCACGCCAGCAAAAAATGCGAACTACGCGCATCACTGACTGGGTCGGCTATCAAACTCAAGTGAGCGATTTGCTCGAGCAGAAACCGCTAGTGACAAACACGGACATAGAATCTGCTGTTAACTTCTTCACTGACACGGTCATGTCCATGTACAAAAAGGTCACGAAAGTGACGCGCGTGCCGGATTCTCATCCCGAGCTCACAGACGAGCAAAGGCGGATACTGCAAGCCCTCCGCACAGCAGTTAAGCTTCATCGCCGATTTGGTGATCCCGCAGATGGGGAGCGGGTGAGAGCGCTGAGCCGAGAATTCCGTGCGTCTCTGAGAGACGAGAGAAATGCTCGGTGGAAAAATACATTAGAAGAGTGCAACCTCCACGATAAACGCTTATGGGACTTATCCAAAGCGCTGGGACGGCAACCAGGAGTAAACCACCCCATACAGACCAACGCGGACGCCCCACGGCTCCCCGGTCAACCTCCTCCAGCAGCGGAATATCTGTGGGACGCCGCCGCTAAAAGCGAAGTCTTTGCTGACTCGCTCGAGCGGCAGTTCCGAATCAACGACCCTGGAGCTAGCGATGCCCGCTTGACTGCGGAGCGCCGTCGCACCGAACACCTCAGCCCGTCGTGTGACGAACGGGGAACTCCGCGGAGTGCTCCGCCGCCTCAAACTCAAAAAATCTTGCGGCTCTGACCGTATCACTGTTGCGCAGCTGAGAGCTGTTAGTGTTAAAGGGGTGGATTTTCTTCTGGCGCTCTTTAATGCCTGCCTAGCGCAAGGTTATTTCCCGCGACCGTGGAAAACTGCGAACATCTGCTTAATACCCAAGTGCGGTAAAAGCCTCTTCCTGCCGAGTAGTTATAGACCCATTAGTCTACTCTCGCTCCTAGGAAAGACCCTAGAACGCCTAGTACTGGTGCGTTTGCAGCAGGAAGTACGGCGTCTAGGTCTCCTCCGAGACGAACAATATGGATTCAGAACGGGTCACAGCTCCGCGCAGCAGCTGACGCGCCTCTGCACCGAGATTGGCCTCTCTCTCGAGCGGCGGCAAACTCTGCCTACCGTCTTTCTGGACATGCGGTCGGCCTTCGACACGGCGTGGCATGAGGGGGCTCTCTTGTGTCTCATCAAGTCAGGGATAAGCGAATGCTACACCAGGTTGATCGGTAGCTTTCTCACAGAGAGAACGTTCAGAGTGCGTGTCAATGGCGTACAATCGTCCCTAAGACGCGCTGGGGCGGGGGTTCCACAGGGGAGCGTGCTTTCCCCCACCAACTTCGGCTTGTACGTCAATGACGCGCCCTTGCTAGCAGAAAGGAGAGCGGGACTCCAGCGTCGCGGGCTCCTGATGTTCGCGGACGACTTTGCGTATTACGCGAAGTCGGCGAACAGCAGGCAAGCAGTGAATGAATGCCTCGCCACCTTACCCATCTGGCTCCGCCAGAAACAACTGACCTTAAACCTTACAAAATGCGTTGCCGTTAACTTCACACGTCAGAGGGCAGACCCCGAGGAAACGGTGCTGTTGGCGGGAGCGCACCTCCCCTGGTCCCCAAGCGCGAAGTACCTTGGCGTGACTAGACCGTGGCCTCTACTGGCACAAGCACGCCAAGGACCTTCGCCGCAAAATACTTGTCAACACCTCCCTTCTACGTCCCCTCCTCAGCTCCCCGGACCTGTTACTCCCACAGAAGCGACTCCACTTTACCGCCTGCATACGCAGCTTATGGACGTATGCTTGCGAAACCTTCGCGGCAGCGCCGGTCTCGACCTTACGCCCGATTTGGGCGGCCGAGAACCGAGCGGTACGCACCGCAACGCGGCCGCATCTTCCTCTCCCTCCTCCCAATCGCCACCATAGGAACAATGTAACCTATGGGGCCCTGGGCGTAAGCCGCCAGCTGCCGGAGGAGATCCGCCGGAGGGCACGCACGGCGCTCACGCGGGCGCTGGGCCCGAAAGCTCCGCGGCTCCTGCGCGAAACCGGCCGGGCAGTGAACTGTGAGATTCACAGGGCCTATTTTGCCCCAGCAGGGCCCAAACACGTGACCTTCACGTTCCGGGCGCTACTGCCGCAACTCCTCGCTGAGCTCTGTGAACTGCGGCGAGAGGCCGCCTGCGAGACGGGCGAGGCACCGACGGCCGAAGATGACGCGGGGCCCGTGGAGCCGTCGGCTACCGTCGCCAGGGTGCACAGTGCCTAACCGCCACGGACGCTTTGAGCACAGTCGGCGCCGTGGCGCAAAGTGAAGTGCTAGTGTAAATAGTGTACATAATATCGTATGAATGTGCGAGTGCTAGGCTTGTAAATAAGTGTAAATAGATACAAGTATGAATGAGTGAGTAAATGGAAATAAAAAATTATCAAGACTATACAAATAAGAAACATTAAAAGACAATAAAAGCACGAATGTTATCTTAGGTTGCCGGCCAAAGCGCCGGCTTCATCCATAGGTTAAGTTAGAATTTAGTTAGTAAGTAAGCACTGCCCTCTTCTCTGCCGCAAAAGCCAACGAGCTGCGGCGCATGTACCACAAGCAAGGTAATAAACTACCGCTCCGCCAGGGCTACTGGCGGCGGGAAAGGAAAAAATATATATACCCACCTAACCATTCACACACATAAAAATCCCTAAATTGAAACTTCGATTGTCGGATTTTTGGACACGAAATCTGGAATTGGCATGATTGTGCGCCGTCAGGACTCGAAACATGCACCTCCCAGTCACAGGTCGAGCAGTGACATCAGTTAATGCATTAAGACACCGCTCCAGGTTTTTATACATTTATCATTAGATTAATAATGTAATTCTGAATGTTTTTTTAATTATTCAATAGGTTTAAGTTGCATGTGGACGATAGTACACTCAAAATACCGTGCGTAATTGCATTAGAATGTCGTTTCTTAAATTATTATTTCGTAAACAACAAAAATAAACTGTTTAGAATACAATATTAGTATGCAAGGTCTGTTAAATGATGTTCTTGGTTACCTTTGATTGTGCTCGTTGCTTGTCTCTATGATCAAATTTGAAACTATTGCATGTTTTCACCTTTGCGATTCAGTTTATAAAATATTTATTTAAAATGTTTCAACGTTTTGTTTCAATTTTTCAATTTTTCCTGGAATGTAATCAATTAGTACTGAATGTGTACTTTCCTATTCAACAGGTTTAAGTTCCTTGTGGCTTTCTATATTCTATAAATTACTACTAGAATATTCCGCGTCGTTGCATACGAATGTGATATTTAAAATTATTTATTACGTAAGTAGGAAGAGTAATAAATTTCTATTTTGTATTAATTAATACTATGATACGTCTGTTGAAAGCTGTGTTTGGTTCTCTCCGATTAAGCTCGTTGGTTCTCTCTATTTTTTTAATTTGAATCTCTTGCATGTATTGACCATTACGATTGAGTTTATACAATATTTATTTAATGCGGTTCCACGTTTATATTTTGTTCCCAGGTGTTAAAAATTAGAAGTGAATGTATAATTTTGTACTGAATAGGTTTTATTTGCTTATGGCTATATATGCTACTCTATATATTACTTCATGTACATCGTGCGTTGTTAGATAGGAATTTCGTTCTATAAAATTATTTATTTTGTAAACAACAGGAGTAATAAATTTCTGTTTAGTTTTAAATAACAGTCTCATACGTCTGTTAAATGTGTTTGGTTTTTTGCGATTTTGCTCGTTCTCTCTATTTCTGAATTTGAATGTCGCGCTTGTTTTGGCCACCATGATTCAGTTTATACAATATTTCTTAAATGCGTTTCCACCTTCATAATTTGTTTCTAGGTGTTAAAAATCAGAACTTAATGTCTAATTTTGGACTGAATAGGTTTTATTTGCTTGTGGCTTTCTGTACTCTATAAATTAATTGATGAATGTCGTGCGTTGTTCCATAAGTAAGTCGTTCTTTAAAATTATTTTTTTCGTTATGAGAAAGAGTAATAAATTTCTGTTTAGTGTTAAATAATAGTGTGATACATCCGTTAAGAGATGTGTTTGGCTTTATGCGATTGTGCTCGTTGTTTCTCTCTAATTTGGAATTTGAATCTCTTGCATGTTTTGACCATTACCATTGAATTTATACAATATTTATTTAACGCGTTTCCATTTTTATAAATAGTTCCCAGGTGTTAAAACTTAGAAATGAATGTCTAATTTTGTACTGAATAGGTTTCATTTGCTTGCGGCGTACTATACTCTATTAATTACTTCATGAATACCGTGCGTTGTTCCATAAGTATGTCGTTTTGTAAAATATTTATTTCGCAAACATCAGGTGTAATAAATTTCTGTTTAGTGTTACGTAATAGTGTGATATGTCTGTTAAATGATGTGTTTTCTTTTATGCGATTGTGCTCGTTCTCTCTATTTTTGAATTTGAATGTCGTGTTTTTTTGAGCCACCATGATTCAGTTTATACAATATTTCTTAAATGCGTTTCCACCTTCATATTTTGTTTCTAGGTGTTAAAAATTAGAACTGAGTGTCTAATTTTGGACTGAATAGGTTTTATTTGCTTGTGGCTTTCTGTACTCTATAAATTAATTGATGAATGTCGTGCGTTGTTCCATAAGTAAGTCGTTCTTTAAAATTATTTTTTTCGTTATGAGAAAGCGTAATAAATTTCTGTTTAGTGTTAAATAATAGTGTGATACATCTGTTAAGAGATGTGTTTGGCTTTATGCGATTGTGCTCGTTGTTTCTCTCTAATTTGGAATTTGAATCTCTTGCATGTTTTGACTATTACCATTGAGTTTATACAATATTTATTTAACGCGTTTCCATTTTTATAAATAGTTCCCAGGTGTTAAAACTTAGAAATGAATGTCTAATATTGAATATATATATATATATATATATATATATATATATATATATATATATATATATATATATATGCGTGTGTGTGTGTGTGTGTGTGTGTGTGTGTGTGTGTGTGTGCGTGCGTGTGTGCGTGTGTGTGTGTGTTTTTGTAATGGGCTTTAGTGTTTTGAGGTCGTTGGTACTCTTCAGTAATATACGCAAATGTCGTGCGTGGTTGCATAACTAATTGGGGTTTGACAATTTGTTTTTCGTAAACCGCATGAGTAATAAATTTAATTTTAGAGTAATAAATATGCTCTAATCACTCGTATTAGGTTTGATCGATTGTGCTCATGTTTTGAATTTGGTTGTTCTCGCTTGACTGTCACGCTAGCACAACCACCTTTATTTCAGAAATGGGAGGAGTAATAAATTTAATTTTTGGGTAATAAATCAGTAATAAATGAGTACTAAATATTTAATTTGGTTTGATGTGATTGTGCTATCACCAGGTTGTGCCAGCTTGACATGGCCGCTTTCCTCACGGTCTCGTATAATGCAGTGTATATAGTGAATGCCTCCAATCGAGCCTCGTGGTAGACAGACGCATGCTCTATCAACAGTGCCGTGGACAGAACAAGAAGACCTCTCAGGCCGCGCAGAAGAGAGACGCGAGTCCATGATTCAGTGGCAGAGACTATGGGACAAATCGCAAAAGGGGAGATGGACGCATCGACTCATCTCAAATACAGAAGAATGGAGTGCGAAGCTATGGTGAGGTTGACTTCCATCTCACGTAGATATTGACTGACACGGCGGTTTCCAAGGATATCGCCAGACTGAAGACCTAGCCTGCACTCACTATCTCAAGTAGTGGAGGATGCAGAACACGTTTTCTTTGACTGCCCTCTGTTCGAAGAAGAGATGACTCATCTCTTCTGGCATCTGCAGTCCGAGAACATCATAAGGGGGAGGCTGGCTTCTAAGGGTGCGTTTATGTTGGAGCTGCGACAAACGATGAGAGCAGCGATAAGAGCGAAGCAACGAAAACGTCCACATGGAAACAGATGGAAGTGTTCATGTTGACAGCGCGCTGATCACGGGATCAGCGCTGCGACCCGCGATAAGAGCGAAGAAAACCCTTTGGTAGGTTTTCGCTGCTAGTATCGCTGTTCAGCACTCTTCACAGCTGGTCCACTTCAGGTGTTCTACATGTCGGATAACATGAATGCTGAGAAATTGATCACTTGTGTTATTGTTATGAGTCAATTTTGGGACGAAAGGGACACAAATCGCCGTAATAGCTTCGTTTTAGACAAATTGTGTGCCGCAGAAATGAGTACATGTAAGTTTTAGAGGTTAGGTTACATTCGTTTTTCACTAAACGACAAGTATACAAATAATTACGGGATAACTGCCATTTTTATTGTTATGTTGTGTTGTGCAAAACTAATTGTTAACTTAGGTAAAGGTCATAATCATCTGCCAGTGATAATGTTTTATTCTAAATCATTTTTTTATATTGCAAACCCTCAGAAGGTTTGTTCACTTTGTTTGCCATAATCACCCATTTCATCTGTTAATGAATTTGTAAATTGCATCCACACCTTGTAAAACTATAGAAGAGAATTTATTGTAGTTGTGAGATATTGACCCAGAATGATTGGGATGATTAATTTTTGTGTGCTTGCTGCCCATGGCACACAATGTGGGTGCAATTCAAGGAAGTATAATTTATAACAGAAATTTTAAAATGAAACAAATGAACTTATTTTTAATTTTGTTAGTTTAATTAAACGATTGGGATGTTTTATCAGTGAATAACTATCACTGAAGAACAATATGAATAAAATGAAATGCCAGAAACAGAATATTTTTTTTATTTTTAAACTAGAAAATGTATTGAAAAAGAATTATCTAAATTATTACTTTTGATAGTACATGTATCTCATTTCGTAGCACAACATTTCGAAAGGATGAAAATTGAATGTTTGCAATTAATTCAAAATTGAAGTGATTGAAATCAGCTAGTCCCAAGCCACAATTTGGCAAAATATTGAGAGGTTGCACTCTACAAAGCCGTCAGCCTTCCAGTTTTGTCATAGTTTAAGATTTAAGAAACAATTTTAAATAAAACAAATATGCCAATTACCTTTATCACTTCCCTTATAATCTGTTTTCCTTGGAATTCAGAGTAGTTTTTACTTCAGAATACAAAATCATTTATTTACCATGGTCTTTGCAAAACTCAATCATTTTAGAAGATATCCCTTGTACACTTGGATAATATTTCATGAAAAACTTACAAAATTTTGGGAGAGAGTGATATGTTATTCAGTCAACATGAACAGAGGACACCTAAAATATTAATCATATGGAAATGTTTTTAACATTAGATAGTTTATTGTACATGTAATCTTCAGACTTTACATTCAGTTAAATTAAACAGGCAAACCACCAAAATATAGGCTCTTTACAGACACAATAGGAAACAAATACTGAGAATTCAATTAAGATTGGTAGAACTAACAGCAAAATTACTGTCTTAGACAATATTAAAATGAGAAGAGTCCTTCCTTATATCAAGACAATAACAATGAATTTGAAGATGTTTTAATTTTTCTTATTTACTCCATGACAGATATTTTTCTTATATTACAGAATAAACAACAATAAAAAATACTACTTCAAATTAATTATCTTTAAATAAAAAATTATACTTCTCCTTTTAAATACTGAAAATGTACCAAACTGAAAACTGTTTTATAAGATGAAACTTGACAGACTAATAAAATATTAGAAAGACTATGAATAATAGAAATTGGCAGAATGGGAGAGCACTGCACACATTTGAAATTTTCTGTACATAGTCACTTTTCTTCACACAATTTCACACTTGTCTTCACTGTTTTTATTTCTCATACAACCGGGCATAAAATACTGTTATGTTTGTGAGATTCACATAGGCATATAGTACACAATACATTTCCTTTCCTTCTTAGAAGACCCAATTCCATACTTTTTTCGTAAACATTCATTCACTTACAACCAAATTTCTTTCAAGAGACTAGGCTTCTTCTCTCTGTAAAAAAAGGAAAGGCTATTGAGTTCCTCAAATGAAATCCATCACTAACCTCAATACTAAATAGTATACTATAGTTATAACCCTGTTGGAAATATACATCTGTTTCTCTTTAACAGTCAATGTAAATATGTTTATATGTATGACACTTAATTTTCCATAAACACTAATGTGCATTAACACTCATTATTGTAGCCATGGCAGCTTACCTTTATAATCATCGCCACTTCAGCCAGGATATCACTTTAGACAATTTTTTTACGTGTCTGACGTTCTAAAATTCTCTTCCTTATCACATTCATTGAAGAGTTTTTCGTCAAATGACGACGCATCGATGACAACGCCAAGAAAGATATAAAATAACAATACATTTCCAAAACAAATCGCTATTGAATTCGCTCGCAGTATAAAAACTTCGAAATACGTACGCTCCAGGACTAACTCTCTCGACTGCACACAGCTGTTTGCTGTATGTTGCAGAGTCGAGAGAAATTGACACATCTCTCTCACCAAGCATGCCAATATCAAGCCAAGAAAAATACTTAAGGTGTAATGCTTCCATTGCATAGGGGAATGATGTTGAGGTTGACTCCTACTGCGCTTCAACATAAACGGTAACCAAAAGTTCCTAAGCCAATTTAAGTACATATGGCGGGTGATTTACGTAAGGTTGGTATTGAATTGACAAGTTAGTTTCGCCGAATGTCCTGTAGATGTCTCTGGTGGATTCGGAGTGGCGCTGCTTCGCACTGCTCCGACATGAACACCGCAGCGCTGCGATTTCGCAACACCTACTCTCTCTTCGCTCTCATCGTTTATCGCTGCTCCAACATAAACGCAGCCTTAGGCTGCCGGCAGCCTAAGGCTGCGTTTATGTTGGAGCAGCGATAAACGATGAGAGCGACGAGAGAGTAGGGTTTGCGAAATCGCAGCGCTGCAGTGTCCATGACGGAGCAGTGCGAAGCAGCGCCACTCCCAATCCACCAGAGACATCTACAGGACATTCGGTGAAACTAACGTGTCCCTTCAATACCAACCTTATGTAAATCACCCGCCATTTTTACTTAAATTGGCTTAGGAACTTTTGGTTACCGTTTAAGTTGAGCAGTAGGAGTCAACCTCATTACCCTATACAATGGAAGCATTACACCCTAAGTATTTTTCTTTGCTGGATATTGGCATGCTTGGTGAGAGAGATGTGTCAATTTCTCTCGACTCTGCAAACACGCAGCAAACAACTGTCTGGAGCCCGCGAGAGAGTTCGTGCGGACGTATTTTAAAGTTTTTATACTGCGAGCGAATTCAATAGTGATTTGTTTCGGAAATGTATTGTTATTTTATATTTTGCTTGGCATTTTCATCGATGCGTCATCATTTGACGAAAAACTCTTCAATGAATGTGATAAGGAGGAGAACTTTAGAAAGTCAGACAAGTAAAAAACTTGTCTACAGTGATATCCTGGCTGAAGTGGCTATGATTATATACGAGGTAAGCTGCCATGGCTACAATAATGAGTGTTCATGCACATTAGTGTTTATGGAAAATTGTTATACAAATAAACATATTTACATTGACTGTAAAAGAGAAGCAGGTGTATATTTCCAGCAGGGTTATAACTATAATATACTATATAGTAGTGAGGTTAGTGATTGATTTCATTTGAGGAACTCAATGGCCTTTTTTTTTATTCAGAGAGAAGCCTAGCCTCTTGAAAAAAATTGGAAGTATATGAATGAATGTTTAAGAAAAAATTATGGAATTGGGTCTTGTAAATGAAATGTATTGTGTACTATAGGCCTATGTGAATCTCACAAACATAACAGTATTTTCTGCCAGGTTGTATGAAAAATAAAAACAGTGAAGACAAGTGTGAAATTGTGTGAAGATAAGTGACTATGTATAGAAAATTTTAAATGTGTGCAGTGCTCTCCCATTCTGCCAATTTCTATTATTCATAGTCATTATTCATATTCTATTGGTCTGTCAAGTTTCATGTTATAAAACAGTTTTCAGTTTGGTACATTTTCAGTATTTAAAAGGAGAAGTATATTTTTTTATTTAAAGACAATAATTAATTCGAAGTAGTATTTTTTGTTTTATTTTTGTTTATTGTGTAATATTAAAAAAATCTGTTGTGCAATATATATCATGTAGCAAATAAAAAATTAAAACATCCTCAAATTCATTGTTATTGTCTTGAAATAAGAAAGGGTTCTTCTCATTTTAATATTGTCTTATAACAATAATTTTGCTGTCAATTCTATCAATCTTAATTGAATTCTCAGCATTTGTTTCCTATTGAGATTGTAAAGAGCGTATATTGTGGTGATTTGTCTGTGTTTAATTTAACTGAATGTAAAGTCTGAAGATTACTCGTTCAATAAACCATCTTATGTTAAAAACGTTTCCATATGATTAATATTTTAGGTGTCCTCTGTTCATGTTGACTGAATCACTCTCTCCCAAAATTTTGTAAGTTTTTCATGAAATATTATCCATGCGTACAAGGGATATCTTCTAAAATGATTGAGTTTTTCAAAGACCATTGTAAATAAATGATTTTGAATTCTGAAGTAAAAACTACTCTGAATTCCAAGGAAAACAGATTATAAGGAAAGTGATAAAGATAATTGGCATATTTGTTTTATTTAAAATTGTTTCTTAAATCTTAAACTATGACAAACTGGAAGCTGACAGCTTTGTAGAGTGTAACATCTCAATATTTTGCCAAATTGTGGCTTGGGATTAGCTGATTTCAATCTCTTCAATTTTGAATTAATTGCAAATATTCAATTTTCATCCCTTCGAAATGTTCTAGGAAATGAGATACATGTACTATCAAAAGCAATAATTTAGATAATTCTTTTTCAATAAATTTTCTAGTTTAAAAATAAAAAAATATTCTGTTTCTGGCATGTCATTTTATACACACACACATATATATATATATATATATATATATATATATATATATATATATATATATATATATATATATATATATATATATTTAAACAATAAATAACAATTATGAAATGATATTTGATTAATAAACATTTTGTGAGATAGATATATATATATATATATATATATATATATATATATATAAGATATATATATATATATATATATATATATATATATATGTATTAAACTCTATTCTTATTATTGTAAATGCTTTGTGTTCGGGCGTTTACGTTTTGCATACGTTGTATGTATTGAAAATCTCCCTTAATTTTAACTTCGGAAAAGTTGAAATATGAAATAATAATTATTGATTCCATTGAAGGGAACCTTAGTGTCCTTCATCGAGCTATCTCCCTTCTGACCTGAGAGATGACCTAAGCCTGTCTTTGTATTTCGCACATGGAGAGGCTGTCAACGTATGCGCCGTGCCGTAGGCGTAGGACCGTTTCTTCCCTCCCCGACCCCTCCTTCGGCGAACTGAGGAAGCGTTGACACCTTGAGATAATCACGAACGCTCAGGCTTTCAGGCCCAGTTTTGTTATTGTAAAAAAATGATTTCCTTTTACTTCATTTCACAATTAAATCTTAATTATAAATTAATAAATAGTTCTAAAATAAAATATTATTTTCCTAGTTTATATTAAGGGTTTAATATATTTTGACATTAACTGCAAATATTGAGAAAATTTGTAATACAAGTAAATTATTATGTTATTATTACTATTATTTATTATTATTATTACTATTATTATTATTAGCTATTAACATTGCATGTGTGCAAGGGTTCCCTTCTACGCGGGTAGCTTACATTGTAAAATGCATCTGGAGGAACCCACTTCGAGAAGAGTGTTTCTTCCTTAATAATAAAAAATATATACTAACATTATTAATTAATAAAAAAGAGTTTATTAATATTAACATTTTTACTTTTTAATTAAAATTAACATTTAATTTAAATAAATTAATAAATTAACAAACAAAATAATAAATTAATTTACACAAATTTAATGCAAACATTTAAAATTTAATTAGTATTAATATTTTAAAATATTTATTAAAATTAATTAATATTATATATTACTATTGATATTTTTTCTTAATGAAATTTCTTAAATAATGCATGGATGTAAATTAAACATGCTTCAATCATTAATTTTTAATTAAACATAACGCTTCTGTTTCCTCGCGTAAGAATAGTTAATGTCTATTAGCGTTCAATGTCAATTTTTAATATTGTTTTAGTTATAATTAATAATTATATATAATTAATTTATATATATATATATATATATATACATAATTATTAATTATGGTGCAGAATAAGGAACTGGGCCAACTGAAAAAATTGTTTTCGGGAATGTTAGTGATACGATCAAATTTAAGCAAATAATCGTATTTAGTGATAAACACAGTCGTGCAAGAAGGAAGTTTGGTATGTATCATTTATGGATAAGAAGACACGTTTCTCCATTTTTTATCGCTACTAGAAAGGGCAAGATTTATACGGATACATTTTCAACACTCTATCACGTGTCGCCAAGCTCTGCGCCCGGACGTGAGGTCCGAGGTCAGCGAACGAGCTCGTGTTGATGTCTGCGAAAGACCGTTGGCTGGTCCCTCCGTCTGACGACAGAACTCGACTTTCCAGTCAACGCCAGAACTCGACCTAGCTAGAATATGTGTCGAAAATCCGCCACCCTCGGGACTCGAACCCTAGGACCTCCCGGTCAGAAACTCTGCCGTGTAAATAGTTGTTTCCTCTGAGCCATCTCAGCGGAAAAAATCACAATGAATTTCCCCCAAATACCTGTATGATTCTACTGAAATACCGGTATTTTCTTATGAAAATACCGGTATTTTGATGAGAGAATACCGGTATAATACCTTTAAATAGAGGTATTTTACCGGTATAGACGTCGGATAAAGGTAAAATACCTCTAAAAATACCGGTATTTGACGTCTTATACCGGTATTTTTAAAGGTATTTTGAATAAAGGTATAATAGAGGTAAAGGTATTTGTATACCGGTATAAATACCTTTACCGCTATTATTTCGGTATTCGGTCCCTGTCTACAAATTCATTAACAGATGCAATGGGTGATTATGGCAAACAAAGTGATGGGGGTACCTTCTGAGGGTTTGCAATACAAAAAAATGATTCAGAATAAAACATTATCACTGCCAGATGATTATGTCCTTTACCTAAGTTAACAATTAGTTTTTCACAACACAATATAACAATAAAAATGGCAGTCATCCCGTAATTATTTGTATACTTGATGTTCAGTGAAAAACGAATGTAACCTAACCTCTAAAACTTACGTGTTGTACTCATTTCTGCGGCACACTATTTGTCTAAAACAAACCTATTGCGGTGATTTGTGTCCCTTTTATCCCAAAATTGACTCCTAACAATAACACAAGAGATCAATTTCTCAGCATTCATGTTATCCGACATGTACTCTGCCGCTTTAACGCATGGGCGAACCCGGCGACCGCGCCGGGGGCCTCAAAATATCCAACACACAAAACTCGAACACTCCATTCAAGAATTATATATTATATTCATTTATTGGTAAAGATATCAAAGGCACGAAGAAATTCAACGAAGCGCACGTGACGCCTTTCGACGTGTGGGGTCTGGCAGTCCCACGCGTCGCGCGCGGTCGGAAAGACGAACTACGTGACCTATCGCCCTCCAATATATCTTGCGGAAACGTCGCCACCGGATGCAGAATCGTTCAACACAGGATGTCATCAGATCTCATCTTACATCTACGGGACAGCGAGATATTGAGTTCTTAAAATGCAATGGGTCTTCTAGAAACATGTGCGCCTAACGAAGAGTTACACTAAAAATCCATTTCAATATTTTTTAATTCAAATTTTATTACTAATTCAATTAACAATATTTTCCCTAAAAAATATATTTTCTAAATTTCTTGAAGTACCAATCTAGTGTGTTAACATAATAGTTATTACTATAAAAACCTTTTAGATGTGTGACATTATGCAAATATGCAATTTCACACTCCTTTGTAATATCATTTTTACGATGACAACAGCAAAAGGATTTTCAAGGAGTTCAATATCCCTATTCATCGTCTTACAATTATTAAAATTATTCAATTGCTTTCGAGTACTATTCGCCGTCTTGCGTGTGTACACACACTGTTCCATACGAAGGTCGGAAAACTAAAGATAATTCGCATTGCCCTTCGTGTCACGCGCTTCGGATCCGATAGCTGTGATGTTTCTCCTGCCGGTGAGTGACGATCATCTCCTCGTCGTCACAACGCAGCTGGCCGGCAAATTTCCGGGCTTGTGGAGCAACTGATCTCTTTCCGGGCTTGGGCAGGCCTGCAGCCACTCAATATCCTACAGTATTCATTTGTCTTTCAAAGTGTTCGTGACAGTGAGAGTCTATTTGCCTAAGTTTTCTAATTAACACTCTTCCCAGTTAGCGTATCAATTTCAATAATTTATAATGAAGCGTTTTGAAAGTGGTTGTGCTAAACGTAAGAAAGTTAAGGAACGAGAAGAAATTATTAAGAGAATCCCAAAACTAATTAATTATTTCAATTATTCTGTCAACAAAAATGATAATACTGCTAATTTACCCATAAATCACATTCCTGACCCATCAACATCGAGTTCACAGAAAAACAATTTACAGAACCAAGTAGAAGTAACAAATAGTGTGCTAGAAAGTAAAGATTTTATGACGTACAGTGAAGAAGATAATCAGGAACAGGTGAAAATAATCAAGACAGAAGACCAGGATTGTGCTTCAGGAAACTATGTAAGTACCATTAATTCAGAAAATAGTCACTATACAACATCAGACCCCGGTCTTTGGCCACATACTGATGACATCTTACGTGATAGAAAAAGGATCTTCTGCTTGTCAAAATAAAGAAAATAATTTTGATAAATCGGCCCGCATTTATAAAACTGGTGATAATACTGAAGAAAGACGACTTACTCAAGCAATTTTCTCGCGAGAATTGCCAAAAAAAATTGTACAAAGAGAATGGCTCATATATTCACCTGCAAAGGGAAAAGTTTATTGTTTTGCGTGCAAATTATTTTCTCACTCCAAATTTCCATTCAGCGGAGATGGTTTTAATGACTGGAAACATGCTCTGAAAGCTGTATCAGAACATGAAAATAGTCAAGAACATAGAAATTGCATGGTAGCTTATTGTAGTCGATCAAAAACACTCGGGCGAGTAGATACACAATTGATCGTCCAATATAATAATGAGCGACAATATTGGAAAGAGGTGTTGAAAAGAGTTACTGCAGTAATTAAATTCTTAGCATCGAGAGGACTCCCTTTAAGAGGTTCCGACCAAACACTTGGTTCATTAAAAAATGGAAATTATTTGGGTATTTTGGAACTTATAAGTCAGTTTGATCCATTCTTACACGAACACATAAAGAAATATGGTAATGCAGGGAAAGGGATGCCATCATACTTGTCAATCACCATTTGTGAAGATTTCTTGGAAATAATGGGTACTAAAGTTCTTTCAGTAATCATTTCGGAAATTCGAAAAGCAAAATATTTCTGTAGATTCCACTCCGGATGTGACTCATATTGATCAGCTTACTTTTATAGTAAGATTTATTTATTTATTTATTTTACGTCAAAAAACAGTTAAAACTGCGTATGACGTGCTATGGGGAAAAGTGAATTGTGTGCACATTTTCAAAATTCTGTGATCCCTACACTAAGTCATATACTACTTAAATTTTGAAAACAGAAAAAAAAGAGAAAAAGGGGAAAAAAACCTCCCATGTAATAAAATCTATTTTCAAGGATAAATAAGCAATAAATTTTGGCTCTTATCCATGTTGTCCTTCAGAATAATACTTCCTGCCGCGACAACATGGAAACGATAATTTGAATAATTGTATTTCCCACTGAATTCTAGAAGACGTGCACAGATAATAAAGTTACATTTATGCCCAGAAGCAAAACAAGGGGCCATCTCAGCATTTGCTCAATGGATCAGGGAAACTGGACGAAAAACCTGATTGAAATGGGGGTCATTGACCCGGAGGCTGTAGTACAATACTTGTTACAGGTTGTTTATACACATTTATACAGTCCAAATGGTAAATAATGCATTATGTATCATTGCTAAAATTAATGTTACTTTTCTTGTGATGCTCAGTATAGTCTCTAATTGTATAGAAACAGTTATACAGCAGAAACGATTTAACTTAGGATTTAAACTTTTCTATCGAATTCAATCGTTTAATGTCGTTTTTATCGATTAATGATTCGTCGAATTTAAACGTTTAATGATATGTGATAGATGCTCTTCCAAAGAGCGATTTTTGCAGTTTATTCCCATTCATGGTCATAATGCAGAACATCTTACAGAAGTTGTGACACACTTTTTAAAAACCAATAACATAGATATCCTGAATTGTAGGGGCCAACAGAAGTATAACACTCACTAGTTTCAGAACATGCTTAAGAACCATACTTCTAATGCCAGGAATATTGAAAATTTCTTCTTTTTTTTTTTGTCTCCCATAAGCTACTTTAACATCTAAATAAGGTGTGAACCTCATGTCTTTATACATGCATTTGGTTTCATAAGACCAACTGGAAAAAAGTTCTTTATTTAATTTAGTAAATAAATGATTAAGTGTTCTCTCAGTTTGTGCTATACAAAATCTATATATTTAAAAAAATAAGGTATTCTGCCATGGCTTCGTTTAGAGCTTCTACTGAACCGATTGTAGTATTTTTTACCTTTAAATGAAAGGATGTGATCCCTAGATGTGTTATCAGATATTGTTTGTGTTAATTCACTAACATTTACGGTGTAAATTAATTAATTAAATCATTCTTTAATAGTACGCTTATCAATAGTCAATTGTTTTCTTCCAAAGGGTAGCTATTTCAAAATCGATTATATGAAACGCTAGATGTGAGTCCACGCTGCTTCATGGGAGCGCTGCTTGATGTTTTGTTTTGATTGTTGAGATTTGTTTACAATTCGTCAAAGTTTTGTTTCAGTGTAATAATTGCTTTGCGGTGATGACAGTTTGCATGTATTTGTTCTGTGGTGTATTTTGTAGAGAACATTCGCACAGTGGGTTTTGCTCGGTTGTACTTTAGTGAAGTTGTTTACAGGTTATGCCAAATTCCAAATCGTTGTCCACGCGCCCCAAAAGACACAAACGTATATTAACTGGACGCAGGGAAAGAGAAAGTGAGAGTAGGTGTTGTGATAGTGAAGTCATTTCGTTTTCTATTGGGTCGTTCTCTATGAAATGTCAGTTTTGTTCTGCTTTGTACTTCCCATGCGAGAGAAATTCTGCAAACGAGTTTACTCTGTGTTGCTTAAATGGGAAAATAAGTTTACCTTCGAGCAATATGCCAGAAGTAATCAAATTTGTTTATAGATGATGACACATCAAAAAACTTTAGAATTAATATCCGTCAGTATAATAGTGCTCTTTCTTTTGTGTCATTTGGTGTATTATTGGAATATGTGAGCCATATTGCATTGCCACCTGGTCATGGACCATACGTGTTCCAAATTTTGGGAACTCCACATCACAGAATATCGTCATTATACCCTGAATATCCAACCAATGAAACATATTGTGAACATTAGTTTGGGCACAGTATTTTACATTTATCTCAGATCACACCGTCAAATTTTGACGGGTTCTCACTAGTAATGTATTAAAACGCTCACATTAATTTTGGAGGAACTTTACTCCAGAATCTCTAAAATATTGCGTTCGTCTGTTAAAGAAACAGTTCACAAGCGGTCCAACACAAGTGTCGAGGCTTGACTCACTGAAGCGCATGGTTGCTCAGTTCACATTGCAATTCCCCCACTCCTCGAGTACTACTCCCTATTCCTCAACGGGCGCACGGAGGCTATCGTCACGAAGCCTCACAGAGGAAGAGTGCCGCTGCAGAAGGAGATGAGACCACAGCACGCGTATAAACAATTCCGAAGAAAGAATCTCTGAAAAATCGAGTTCTTCGATACTAAGTTATCTACTATTTCGTATTTTGGAAATTATAATTAAATTTCTAGAATTTTTGGGTAAGCTAAGCCTCTTAAGCGCTTCGCCACTGTCTGTTACTCAGTTTTACTTCCCCCTCAGTGCAAAGTGGTCGCCTGTTGCGCTTTGTGTAGATTCTGGAGTGGTTTTCGTGTGAGACTGGAAGTAAGTTTTACTCATCGTTAGCTTTGCCGTAAGTATTTTTGTGAGTATACTATATTACTCATGCTTAGCATTCATGTAAAGTGTTTCGATAAAAAATTATTGCACTTTGGTTATTATCGGTGGAAGTATATTAAACTGTTTACTATATTTATACCATTGGAACTACAATTATTACAATACGGTTCACAAGTTAAGTTTTCTGTATTTTTTGTCAGGAGACGTAAGCGATGGAAGATGAAGAGATAATTCGGCTTATATTAGACGAGCTGGACGAGGAAGACTTCGACGAAGATGAAGAAGATGACTGTGAAAAACTCAACAGTGATTCAGACGACAGCGAGTTCGACCCAACTTTTTGTCCTGATGATGAAGAATCTCTTCAAATGGGAGGGAAAGGAATGAAGAATCAAAGAAAAAGACAAAGAAACGACGATCAGAACACAGACCTGTAGCCACAAGGAGTACACCTGCTAAGGCTTCTCCCGTTTTGATTCCAGATTCTGATGAATTGATAGGCAAGAATGGCTTTCATTGGATGACACAAAGGGAGGATAGGCCAGTTGTAAAAACAAGAAGCAAGGAAATTGGACATATTAGACTTGGTCCTACGAGGATCGTTGATACTGACCCGAAAATATGTTTTGAACTGTTTTTCACAAGTAATATTTTCGACGAAATAATTGAAAGAACTAACGAAAAGATAAGAAGACAAAGAGCTAAGTACAAGGTTTACAACGCCACAATCGAAGATACCTGCAAAGAAGAAGTAAATGCTCTATTAGGATTGATAATTCTCTCAGCTGCTCTCAAGGGCAATCATTTGTCGGCAAATACATTATTTGAGTCAGTACCGTGGTGATTTATATCGTTCAACTGTGTCAAGAGAAAGGTTTAAGTTTTTGATAAACTGTTTGAGATTCGATGACGCTGCATCGAGAGCAGAAAGAAGAGCTGCTAATAAATTGGCACCTATAAAATATATTTGGGATATATTTGTGTCAAACTGCACACAAAATTATAAACCAAGTTCATATTGCACCATCGACGAGCAGCTTGTTGCCTTCCGTGGCAGATGTCCTTTTAGGGTTTACGTGAGAAACAAACCCAATAATTATGGCCTGAAGATAGTCATGCTATGTGACAATGCCACGAAATATATGTACAAAGCCATTATTTATGTGGGAAAAGGGTCGAATCCTGAAGGAGGAGCAGTTTCCAGTCACTTTGTGGAGAAACTCGTTGAAGATATGAAGGGCAGCAACAGAAATATAACCATGGACAATTGGTTTGTCAGCGATTGTTCAAAAACTTCTTCAAGAATAGAATGGTCTAACTCTTGTTGGCACAGTTAGGCAAAATAAGCCAGAACTCCCTCCAGAATTCGTTAACTTGAAATTCATGAACAGAGGAGTGAATTCACCTCTTTTCTTGTATTCTGGGGAGCTAACTGCAGTTTCTTTCAAACCAAAAAGCAACAAAGTTGTAACCCTGCTCTTAAGCATACATGATGAACCATCGGTTGAAGGCGAGTCGCATAAACCTGTGATTATCACATACAACCATACAAAGGGTGCCGTAGATACCTTTGATCAAATGTGTCAAAGTATGAATTGTGGTCGCAAAACACGATGGCATTTCTGTATCTTCTATAATATGATAAACATTGCATCAATAAATTCATTCGTGACATACGTGCACCAATTTTTCAAGAAGTCACCTGGAGCAATTCGAATTGACCTGTCAAGGCAACAATTTATGATGAAGTTGCACAAGTTGTTAGCAGATCCGTGGAGAATGCAAAGAATTTCTTCACCCAAGCTCAGCAAGAACCTACAAACGATTATTCACAAAGCGCTGAGAACATCACAAAAATTGGAACCTCAAGTTCAGAAAGGTTCAAGAAAGTATTGCGCCATGTGCCACTACACGAAGAGGAGGTACCCAACAACTTACTGTGCTGTTTGTAAAAAACCAATTTGCGGTGAACACCAAAAGAAAGTATGCAATTCTTGCCCATGAACTAGAAAATATCTTCTTGAATTACCATTCCATTTTATGTGATTTTTCCTATGTATTTATTTTTTTTATCCATTTCAAGTGTAAGTGTTATAATAAACCCTCTTTCATTCACGCCCTGCGTTGGGCTCCAATATAATAATCCCTCGTTCTACTGCCAATATAATAATTTTCTATTCTTTCTGCCACTGTAATATTTTCCTATTATGATTTTTTTAACACATCTGGGCGCCTTGTCATCAACATACCCTTCCTTAAACCTACCTTAGCTTTCGTACTTGCCCGATAGCTAGCTAAATTTATACAACTTCTAAATTCTCCCTGGGCGTGACTATGTGATTGCCCTATATAGGGCTACAAACGAGGTACTTATGCGCACGTGCATGGGTCTGCATCTAACTACTTTAATCACAACACATTCTCTAATGGTAATTGATGAACCCGAATGTATTCATCTTAATTTATTTACTACTTTTGGATGGTTTCTTTCCTCAAATAATCAACATATCAAATACATCTGAAAAAATAATGCCCTCTGATGGCACAAAAAATACACATAACAGAGAACAATACATTTAAAATTAAAACCCAACAAATAAACAATAACCATTCACACTGAAAATTATAAAAAAAATATGTACACTCATTCACTCCGAATGCGCATTCTGCCGTTAGAATTGTTGACCCTCTTATCTTATGATAATGAACAAAACTGATTTTCGACAGATGCTTTTGAAGATGAAAAGAAAAACGAACAAACAAATATTCATGCATCACTTCCCTTTGTGCCGGACAAATGCTGTGACACGCGGCGCCGTCCACCGATTCGTACACTCCCCGTGTGCGACGATAGCACGCTCAAGACCATATGTTCCGTCAACTCGCACTGCTGAGCAAACACTGCGAAGCGTTCTGCGGTAAAACGCGAAGTTTCCACCACGTTTAAAGTCCCCGCGGCGAAGAAATACTACTGTTTTCACGAATACTGGTGAAAAGAATCTTTTAAAGTTCCCGCGGTGAATAAATGCTATTGGGTTACGCGAACTAAACGAAACTGCTCTGTTCGTCTTTCGATTACTGTCCGAAGCATGTTGAATTCCGTATCATGAAATTTATAACACAAAATATCCGCGACCGTTGCTTAACATTGCAATCGCGTAAAATCAGTCTTCGCGTTGCGTTCACCCGTAAAATATTGTTCCTATTTCTAAATCCGTTCATCCGCTCACTACATCAGTTTTGTTCACTTGAAAATATAAACAAAAGTGTTTTCAAAACATTTTTCTAACACGGAGCTCGCGTCTTCACCAACCATACAACATTGCACTTTTTCTCCTCTCTCGAGCATTGTTGTCCCCTATCCTATATAGATTTTTCTTGAACAAGCGCCGATCGCTCGCCCGATGTTTTTAGCGGAACATGTTTAGCGAATAAATCACATACGATATTATTTAAAATATGAACTTTGTCATGAATAGTAATTTGTTGGTACACTAATTGCCACGGCGCACGGATGCTGTCGGAGAGAAAATTAACTGCATTGAAAGATTTGTAGTGACGGTTTGAAAGAAATAATTGGTCAGGCTTTTACAAATATGTCCGCAGACGCCGGGGGAATAAATTCTAGACGCAGATAACGCGCCATTGCACGGCGACCAAGCGAAAGCAAATGCGTTCAACGCGTATTTTGTATCGGTATTCAAACCAAAACGGGCGCAGGAGCAAGTTCATTATTTTCCAATAGAAAACCAGTTCAAGCTTCATGCATGGGAACTCCGCAAACGTATAAAATCACTGAAAAACGGTAAATCACGCGGACCAGACGGCATCTCGACAGATTTTATTAAACTCGGTGGGGAGGCAGTATTGCCGCATTTGTTAAGATTATTCAATGTTTCAATCAATAATGCAAGTTTACTAGACGATTGGAAGACAGCTATAGTGGTCCCAACTTTAAAAAAAGGTGATAAAACGAAAGTTTGTAATTATAGACCAGTATCTCTCACATCAGTAGTATGCAAAATAATGGAGCATTTAATAGATGGGTACATTCGCCGCGAATGGGAAAAAGCGAACTGGATTTTTGACGGACAGCATGGGTTTAGAAGTAAATATTCGTGCGAAAGCCAAATCGTTTCTCTCTTGCAAGATCTAGCTGACGAAGTTGACGCGGGTGGGAGGGTGGATGCAATCGTAATCGACTTTGCGAAAGCATTCGACGTAGTACCACATAATCTACTTATTAGGAAATTATTAACTTCAGGAATTGATGCTAGAGTTGTGAAGTGGGTAAGCGAATTTCTTAGAGACAGGAAACAAAAAGTTTGAATTGGCACTCAGTTTTCGACTACGGGTATTGTTACTTCAGGGGTTCCACAGGGAAGTGTCATAGGGCCATTACTTTTCTTAGCGTACGTAAATGATCTCCATGTTAACATACAATCAAAGGTGCATTTATTTGCAGACGATTGTGTTATATACCGAAAAATCAAAAGTAGCGCTGACGAACAAATATTACAGCAGGATTTAGAACATTTACGTGATTGGGAATGAAAAAAATGACATGGGAATTAACGGATCGAAAAGCAAAACAATCACGTTCGGGCGGGACGAAATTATGAGGAACCAGACTATCGTTTAGGTGAGGTCGTCATCCCAAGAGTCTCATCATGCAAGTATTTAGGCATTCATTTAGATAGTAAATTAGGGTGGGAGAAGCATATAAATCAGGTAGTTAGGAAAACGTGGAAGTCTTTGCATTTTGTAATGCGAATTCTAAGGAAAAGTTCTGCAAACGCAAAAGAATTAGCATATTTTTCGCTGGTTCGTCCTCTCATGGAATACGGAGTGGCATGTTGGGATCCATACAGAAAGTCGCACCGGAAAAATCTAGATAGAATACAGAGAAAAGCGAATAAGTTTACCTATAGAACTAACGCGATAAAAAAGGGAACCTCTAGAAATGAGAAGAACAAGGGCGAGGCTTTGCGCTCTTTATAAATCGTACGTAGGTCAACCAGCTTGGAAGGAAATTCAGGTTAGACTAGAAAAAACAAATTATTTCGGCCGAAGCGATCACACTCACAAAATTCGAACAAGGAAACAAAATTCAGATCTTGGGAAATTTTCGTTTTGTAACAGAACAATTAAAGATTGGAACAGTTTACCCGCAGCAATTTTCAATGCTTTTCCTCTAAGAGTTCGAAGTTTTAGAAATAAGTGAGAACAATATGATAGAAATAGACATTAAATGAGTAAGTGCTGTGAAGTGCTGTGAAGTGCGGTGAAGTGCTGTGAAGTGCTGGTCAGTGTTATTCAAAGCAAAAACAGTGTAGTGTAGTGTTGTGCAGTGCAGTGTAGTGCAGTTAATTGTAGTGAACGCGATGAATGAATTTAAAAAAATAAATTTAGCCAATATTTATGTAGCTTGTATTAAATTTTAGCATCACCGACATATAATTATTATATATCATGACAGTTGAAATATTTGTGATAATACTTAATATTAGTGATAGTATGATTATTACATGTTCGGCTTGTATTGTACTCCTTTATTATTATTGTTATTATTATTATTATTATTAATATTGTTATTATTATTATTAATATTGTTATTATTATTAATATTGTTATTATTATTAATATTGTTATTATTATTAATATTGTTATTACTATTAATATTGTTATTATTATTGTAATTATTGTTATTCAACTGTCACCGGGTCGTACCCAATTGCAGTTCAAATAAATGTAAAAATATGTAAGAGACAAGTAACATTTTTTACTAGTCTTTAAAATAATTTCTTTACTTTAAAATAATTTTTGAAAACAACAAAAGAATAGAGCAATATGGAGTTTGTCATTGGATAGGGTGCATTTGGTATCACTCCTACCAAAAATTTAAAGAAAAAAATTACAGCCGCTTTTTAGAAAATCTTGTTTTTGTATTTTTTTTAAATTGGAAATAATTCACGCACAATTTTACGCAAATACTAAAATTTTCAAAAAGTCTACATAACCTTAATGAAAGAACTATTTTTGGGCAACAAATTTCATTTGAAGTAATCTGTCTTCAATTTTATAGTTGTAGGAAGACTCCGAAAATAATTTCATCTTTTTCAATTTTCGAAAATTCAGAGTTGACCGTGAAAATTGGACCTATGCCATCTTTATAATGTATTTTACTCTATTTTTACAAGAAAAGTAAAGAAACAAATTGGAGCCGTTTTTGAGATAATTTTGAAAATGTCCGGGAGGCTTTATGTAAAGTACCCCTAAATTTTAAAGAATGTTTTTCAAAATTTCAAAGTATTCACTAGAGCCAGATAGACAAGGTTTTCTTCACTTTGGAAAAGGTCGTACGTGTGGTTTAGGCAGTAGAGGTGTTCACAGACGGACCGACACAGACAGTCGGATGGACGTTTTGAAAAAAAAAACACTTTTTCGGCATCAGAGGACCCCAAAACGTGTATTTACGTTGAAATCTCGAAATCGATTTTCCGCAGCATTACTTAACTTTCTCTATACTATGTATATTACTCTCGTATATACGTATGTACACGAGAAAGTAACTAGTGGTGTTACTGAATGGTACAGAGTTTCTCGTAGCAAATTTTTCTAATTTTGCTTGGTGCGGACTGGATTTAAGTTCTTGCTCCATACTCGAGCCAGCTGCCATCTATCGTTACACTAAGTAACCCACACAGTAAGAATCAATCAGTTGATTCTGCCTTGCAAGGTGTTGCATGCTCAGTGTGTGAAATCAGTGAAGTGGTTTTTGTTGTATACTGGAACGTTATTAAATACTAATAAATGTAAATCGTAACAAATTTCTGCACCATAGAAACCCACGTCTTTTGCAATATCTACAACATTTTGACCTTTATTTGTCTTTTTTTGGTATGTAACAATACAGAATTATTATTATGATTCTTTATTTCAATTTGTATGCCATTGTTCTACTTTGTGTTTATATATTATTTCTGTTTTGCGTGGTGACCCAATTAATTAATCAGCATGGCCCACCAAACTTCAGAAAAGACGGTGAAAACTCAGCTGACTAGGCTGACCAATGCCATCAATGCCTTTGAATTATTTATTAATAATTTTATAGACCCAGATGGTCCACTGCATCAAGAACTATTAATTAGAGCTGATAAACTAGATATAATGTATGAAAAGGCACAAGGCCTTCTCGATGAATTAGAACCTGATTCAAAATTATTCTCTCCTGAAGAAGTGTTTGATAAATATTGTAAAGTTAGTTCAAAACAAAATTTGTCATAATGCAACATAATAATTTAGTATCTGAATCTCGCCTAGCTTCCCCTGCACCTTCATGTGTATCAGAAGCCTCCAGTGCTAGTTCTTTCCCATTTAAGTTACCTGAGATAAACTTCCAACGTTCTATGGAGATATAATGGCCAAGGTTGAGGTCTTTCAAAATGTTATTGATGCCAAACACATGACAGATTCTAGTAAGTTCTGTTATTTGATGGGTTACTTTAAAGATGATGCTAAGGGAATTCTGCATAATCTTGAAGTGTCAGATTCCAATTTTTCTGTTGCTTGACAAATGTTAAAGAATCGCTTTGATCGCCCACGAATAATTGTATCTCAGCATCTGAATTCAATTCTAACGCCCCCCAAATTGAATCCTGACTATGCCAAGTCACTACAAAAATTAATCGGGGATGGATCTGATCTGTCAGATCTATGACTAATTGCTCTTGTGACCAAGGGACTCCCACAGAACATTCTCAGGGAATGGGAGTTATCCTTGAATAATGAAAATTTTCCTGATTTCCAATCTTTCATGAAATTTCTGCAGCACCAGCGGAGGGGCCTTAGTGTCATGCCTGACCCCTACCCCCAATCTACAAAGGGTGATAATAAGAGAAACTTCCCTCTTGTTATAGGTGCCCAAAATGCAAATCAGAGCACTTTCTTAGTGATGTTCCGGAATTTTTAAATTAGGAATAGGATAGATTAGCATTTGTTGAGGCAAATAATAGGTTAACAGGTGTCTAAGATTTAAAACAGACAGGCATACTAATTGCAATAAGAATTGTTCCATTTGTGAAAGATCTCATCATCAGTTGTTACATAATGATAAAAACTCATCAAAGGCGCCCCAGCCAGCTGCTGTGACAGCTGCTTGCACTATAAGTGTTGGCTATGGAGTGTTACTGCGTGCTGCTAAGCTTGTGGGTTTCACTCCTAAAGGGGAACCCTACCATTTAAATGCTCTTCTTGACAGTGGGAGTGCTATCAATTTAATTACTTGGGAGACAGTTAAAACTCTCAAACTTCTCACGAGGCAATTTAATATCAATATTGTTACAATAGGCTGTGATCCCACGCCTACTAATCATGTTGTGCACAACAATTGCATGCAATTGAAGGTTTAGTCTTGCCAGAACAACAATCCCTGGTCTAAAACCATTGAGTTCTTTGTTGTACCAGATCTTCCCGAGTCTCTTAAAGAGACTTTTTATCCTAGCTCGTGGTTTCTGCTCACTGATGTATTTTTGGCAGATCCTTCGTTCAATGAATCTAAGGCCATTCATGTACTGCTCGGTGCAGACATATGTTTTGACACATTACTTCCTAATACTAGGAAAAGATGTGACGGGAAATTTCCCACTTTGCAGGAAACCCGTTTAGGTTGGGTCATTGCAGGTCATACTCCTTTGTGCCCTGCATCTGCAAATCCAAATTATTTTAACTTCTGACTGTGAGTTGTCACAGTCCATCACAAAATTCTGGGAGGTGGAAGAAGCTACTCCAATTTCCCCGAAATACTCTGGAGAAGAATTAGCTGAAGCGCACTGCGTCAACACTCATAGAAGGGATGATACCGGAAGGTACATTGTTTCCCTCCCCCTTAAATCAGAACCCATTTTAGGTGATTCAAAGGCTCAAGCTTTGAAAAGATATCATGCTCTCGAGCGTAGGTTTGAAAAGGATAGAAATTTTCATCAGGCTTATCAGGAATTTATGCAGGAGTATTTAGATTTAGGTCATATGCGCCTAGCACCTCCTCACTCTTTTAATGACGCTTATTATACTCCCCATCGCGCTGTTCTCAAACCTCATGCCAGTTCTATGGGTCAGCGTCTCCATCAACCCTCCGGCCATTAAATACCATACACAATGCTGGCATAAGGATTAGTACATGCGCCTACCGCACGAGTCGCATCGAATGCCTCTTGGCCGAGGCTGGAGAACCATCACTGAGCCGAAGGCGGGATATTCTGATTGCCTCCTATGGCGCGAAATTATCCAATGTTGATACTCCCTCGCGTCAAGCAGAGAAGTATGCGCTCTTAGAGGCACGTAAATTTGCTGGATCGATGTCACTAAAGGAAGTAGTGATCTGCAGTGATTCCAAAAGCTCTCTTGAATCCATCTCCTCCTTCTCGTCTTGTGACCCACTGACAATGACCATCCAAGAGCAAATTCACCATCTCTTGGTCCGCCACTATATTTTAGTCTTTTGTTGGGTCCCTGGACACGTGGGAATAAGAGGAAATGAAATAGCTGACCAGGCAGCAAAGTCTGCCTCGAAGAAAAGAGAATTAGACATTTTCACAGTCCCCACGGAAGACACTAAGCTGTTTATAAAACGCTCTATCCGCAGTGAATGGCAAACAGAGTGGCATAACTCAGATTTTAAGCTCACGAGAATCAAGGATTCCATAAATTCTTGGTCTTCCTCATCTCGTGATGCTCGGCGCGAGGAGATCATTTAAGCACGCCTACGGATCGGTCACTACCATTTCTCACACGGTTATCTCCTCTACGGGGACCCACCCCGTATATGCGAATACTGCAAAATAGATCTCACCGTGGATCATGTTCTCTTGCACTGTGTTAAGATAAGAGAGAGCCGTCGAAGGCATCACCTTGCTAGCTCCCTAGCGGAGATTCTTAGAAATGACGAATCTTCTCTCTGCAAGCTTTTTAGCATTTTACGAGTGACTAACTTGTACAGCCTTATCTGAGAGAAGATAATAATGTCAATTATTGGCTTTTAGCCCGAGATTTTAAAGTAACTCTTTGGCATTTTTCTGCCAAACCGTTTTATTAGGATACGTTCCTTTTCAGTTTTACCTTGCTTTGTATTTAAAGATTTATATTTTCCTTTGTTAGCTTGGCACTGCAATATTGTGCACTGGTCTTAAAATAATTTGAGACGGGCGCAAATGACCTTAGCCGTTGAAGCGCCCTTAAACTCAATCAATCAACCCACTGAATTGTCTAATCAGTGGCAACAGATATTTGATTCGTTACCTGACTTGATTAAGTTCAGTTTCCCTCGCTGTGTTGTTCCCTTTGCTAATGCGGAAATCGAACTTCATGGCTTTTCATCGCTGTCCAAAGGCAATGATTGCGCTGGAGCAAGCAAGCTCTCCCCTCTCCACCCCTTTTTTCAGTCCGATTGGGATGTGGGCGGGAGACTTGTGGAAGCTGAGTTGCCGCTTGATGCAACTCAACCACTAATTTTCCGGAAGTCAAACCCGTTTGTGACTGCACTTGTAATGCATGCTCACAAAAGCCTTGCTCACACTGCTGGGCAAACTTTAATATCTCATTCAAGACAAAAATATTGGATCCCTTCTGCTCGCAGGACAGTAAAGGACACATTTAAATTCTGTGTTACTTGTTTTCGTCATAGTCTGGTTCTCACTCAACAGCTGATGGCCAATCTGCCAGCCGTTAGAGTGAACCCAAATCTAGTCTTCCAGTCTGTAGGTGTAGACTACACTGGACATTTTCTAATTAGGTACGGAGGTCCGCGCAGCAAGACGGTCTCCGAGGTGTATATTGGCCTTTTTATATGCATGGCCACTCGTGCCGTGCATATTGAAATGGTTTCGGCTCTAACTACTAGTCCCTTTTTAATGGCTTTCAAGCGATTCATTGCGATTGCATTTCAAGCGATTCATTCACTCATTCGTGGTCTACCCGCTTCCATTTTCTCAAACAACGGCACAGCTTTTCTTGGTGCCAACAGCTTCCGGCTAGAAGCACTATTTAAGCTTCTCCAGTCCCCCTCATTTCAAGCTCACGTTGCTGATTTTTGTTCCACAAATCGTATACATTGGAGATTTATTCCTCCCAGGAGTGCCCACTACGGTGGCCTCTGGGAAGCCAATATCAAATCATTGAAATACCACTCACTTAGACTCATGTCTGAAACTGTTTATAACTTTGAAGAATTGCTTGCTATATCACTTTAAGTTGAGGCCATTCTCAACTCCCGACCAATAGTCAAGCCTTCAGATGGCCCCAATGACCTCGATTACTTGACCCCCGGTCACTTTCTAATTGGAAGGCCACTTACGTCTCTTCCAGATCCAAGCGTACTTGCTAACCGCCCCTCACGTCTGTCTCAGTGGAGGCAAGCCAAAGCAAGAATGCAAAGGGTGTGGGCAAGATGATCACGAGATTACCTACACACGTTGCAACAAAGATCAAAGTGGACGTCTGCATCCCCAGATGTCAAATTAAACACTCCTGTCCTTATGGAAGACAACATGCCTCCTCTGACTTGAAAGTTAAGCATACTAACAGAATTGTTCCCTGGCCGGTATGGTCGTGTTAGGTCGGTCAAGGTCAAAACCCAAAGTGGAAATTTTGTGCGACACGTTAATAGGTTGTGCCGTTGCCTATTGGGAATGTGGACATCTAATGATGTACATATTCATTCCAGCTAGATTTAGCGTACTCTAAGTTTCATTTAAGTAGGTTAGGTTGTCATTAGTCTCTATAACTAGGTTAATTTTAAGTACAGTGTATATTTTCTTTGTCGTATGTTTTGTCATTATAATTGTCGTTTTGTTAGTTGTAATTATATGGTTTTCCCTTTCTAATGTATTGTTAGTTGTAATTCTCGTGTGTTTGTTGTCACTCTATTCTTCCCTCACACATCCTGGGGCCAGGTTCGCCACGCTCGGAATTTGTCCCCTAACCTACGTTCAGTTGAAGGTTGGTCGCCCTCGGTTGTGCTTTACTTGTCTCACCCACGCTCCCCTATTACGGGCTCGTAATTTCTTGCGCGCCTTGTTTTTTGTCGTGTAGCATGTAGCTTCGCGTATCTTAATGGCTCATAACGAGCAATCTTTAAAAGCACTTGCTGGAAACCCCTCTAGACTGTGTTATCACTGAGGTAAAGCTAAGGCAAGGATGAAACCCTTTCGAGCACGCAGATATAATGTAGTAACATGTCATACGTGAGTTTAGCTTCAAGTGTGAGGAATATTGTCTCTCAAGTAACTTGTACATGCGCAGCCTTGTCCTTTCCGCTTCGGTGTCCGTGTTCTTTCGCCTCTCCCACTGTCTGCTCATTCTAGGCTCTAACTCGTCATACTCAACACTTGTCATCTTACCTATGTTCAGGCTTGACCAGTCAGTCTGTTTTGCGTGCCTGTCACCCATTGCCATCCCCATTCTAATCCTTCTCCCCTTTTATAATTTGTTGATTATTTAGGATCCCTATTATTAATTTTTTAGTATTTTTTATAAAAAAACACTTTCCACAATACAGATACTTTATCCACATCCTCAAATATCTTATGTTGCACATAAAGGCTCATATAAATTGTAAGAATTTTCAAAGGTTAGCTAGCAAACGAGCATATTAAGGTAGAAAATAGAGGGAATAAGAGAGTTTATTATATTGGCAGCCCATCGGGTGGGGCTCGAATAAGAAGGAGAAGGAGGAATGGGTTAGTTTATTACATATGGTTTTCACTACGGTGTCTGTTACTAAAGGCTTCTCTCGTTGTTCTTTTCAATCGTCTAATCTTCGCATTATAATATTCCGGATCACATCTTGTTTTTATCAATTTACTTGGTACAAATGCCTACTCAGCATTTACTAGAATATTTTTAAACGCACCCCACATTTCTTATATTCCTCCCCCTACACTAAGAAACTCGCCATGCCCTTCTCTTAAGTAATTCTGACACCCTTGTACATTCGCTTTCTTGTATTCCCTCACTAGAATACCAATGGAAATTATTTTCCTTGAAATACTTAACTGTAAATCAACTAAAATGGCATTATGATCAGTTATACCTTCTATAACGTCGCATAAGAATAAGTCTTTCGGTCTAATTAGTCAAATATCCAGAATCGAGTCCTGTCGGGTGGGCCGGTCTACTACCTGCGCTAATCCGCGGTCCCGGACATGTCTGTTGACTAGTTGTTGTACTTTCCCTTCGCATACAATTCCATTCCAGTTTGCAACTGGGAGATTTAAGTGATGGCTATTCATATTTTTTATTCTTTGGTGGAGGGCGCCTAAGATTTCGTAACTATTGCCCGGTGGACGATAGCAGGAAATTATTTCTAAGATACTTACTTTTTTAAAAATATTTTATTGATTTTGTTGGTCGTACATGGGTCAGTTTTAATCTAAACTTTACGTATGTTTGATAGGCTTACATGTTAACTTATATTAAAAACTTATTTCAAGGACTTAAATCTAACATAAGGTTGAGGATGGCCTATTGGGTCCTCTATTCTGGTTCAAATTCGGAGAAGGTTTTGAGGAATATATTGTAGGGATATCTGTTTTTTATTCTGGTATGGTTCGTTTCTTTTTTTGCGAGTCTTGCAAGGGAAGGGATTTGAGGTGAATAATAATAAACGTTGGTGGCTAAGTATGTGATGTAATGTTCAATGAGTTCTAAGTTGAGTACTTAATGAAGCTGATGATTGGTGACAAACCACGGTGCATTGGTTATGGTTCTGAATGATTTGTAATTTTTTAGATTGGTTTTTGAGGAATTTATCCAGATGGGACAAGCATACAGCAGTAACGGTCTTAGAATGGTTTTGTATATTACAATTGAGGAACGATATGGTAATGGGCTGTTTCTATAGATTAAAGGTTTTAATTGCAGTATTTTTATTTTGGCTTGTTTTATTTTTTTCGTCTATGTGCTGTTTCCAATTCAGTTTAATATCCAAGTTTAATCCGAGGTATTTAATAGGCTTGTTAGGGGTGGGGGTCCAGTTTAGTCTATTGTTTTTATTGTTAGGGGGTGGGGAAGGTAGTGAAAATATTTTTGCTGCGGTTTTGGGTGGATTCAGTTGTATTTTAAGTTTGGATGCCCAGCTATCGAGTAAGTTGAGGTATAGTTGTGTTATATTTCTGATGTCAATAATAGTTTCCAGAAGAGAATATTCCCGTATCGTCCGCAAATTGGGCTATGTGAATGTTCGTTAATTTAGGAAGATCTGCAACGTATAAGTTAAATTGTGCGGGTGAAAGTGGTGAGCCTTGGGGAAGTCCTGTGTTAATTAGTCTAGAGTTGTAATGATGATTATTTACGTCAACTGAAAAAGTTCTATTGTTGAGAAAGCTATTAATAATTGATTTTATGTAGTATGGGGTGCCAATTTTTTTGATCTTGTACATTAAGGCTTAGTGCCATGTCCGATCAAACGCCTGAGTGATATCTATAAATACGCCAATTGTGTGATGTTTTTTTTTCGGGAATGCTGTGTATATATGTTCGGACATTCTTAGTAACTGGTGTTGAATCGACAATTTTTCGGTAAATCCAAATTGTTCTTTAGGATTTATTTTCGTTATGTGTAGGTGACTGTTTAATCTTTTAAGTATTTATATTTTTTAAATATATTTGATAAGGATGGCAATAAACTGATCGGACGATAACTCAACGTTTGCAGGATTTTTATTTGGTTTACAAATGGAAATAATGATAGCATGTTTCCAGGTATGCGGAAATTCATCTCATCAATGATTGGCTGGGCCCTATCCCCACTCATGCAATTCTAAATCAAAATCTCGCGACGCTTGTCGCTGTTTAGAAAACGTCAGTCGCAGTATGAATGCCTTACGGGCAACATGTGTAAGCGCCCGGGCTCCGTGTTACGGCACGTAAAAATCTCGATGTCCGGTGAAGAGTATCGTATTCTGTATCGTTAACATTGTGTAATTTGCTAATTTTATGTAAACTGTTAATTTTGTATCAACTATTTCAAGTGCCACGAGTAACAAGCAAGGTCAGCTGACTCCGTGTAGCGTCATATGTTAAACTACTTCAAGTGTGATTTAAACTGCCACGTGCTTGAACTGTACCTGTGAAAATGTTATAAGTGACAACTCAAGAGACATTACGCTATTGTGCAAGGTGAAATTGATGATTTATTCACAGCTGATCCTCATCGGAAACTTCCTTCATCTGAACTGTCGAATGGAACGGACCGGTTTGTGTAAAACGTTCAACACCAAAATACAGTCCACTTTTCCCCAAATGCAACCAGGCAAGTTCACATTTAATAGTTGAATGATCAAAAGTGGAAGTTCTAGCTACTCTAATTCTTAATGGTACTAATACACATCAGAGAAGGTGAATTTCTTAGGAGGAAATTTTATAAATAAGTAGCATGTAAATTTTCACTCTTGTTGAATGTTGAATTAAAAAAAATTAGTTCATACTCATGGATGCTTGTCATAAGACTACAGTATACCTGTCCATAGTTGATAAAACATAATTTACAGTAATTATTACAGTAGTAAATGATAGTAGTATGTATAATTTACAGTAATTATTACAGTAGTAAAGGATAGTAGTATAGCAAATGTAGAAGCGGATTTGGCTCAGGCGCACAAACACATTGGGGAAATGACGTTAAGGATCCGGGAGTTAGGAGACGTCAGCAAAGGAATGAAGAGCAAAATGTCGCACTTGAGAAAGAAGATTTCCGAGCGGCCAAATATGAGCGAGTCTCTTCTATCAGATGCTCCGTTTAGTAAAGTGAAGGTACTAGGCGACTTGATACTGCGACACAGCGAAGGCGTATTGAAGAGAAAAGGTGCCGAAGTATCTGTTTTCCCCGGAGTAGACATTGAACGAGTGACCTCGGTAATTCATAAAGCCAAACCAGATGAACAAACAGAAGTGGATTTAGTTCATGTAGGGATCAATACGCGGAAACAGCAACTTGTTTACGACACAATCAACATATGTGTCAAACTAGGACAAGCCATTAGAACTAAATTTAAAAACACGAGGGTCATTGTTTCCGGAATTATGCGCCGGAATGATGCCCACATTAGTAAAACACGGGACGTGAATTCTGGCTTGCTGTGGCTCTGCGAGAAATTTGATGGACTGTTCGTTGATCTCAATCACTGGCTAGGGCACAAAGACCTAGGACGGGACGGCCTTCATTTCGACTCCCGAGGGGCATGGAAGCTGGGATTTCTTCGTGACCAAGGAATACAGTCGTATTTACATACAGAGTGACGACCGGAGGAAGAGGCAATGTTGGCGCCATGGGCATTGATGGTTGCATGAAAGGAAGCGACACTTTCGGTAGCTGCTGTGGGGGAGGTGACGGTGGCGATGAATGTGACTGCTGCGGGGCAGGTGACGGTGGCGACCCATGTGACTGCTGTGGGGGAGGTGACGGTGGCGACGCGTGTGACTGCTGCGGGGGAGGTGGCGGATGCGAGTATGTGAGTGTTGCGGGGGAGGTGCCGGTGGCGACTCATGTGACTGCTGTGGGGGAGGTGACGGAGGCGACCCATGTGACTAATGCTGAGGAGGTGACTAAGGCGACCCATGTGACTGCTGCGGGGGAGGTGACGGAGGCGATGCATGTGACTGCTGTGGGGGAGGTGGCGGTGGCGACGCGTGTGACTGCTGTGGGGGAGGTGACGGTGGCGATGAATGTGACTGCTGCGGGGCAGGTGACGGTGGCGACCCATGTGACTGCTGTGGGGGAGGTGACGGTGGCGACGCGTGTGACTGCTGCGCGGGAGGTGACGGTGGCGATGCATGTGACTGCTGTGGGGTAGGTGACGGTGGTGATGCATGTGACTGCTGTGGGGAAGGTGCCGGTGGCGACCATGTGCCTTCTGTGGGGATGTGACGAAGGCGACCCATGTGACTGCAGCGGGGGAGGTGACGGATGCGACGACTGCTGCGCGGAGGTGACGGTGACGCGTGTGACTGCTGCGGGGAGGTGACGGAGGCGATGCATGTGACTGCTGTGGGGAAGGTGCCGGTGGCGACCCATGTGACTGCTGCGGGGGAGGTGACGGTGGCGATGAATGTGACTGCTGCGGGGCAGGTGACGGTGGCGACCCATGTGACTGCTGTGGGGAGGTGACGGTGGCGACGCGTGTGACTGCTGCGCGGAGGTGACGGTGGCGACGCGTGTGACTGCTGCGGGGGATGTGACGGAGGCGATGCATGTGACTGCTGTGGGGTAAGTGACGGAGGTGACCTATTTGACTGCCGCGGGGAAGGTGATGGTGGCGACGCGTGTGACTGCTGCGCGGGAGGTGACGGTGGCGACGGGTGTGACTGCTGCGGGGGAGGTGACGGAGGCGATGCATGTGACTGCTGTGGGGGAGGTGACGGAGGCGACCCATGTGACTAATGCTGAGGAGGTGACGAAGGCGACCCATGTGACTGCAACGGGGGAGGTGACGGAGGCGATGCATGTGACTGCTGTTTGGGAGGTGACGGTGGCGATATATGTGACTGTAGCGGGGAGGTGCCGGTGGCGACGCGTGTGACTGCTGTGGGGAGGTGACGGAGGCGACCCATGTGACTAATGCGGGGGAGGTGATGGAGGCGACCCATGTGACTGCAGCGGGGGAGGTGACGGTGGCGACGCGTGTGACTGCTGCGGGGGTGGTGACGGAGGCGACCTATGTGACTGCTGTGGGGGAGGTGACGGAGGCGATGCATGTGACTGTTGCGGGGGAGGTGCCGGTGGCGACTCATGTGACTGCTGTGGGGGTGGTGACGGAGGCGACCCATGTGTCTAATGCTGGGGAGGTGACGGAGGCGAACTATGTGCCTGCTGTGGGGGATGTGACGAAGGCGACCCATGTGACTGCAGCGGGGGAGGTGACGGTGGCGACGCGTGTGACTGCTGCGGGGGAGGTGACGGAGGCGATGCATGTGACTGCTGTTTGGGAGGTGACGGTGGCGACCCATGTGACTAATGCGGGGGAGGTGATGGAGGCGACCCATGTGACTGTCGCGGGGGAGACGACGGAGGCGATGCATGTGACTGCTGTGGGGGAGGTGACGGTGGCGATGTATGTGACTGTTGCGGGGGAGGTGACGGATGCGACCCATGTGAGAAATGCTGGGGAGGTGACGAAGGCGACCCATGTGCATGCTGCTGGGGAAGTGACGGTAGCGACGCGTGTGACTGCGACGGGGGAGGAGTCGAGTCCACGCGAGAGACGACCACGGCGGGAGTGGAGATGTCAGTGACAGTGGCGCATGAACCTTGGAAGGACGTATGGGTCCTGAACACTGACTTTCAAGTGAGAAGAGGCTTCACTAGGTTGTTGGAGGCGAACTATCGTAGTATCATGAATAAGGAAACCGAACTTTAGAATTGAATTGAAACGTGATCCTGATATCGTGATAAGAGCAGAGCCTCTGCTTTCGGATGCAGCAGCAAACCTAGAAATTTTTCGTTCAAACTACATTACGTTTAGGGGGGATCGCGAAACAAGAGGCCGTCGTGTTTTTATTTGCGTGAAAAATACTTTTAATACCAGATCGAATTGGGTTGATAAGGAATTTGAAATGACGGAAATTTGAAATGAGGAAATAAAAATGTTTGTGTTCAGGAAGTATCTTTCAGTCCCGACTTGTTCGTCTATGAGCTAACTTGGTGCCTAGTGTCTGTGCTCCCGCAGTGCGTAGTAACAAAGACTGGTGCTCGCAGTGAACGTTCCACGCAAACGAGTGACATGCGACACAGACTCATCAACTATTAGTCAAACCCTACTAACGCTTCATAATAGTGACATCAACACTTTCATCAACGGTAACAGAAATTCGACGCCGCAAGTTCTGCGATCAGAGGAAGCCATGGATGTAGTACCCGGCATGACCCCGCCCCTGACCAACACTCAAGGATGCTCGGAGGCTACCCAGTCAACAGGAGCTACAAGCAGCACGGAGCAAGGTGCAGTAAGAAAAAGGTTAGTCTGTGAACTTGATGACTTTCATTATAAAAAAAGAAGTTCGGAATCCAGCAATTACAGTGATCCATCTGCCCATGATAGTGACCTTCAATATAACATGTCAGTAGATAACAGATTTCGTCTGCTTGCTAGTAAAGACCCCATGCCCGAGGACATAAGGTTCGAGTATCTAAAAGATCATAAACAAGATGAAATTAGTTTATCAAATAAAACCCCATCAATATTTGTAGCCCGCATCAAACAAGTTAATAACTTTGTCAAGGAATTAAAATTAATGTAACCCAAAATTTCGTTGCAGATATCAAAAATAGCAAAGTTAAAATCAGTGCCAACACATCTACAGACTTTCGTACAATAATTAAATATTTAATACAAACTCAGCGAAATTTTCACTTGTTTAAAGATCCATCGAACCAAAAATATTCAGTTGTATTTAAAAACGTACATCAGTCAATTACGGAACTCGAAATCTTCTCAGATTTTAAACAGCGTCACCTATCAATCACCAAAGTTACAAGACTACTAAAAGACAATAATCCAATTCCTGTTGTGGCCGCCGAATTTAACGGAGGTGAACCAATAGAATCAATCTTAACAATAACGCAAATATGTAATCATCGTGTGAAAACAGAAAGACGTAGAAAACCTCTAGGCCTCTTGCAGTGACAGAGATGCTTAGATTACGGTCATACGAAGAATAATTGCAATCATGTTAACAATTGTGTTTTTTGTGCCGGAAATCACTATTATGTGACGTGCCTCAACAAAAATAAAACCCTTCTCTATGGGAACTGCAACGGAAATCATCGAGCGGACATACGAAACCAAAATTGTTTTTATTTTAAGGACATCCTTAAAAAACAATGATCGCAACAAAACTAATAGAAATCAAAACCTTCAAAACTCTCAATCCCCCCCTCCTCCAAATCAATCCAAAGAAAATTTCCCAAAATTACCCCAAACCAGTACTCTCCGAAACTTCACCCACATCTCAAACTCCAGAAATCGAATCCAATCCAATTCACAAAATTCTCACACCCACTCCCAGTCTTATTCCCATCCAAATGATTCTGAATCTAATAATCCAATTATCAGCACTATAATCAACTCAATCACCATCATGAATAAGAATTCCAATAGCATCAATAATTAAAAAAAACAGAACTAATTCATTTTCTCCATCATCATAAAATTGACGTAGCATATATCACTGAAACACTCCTCAATAAAAAAAACAATTTATCCCAGGTTACAGCATTTATAGAACAGATCAAACAGAAAATAAAGGAGGAGGGGTACTTATCACTGTCAAAAATTATCTTAATCACCACCAAATAATCTACCCAAAGCACCAGGAATCGAAACTGTCGCTATCCAAATATACATAAATAACCAACCATGGAAAATTATAACAGCTTATAAACCCCCCACAGCCAAAATTATAAATGCAAACTTTCCTCATTTATTTCAACCTACCGAGAAAACTGCTGTTGGGTGACCTTAATTCCAGTGGCGGCTCGTGGTCATACTATTAGGGTGTGCAACGTCTCTCTTCTCTCTCCCTTCCTCCCCCCCCCTCTCTCTCACACACACATACAATGCCCATACATTCAGACATACATTACAAGCATACACATATATTCATTAACATAGATAATGACAATTAGAAACAAGGTATATTATGAAGCTTGATAACATTCCTTTTATCACCAACGAGGATTGACCGCATTTCTTTTCACATTTGTTTCGACTTTGCTCGGCAACGACCCCTCCGGAATATTTACTACTTGTGTCGTGTTACCGCATGATTCGGCACTTCCAGAACGTTTTTCAAAGGGTGTCAAGAAACACATTGATTCGAAACTCTTTTACTTGCTATGGAGTATTTTCCATAAACTCGCTTTACAAATTTAATTTTTAAAGTTTCTATACCCAATACTAAAAAAATCCGGATAGTTTGCCGTCTACACTGACTGACGAAACACGAAGTTTGTGTCGCTTCAGTAAATGCTGTTTCTTTTCAGCAATTTTTTCTGTGACTTTTCCATTGATGTTATTTTAAGATTTTTGACGCTATTCCTTGTCAGTTTGTACAAACACACTTCACAGAAAAACGAACATTCTAACTTCGGTTTGTCGAAACGCATTGAAAAGTAGCCTCCTACATACGTTTACACAATACATTTTGGTTTTCACATACTTAGGAATGGATTTGTAATTGCAAGTCCCTTAAAAATGTGCAAATACCATTCGATTAACACAATACTTATGAATGCAACACTGCACAGCAATACGTTTGCGTTTCGCGCGCTACCGAAGAATTGCTTTAGAAGGGGTAAGAGCTCATTTAAGTGGAGAGATATCTCACACTTTCTTCCATCAATGCCACACTTCTCTTAAAAACTTGTGCTAGTTGAGTGTTATATCTTCACGACATGTCAAGGCATTTCCAAAGGTCGCGCCTGCGCAGTAATATCCGCACGGTCCTGAGTGTGCTCCCACCTTCCGTAAGCCACCATGTTCCCCCTCTTTCCCATTCAGCCCCGCGGGAGCCAGCGAACCCGGCTGCTCGCTGGCATTTCCCGAGTGTGCTCTAGCCTGCTGTCACGAAGGGCATTGGCGGCGGACTGTCAATCGCAGCTTCCGAACGGCGAGTGTTTTGAAATACCATGTTTCGGAAACGCTCCGAGAGGTCTTGTATTGCCCTCATGTTAAGAAATGTTTAAGAAACATTGCACCACAGTTATTTGGGTGTGCACATGCGAACGTGTGAATACCCACGAGCCGCCACTGCTTAATTCAAAACACATAAGATGGGGATGTCAAAATATTAATCACAATGGGAAAGTTCTAGCTCAACTAATAAACATTTCAAACCTAAGAATACTCACTCCCTCGGAGCCAAAATACCACCCTCAGGATCGTACTCGTAAATCGGACATCCTTGACAAAGGCATCACAAATACTAATATTAAATTCTACTCTACACGTATTTTCGGACTTGGCTCTGATCATATCGCGGTAATTATTACTACACACCAACTTATACCACAACATGCCCCTAAACCAAACTCAATAAAAATTAATTGGCACAAATTTCAAGAAACAGTAATAAATTTCTTACCCTTTCTTTTGTTGCAACGTGTGTAGGTAATCTCGTGATCATCTTGCCCACACCCTTTGCATTCTTGCTTTGGCTTGCCTCCACTGAGACAGACGTGAGGGGCGGTTAGCAAGTACGCTTGGATCTGGAAGAGACGTAAGTGGCCTTCCAATTAGAAAGTGACCGGGGGTCAAGTAATCGAGGTCATTGGGGCCATCTGAAGGCTTGACTATTGGTCGGGAGTTGAGAATGGCCTCAACTTAAAGTGATATAGCAAGCAATTCTTCAAAGTTATAAACAGTTTCAGACATGAGTCTAAGTGAGTGGTATTTCAATGATTTGATATTGGCTTCCCAGAGGCCACCGTAGTGGGCACTCCTGGGAGGAATAAATCTCCAATGTATACGATTTGTGGAACAAAAATCAGCAACGTGAGCTTGAAATGAGGGGGACTGGAGAAGCTTAAATAGTGCTTCTAGACTCACTGACACATTCACAATATTTAAGGAAGACTAGTTTTGTTTTGTGTTGGAAAATACCACTGTCAGTCTTGTAACTCTTGACTTTAACTTATTAGATTCATATAAATAATTTCTTGATATTTCAGTTAGCTGATATAATTTGTTTAGTAAAAATTGGAATTTGACAACTAGTAGTTCTTTTGTTTAATGTAAAGTTAATAATAATTTAACTTATTATACCTAAAATTCCTTTGAACTGGAAATAGTAAATTTAAATACAGTGAATTGAGGAACAAATTAATGGAGGAAGGGAATTGGTGTCACCCACACATTTGAGAACAGGAGGAAAAATTATTGCAGGTAAGAAATACATATTTATCTTACAAGTCAATTAAAGATGACATTATGTCCAAATTAGTAGATTTTTCAAGAGTGTGGCAATTTGAGTGTATACTAATGAGTAACACAATTACTGATGAGTAGGGAACGGACTTTATTGTAATAAAAAAAAGCAAAATATGTACATATATATGTACTTGTTTTTTCAAAAATATGCAAGAAAAAATAGGAAATATGTGAAATAAATATTCGTTTTAATGTTTACAATTCCATTCTTAAAGCGTTTTCCGAGCAGAGTACGTTGCCGATCAGATCTTTACATGGATTCAGAGAGACTGAATAAAAGTTTTACATCTACAGAAGCAATTATTCTCTAGTTTCATCGAAAAACCGAAGCATATAATGCTGTCGTATTATATACAATGTTGTTTACGAGGACCCGGAGCTCAAGTGAATAGTACCGTGTAGCCTGTGATAGAAGGGGCGGTAAAGGGAGCACACACACCCCCAACTCCAGAAAAGGGATAAGACAATGATCTGAATTTTTTATCGAGTTACGCATGGGGTCTACGAGACACGAGTAATCACGTGGTTGAAGTTCCTTCTACTTCACATACTATATCCGCTCATCATTGATCCCGACTACGCTGTTTCCAAGAAGCAGATGGGGGCGGGGGAAGATAAGTTTGACAATTAATAACGATTGTTCGGCGTTAATACAAGCGCATTGTGTATTTTTTAAGTATTTCAGTAACTAAGTTAGTTTTCAAGTAACATATATTTCGAACATCACAAGTGAAATGTTCAGTTTCGACCTATAAATATATTAAAATGTAACGAAATATGTATAGATATAATATAGTTATGTATAGATAAAATATGTAATTATACCAAAATATGTAAAAATATGTAAAATAAAAATGGTTCCAATTAATTCAGAATGTCGTGTTAAGTGTAAAAAATATTAGTGAATGCAGGTATCTTGTCCCTGTAAAAATATGTATTTACATGAAAATCCGTTCACTACTTATAACTAACTTCAATAACCAAAAGTATCATAACTTAAACCAGTCGCTCAGCGTCAGTAATAACACTCTGTGGCAATTCACACGAAAAACACTTAAGCAGAAAAACGCGATACCACCTATAAATTCAACAACAGATAAAGCGTACACATCCTACCAAAGGTCAGAAGGACTAGCGAACTATTTCGCTTCAACGTTCAGTGTCAACAGCACTAATTTTCATCCTGGACACATCACTACAACCAAATCAGCATCAGAACAAGAATATGGACCTCACCAAAAAATACACTACACTTCATTCTCTGAAATTAAAAGAATTATTAATAAACTACCTCTTAAAAAATCACCCGGACACGACATTATAAATAATATCGTATTAAAACATTTACCTGCACCAGCAATAGCTACCCTCAGAAACATCTATAATTCGTGTCTCAGAACAAATTACTTTCCGCATACCTGGAAACATGCTATCATTATTTCCATTTGTAAACCAAATAAAAATCCTGCAAACGTTGAGTTATCGTCCAATCAGTTTATTGCCATCCTTATCAAATATATTTAAAAAAATATAAATACTTAAAAGATTAAACAGTCACCTACACATAACGAAAATAAATCCTAAAGAACAATTTGGATTTACCGAAAAATTGTCGATTCAACACCAGTTACTAAGAATGTCCGAACATATATACACAGCATTCCAGAAAAAAAAAACATCACACAATAGGCGTATTTATAGATATCACTCAGGCGTTTGATCGGACATGGCACTAAGCCTTAATGTACAAGATCAAAAAAATTGGCACCCCATACTACATAAAATCAATTATTAATAGCTTTCTCAACAATAGAACTTTTTCAGTTGACGTAAATAATCATCATTACAACTCTAGACTAATTAACACAGGGCTTCCCCTAGGCTCACCACTTTCACCCGCACAATTTAACTTATACGTTGCAGATCTTCCTAAATTAACGAACATTCACATAGCCCAATTTGCGGACGATACGGCAATATTCTCTTCTGGAAACTATTATTGACATCAGAAATATAACACAACTATACCTCAACTTACTCGATAGCTGGGCATCCAAACTTAAAATACAACTGAATCCACCCAAAACCGCAGCAAAAATATTTTCACTACCTTCCCCACCCCCTAACAATAAAAACAATAGACTAAACTGGACCCCCACCCCTAACAAGCCTATTAAATACCTCGGATTAAACTTGGATATTAAACTGAATTGGAAACAGCACATAGACGAAAAAAATAAAACAAGCCAAAATAAAAATACTGCAATTAAAACCTTTAATCTATAGAAACAGCCCATTACCATATCGTTCCTCAATTGTAATATACAAAACCATTCTAAGACCGTTACTGCTGTATGCTTGTCCCATCTGGATAAATTCCTCAAAAACCAATCTAAAAAATTACAAATCATTCAGAACCATAACCAATGCACCGTGGTTTGTCACCAATCATCAGCTTCATTAAGTACTCAACTTAGAACTCATTGAACATTACATCACATACTTAGCCACCAACGTTTATTATTATTCACCTCAAATCCCTTCCCTTGCAAGACTCGCAAAAAAAGAAACGAACCATACCAGAATAAAAAACAGATATCCCTACAATATATTCCTCAAAACCTTCTCCGAATTTGAACCAGAATAGAGGACCCAATAGGCCATCCTCAACCTTATGTTAGATTTAAGTCCTTGAAATTAGTTTTTAATATAAGTTAACATGTAAGCCTATCAAACATACGTAAAGTTTAGATTAAAACTGACCCATGTACGACCAACAAAATCAATAAAATATTTAAAAAAAGTAAGTATCTTAGAAATAATTTCCTGCTATCGTCCACCGGGCAATAGTTACGAAATCTTAGGCGCCCTCCACCAAAGAATAAAAAATATGAATAGCCATCACTTAAATCTCCCAGTTGCAAACTGGAATGGAATTGTATGCGAAGGGAAAGTACAACAACTAGTCAACAGACATGTCCGGGACCGCGGATTAGCGCAGGTAGTAGACCGGCCCACCCGACAGGACTCGATTCTGGATATTTGACTAATTAGACCGAAAGACTTATTCTTATGCGACGTTATAGAAGGTATAACTGATCATAATGCCATTTTAGTTGATTTACAGTTAAGTATTTCAAGGAAAATAATTTCCATTGGTATTCTAGTGAGGGAATACAAGAAAGCGAATGTACAAGGGTGTCAGAATTACTTAAGAGAAGGGCATGGCGAGTTTCTTAGTGTAGGGGGAGGAATATAAGAAATGTGGGGAGCGTTTAAAAATATTCTAGTAAATGCTGAGTAGGCATTTGTACCAAGTAAATTGATAAAAACAAGATGTGATCCGGAATATTATAATGCGAAGATTAGACGATTGAAAAGAACAACGAGAGAAGCCTTTAGTAACAGACACCGTAGTGAAAACCATATGTAATAAACTAACCCATTCCTCCTTCTCCTTCTTATTCGAGCCCCACCCGATGGGCTGCCAATATAATAAACTCTCTTATTCCCTCTATTTTCTACCTTAATATGCCCGTTTGCTAGCTAACCTTTGAAAATTCTTACAATTTATGCGGGCGTGAACTTGTGATGGCCCCCGTACAGGGACCGAAACGTGGTACTCGTGCAACGCGCGCGTGGATCAGCATCTAACTACCTTAATCACAACACATTCTATAATGGTTATTGATGAACCCGAATGCATTCATCTCAATTTATTGGCTACTTTTATGTACTATTTCCTTTTCTCTGATGTCCCAAAACGACAAACATATGTACAATAAGTGCCCTCTGACGGCACACAAAACAAAACATAGCAAACAAACAATACCCTTAACATTAAAACACAAACAAAGAACAAATAATGTCCATTCACACTGAAAATCACATAATACAAAATTACATGCAAAAACACATTCATCCTCACCGAATGCGCATTCTGTCGTTTCAGATTGTTGACCCTCTTATTCTATGATGAATCAACAGGACTTGGTATTTGACAGATGCTTTTGAAGTTGTCAGATAAAAATAAAAAAATATCCATGCATCACTTCCCTGATACCGGATGAACTCTGCAACATGCGGCCATATCACGCGTCGCCGTCGGCAATGGCCTCAGCTTCCACCATTTCCCAGGACCATATATACCACGACTCACACGGTTAAGAAAACCACTACAAAACGTTTTGTGATGAAACGCAAAGTTTCCACTACATTTAAAGTTCCCGCGGTGAAGAGAGACTGTTTTATTACGCGAACCAAAATAAAATAATCTGTTCGTATTAGATCGTACTGTCCGGAGCACGCTAAACCTTGTTTTGTAAACACTGCGACAAAATGTCCGCGACCATCGTCCAAAGGTGCCACCGCGTAAAATTAATGTTCGCGTCGCTTTTACCCGTAAATTATTCGCCCTTACTTACGAATTCATTCCCCCATTGGTTATAACCTAAAAGAGCTCGTGCGTAATTTCGGCTCATTCTTTGTGGTAGTGGAATGATAACTGAAGATCTTAGAAGTAAAATAAGATGTTATGACATAGAATATTGGTGATATCTACACAATTAATTCCATTTTCTTTTCGAAGTCAGTTTCCAAATCGGAATCGATATTTTGAGTACCGCCTCAAATAATTGTTTGATGGTATTCGAAGGAAGACGGAAATATGTGAATAAGATATATAGTTTTATACGATTATTACAGATAATACGAGACCGTTTGGCTGTTACAGCATCACTAGTTTGACATGTGGAGAAAAATATATTGAGACTGAAAGGGACTGACTGCCCAGCTTGCCTGTCTGAAAGTTCGGCCTCCCGTGCCGCAAGCCGCTGGGTTTGGCCGTTCGGCCGCGTCGAGTGAGGGCCCAGACGGGTCGGGTGACGCAGGGGAAAGGGGGAGGGGAATCAGGTACTTTTTTTGAAATTTCACTTTACGCCGCTCCTATTCATCCGATTTGCATGATTGACACGGCGTTGGATTCACGAAGCACGTCGTCATCGCGCTATAAGCCCACATTTTTTAATTTCTTCCCGAAACTATGAGGAAACGTTTTCAACATTTTTTTGGAAATGTTTTTTGGAAAAACGGCATCGTAGCGTATATTCTATTTTAAAAAGGAGTCCAATGCCGTTTACAGATCGAAAATCGGACAATTTGTTCAGACGTTATCGATCTAGTAAATTTTGCTTATTTTGGTGCTGCCACGTGGTGGCGACAAATGGAACTAGTGTCGGTACATTTAGCCTTAACTTGAAATGTACGATTACAATTATCTTCGAAATTTTGTGAACCCCTTGCCCGATTTTGCTGATTGTTCTTTTTAACAATTCTAAATATTATGCTTTATTGAATGTTTATGTTAAATTTCACTTTCTTTCGCGCATTCGGTTAATTTAGAAAAAATGTTTACCCGTGGCGCTGCCGTCTTCTGTCTTTTTGAATATACATCTTAACATTTTGTGGAAAAGTCTTTATTCTCTGGAACGCTAAATTACTGAAATGATCGCAAATCATTACACATAGGACATTATTTCGAAATTATTCAAAAACTTTATGAAAGGAAACGAAAATGGCAGGGGAACGCACATTTAAATCATAATCTTGATGCGGAGGGCAGTAATAATTGGTCGGTATTTTTTAAATACGTTCGTAGAAGGAAGGGATGTAAAGATGAGGTTCCAATTGTTCGTGTTAATAATTCGCCAATAACGGACGATAGAGAAAAAGCAAAAGTTTTTATCATGTATTTTTTCTCTATTTTTGAGCAGAAATCTAACTGTATTCAGATACCAACGCTGACAGAAATCTTTTTCATATTGACGTAAACACTTTGCGGGAAAGAATAAACTTAATAAACAGAGGGAAATCACGAGGCCCAGATTCTATTTCCACGGACATCATTAAATTAGATGGAGAGGCTATTATACCGTATTTAATTAGGTAATTTAATGTATCTATAAACAACGCTTGCGTACCGGAAGATTGGAAGCTGGCTCTGGTCGCACCTATTTTTAAAAGTGGCGTCAAGACATTGCTTAGTAACTATAGACCAGTAAGCCTTACATCAGTCGTATGCAAGCTTAAGGAGCATCTAATTTCCAGCTACATCAGGAAAGAACAAGGAGTGACTTTACGAGGGTCAGTGCGGTTTCAGGAATGGTTTCTCGTGCGAACGTCAGCTAGTCTCACTTTTATAGGATCTAACCGACGTAGTTGATAAGGGGGTAGGATCGACGCGATAGTAATTGATTATGCCAAAGCTTTTGATGTTGTTCCACATGATCGTCTTATAAAGAAATTAATAGATTCTGGTATAGACACTAGAGTGGTAGCGTGGATAAACGAACTAGTCAACTCCATTTATAATGAATTTCTGGAGACCAACATGTTTGGTTTACTAAATCCGAGGTTCACTATATCCTATGATACCAAATTTAAATGGAATTTCTCCGCAATGATGATTTTACTAATATAGAGAAATAGCAAAATACATTAACGGCACGAATTGAAAATTTCAATATATTTATTAGGCCTTAAAAAATAAATTATTTTCAAATGTGTGCATCGTACGTTTGTCATTAAATCCTTCTCCAGCGTTCGTGCTCACTCCATTCTTGAGTCTGCATGGTTCTCTGTCTGTTTATAAGTAGGGCAATGCAGTCTTGGCATCTTTCAATTCCCCTTGCACTATTGGAACACCATCCCTCTCTGAATGCTCTTCGAACCGCCTAATAACAAACGAGATCCAATTAATTCCCAGGACTTCCTTCCTTCGTTCACTATAGCCGACTCTCTCAATTTGAATCAGTGAAAAGCCACTGATTGACAGTGACTATTCAGTGATTGTGGTAGTTAAAATCCGACCACTGACAATCAGTGAACTGAACTGAATGAATCAGTGAAAATCGGGACCACTTTTTGAATCAGTGAAACTTCACTGCTTGAATCAGTCAAACTGCACTGTTTGAATCAGTGAAATCTGTGGCAACTAATTGAACCAGTGGAGTAAATAGCTGTTGCAATCAGTGAAAGCAAGGCCTCCCTTATTTGAATCAGTGAAATATCGCATTGCTATCCCAGGAGTGGCGGCTCGCGCTTAGGTTGCACAACCCCCAGAAAATGAAAAAGATCTCATAATATCTTAGGAATATACATTTTCCTTTTAAAACATTCATTATTCAAGATACTGCAGCAATAGCGATGTATATGAAATCATTTTGAAACGAAAGGGCGTCCAAATGGCGCTCTCTCCGATGTCTGGTGCCTTGTCAGGAATTGCACCACGCTCTTGGTTCTATTAATGAAGTTATTGTTTTTACTCCTTAGTCCTTCGATTTAACACGGGAAAGATAGAGCTTTTTGGTTGAGCAACCACACAGCTGGCGGGTTGCGGAGATACTGCCTTTTTAAGTGAGATAGGTGAATACAAGTCTTTATTTAAACCAATGAAAAACATACAACAGAAGAAAACCGATGTTCAGGAACTTTTCAAAACTCACTACGGAGAAAAATTGGCTTGCAGATAACACTCTTTATTTTATGTACATATTATTGACAATTTTGGTGACAATACAACAAATTATAAAAAGAAAGTTGGGAAGAAAGTAGTGAAAGAATTATAATCCTCTTATAATTTAAATGTGTATAAATACATTTCAATGGATTTTTATGTGAATTTTACAATAAAAATAAATAGAGAACATTAAATGTCAAAATTTTTAAAGTAAAAATACAAATAAACATTTGATATTATTACAAGTATTTGGCAAGTTTTAGGGCAACTTAATCAGCTTCCTCTGCTAATTATAATTTTCATAATTAAAATCAGCAGCATTGCCAAGCTTAAAATTGGAAATGTTAATAGCACTGCATGCCTTTGTTTCTATGTACATATATATGTATACACATGTATATATACACATATATATGTGTATAAAGAAAACAAAGACTATTGTGTGTCGTTTCCTAAAAATTTGAATCTGCCATGCTACCGAACAAATGACTGATACCTGACACCGCAATGGAGGCACCTGGCCACTGATTTCAAAGTCAGGAATACAATTGATGAATGATGGCATGTGTCAAGAAGTGCAAGTTCTAAGCTATTAATACACCTGAGGTAAAAACTTTAAATGACTTACCAGATGAACTCCAAAACACAAACCTTCACAAGGAGCTAATTACAACACAAATATTTGGTAAGGTAAGAAATACTTTAAAAAAAGAGACATCAAAGTCTGGATTTCTTTATCAGAAAATCTATCAAAAGTATATTTGGATGAAGAGGAAAATTTGCAATTTTACAACTACTACATAGAAGAGATTACAGAGGAAAAAGTTGAAAAATCTACCCGAGTACCTCAGATGAAACAATTGAGAAACTTTTAAAGAAAGTTTTAGAAGATAAGCAACAAATATCTGAAGTAAAAAATTTGAGAAAAATTGTCAATGATTTTATTATCAATACTAGTGAAAACCCGTCAAAATTCGACGGTGAGATCTTAGATAAATGTAAAATACTGTGCCCAGACTAATGTTCACAATATGTTGCATTGTTTGGATCTTCGGGTTATAACGAAGAAATTCTGTTATGTGTAGTTCCCAAAATTTTGAACACGTATGGTCCATGACCAGGTGGCAAATGCAAAATGGCCCACATATTCCAATACTACACGATATGACACAAAAGAAAGAGCACTATTATACTGACGGATATTATTTCTAAAGTTTTTTGATGTGTCATTTGATTACTTCTGGCATATTGCTCAAAGGTAAACTTACTTTCCAATTTAAGCAACACAGAGTAAACACGTTTGCAGAATTTCTCTCGCATGGGAAGTACAAAGCAGAACAAAACCGACATTTTCTGCGCTGACTTTCTCATTCTCTGCGTCCAGTGTACGTTTCCTTCTTTGGGGCTGCGTGGACAACGATTCGGAATTCGACATAACCTGTGAACAACTTCACTACTTCAGTACAACTAAGCAAAACCCACTGTCCGAATGTTCTCTATAAAATACATCACAAAAGCAAATACATGCAAACTGTCAAAGCCACAATGCAAACACCGAAACAAAACCGTGACGAATTGTAAACAAATCTCAACAATCAAAACAAAACATCAAGCAGCGCCACCATGAAGCAGCGTGGACTCACATCTAGCGTTTCATATAATCAATTTTGAAACAGCATTTTGGAAGAAAACAATTGACTACTGATAAGCGTAGTATTAAAAAATGATTTAATTAATTAATTTACACCGTAAATGTTGGTGAATCAACACAAACAATATCTGATAACACATCTAGGGATCACATTCTTTCATTTAAAGGAAAAAATACTACAATCGGTTCAGTAGAAGCTCCAAACGAAGCCATGGCAGAATGCTTTATTTTTTTAAATATATAGATATTTAATGGAAGAAACTCAAACGCATGCCAATGGATAAACGAGTTTGAAAAAGAGTGTGAACGCTGTTTTGTGGAAGAGAAATTCTAAAATTTTCCTTTGACAATGCAAGCGCAGATTGGTACTCAAGTATGATTTTGAAAAATACAGTAGAATCAGAATGGAACAATTGGAAAAAGAACGCACGCATAAAAGAAATCGGAGCTGTACTAAACCAAGGACAAAAATGGGGATAATAAGCCAGTGGCATATTTTTCGAAAAAAATGAGTGAAGCTCCAAAGGGAAAAAAAGCAATTTAAAAAAGGTTGTGATATATTGGCAACATTGGCTACTTGGAAGAGAATTTTTGGTACACTCCAATCATAAACCTTTAAAAAATTTAAATATAAAAGCAATAACAGATTAAGAACTGGGTGATTTGACATACCATATGTCCCAATACAAATTTAAAGTTAAATATAATCCTGGAAAATTAAACCAAGAGGCAGACTGTTTAAACAGGCATCCAGTTCTAGAGCCCGATGAAAATTCAGATGACATATTAAAAATTGTAAACCTAGTGAAATTAGAAGACATAAAAAAGGATCAAAGAAGATGCACAAAACTACAAAACAATAAGAAAAAACTAATATTCAAAAATGAAATTTATTATAAAAATTAAAAAGAAGAGAAAAACTCTCATTATCAGAAGAATTTAGTCAAATATTACTAAAATATGTACACAATACGTATTGTCACCTGGGAAGAGCGCAGATGATAAATAAAGTAACACCATTCTTAACAGCGAAAAATATAAACATAAACATAGAGAAGATTTGTGAAACTTGTGACACCTGCTTAAAGAATAAATCATGAAGAAAATCAAAATATGGATTAATGTCACACCTAGGTTGAGCAACGTACCCATTCAAGATAGTTTCTATAGATACCATCGGAGGTTATGGAGGATCCCGGTCAACAAAAAAATACCTACACCTACTAGTCGACCATTTCACAAGATATGCTTATATTTTAACATCAAAAAATCAAAACGCTGAAGACTTCGTAAAACTAACTGAGGAAGTAACAAAAAACCATGATGTCCAGATGGTACTAACGGATCAATATCCAGGAATAAATTCAAAAGAATTAAAACAATTCCAAGTAAAGAAAAAAATAAAATTGATTTTCACTGCCATAGATGCGCCTTTCTTCAATGGTCTCAATGAAAGATTAAACCAGACTTTAGTGAATAAAATAAGATGTATTATGAATGAAACTGACAAAGAGGCTGCTATTGCTATGGACAACTATTGTGAAAAAAGCTGTGGAGAAATACGAGGCAGAGCATACAGTGACAAAATTCTGAACAAAATACTTGCTAGAGGGTAAAACCATAAATATCCTACCGCATGAATTAAAAAGAAAATGCACAGCCGAAGATTTAGAAAGAGAGAGGAAAATAGCACTCAAGAATACAATAAAACTTCATAATGACAACAAAAAAATATTCAACCTACACAGGAGACAAATTGAATTAAAAAGGGAGATCTTGTGTACATAGAACATGAAAATCACCTGAATAGGAAGAAATTAGATGAATTGAGAATTGGGCCATACTCGATATTGGGAAAATCTTAAAGTCTTTCTATGAAGTCAATACCGGACACAGAACCAAAGAATCAAATTTCTATGATATAACAAAACTAATTCCAATGGTAGAAGGTTATGATAATTGAACAATTGCAGAAGCATTGTTCATTTCCCAGGAGGGGGGGTATTACAGAAACCCAACTGAGTTTTTATTTCAAATTAAATATTTGAAGGATATAATCATTATATACTGCTAAATATGAAAAAAAATTGCTAATGATGTTGAGTATGCCAAATTTGTTGTAAATATTAATTTAAATAGTAAGTCAAATGCTGCAATGGGTGAAGGAATATTTTTTTATTATTATTATTATTATTATTATTATTATTATTATTATTATTATTATTATTATTATTATTATTATTATTAAAAGGAAGTGCAGATGTTAAAACCAACCATCACCCTGAACAAAACACGAATAGTTTTTCTATCCTTTCACCCATATCAAATATTGCTGGACATTTTTCTTGAAGGTTTTTCTCCTTTCCAATTCCTCCAGATGCAAATTAGAGCCCTCCTAAAACAGAAAAAAAGATAGGTCAAGAAGTTATGCGAGGAAAAAATGGTTACTTTATTTTCAGATTACATACAAGATCATACTAACTGGCAGAATTATTATGAGGTCTGGATTGGGAACCTCAGGAATGGCTTTGATGTACCTTCTGCACTCCCACTTCTCTGCCAAACTAGCCTCGCCATGTAAATGAGTATAATATAATGTGTTTAGTGACTAAGGAAAGCAAGGAACACCGATCAAAATAAATCAGTATTACAGCAGTTTTTAGCAAATTAAAATACCTTTCAAAATATTCACATTGTTAGAGTCCCCAGTTAGCTCCAGCACTTTCTCTTACACTTCTTCAAAACTCCACTCATGGACTGGTGTCAAACTAAATTGGAAATACCAAAGAATGAGTTATTAGTTTGCTGGCATGCCCGGCTCTGCTGTGGTGTAATCGAGAGCATTTTGGACTTTTTACAAATTTCATAAACGAAATTATCCATTGCACGTCAGATATTTCACACTGTATCACCAAACAGTTACATTAAAACTCTTAAGTTACATACGAAGTTTCCAAGTTAATAACAAAAACAAATACGTGATATTAACAACGTGTTCATAGCCTATTTCTTAGTATGGACAAATGTTCATCATAAAATAAAACGTCTCACAGTTATCAACAAGACGAGTCACAGAAAAGCGAAAACTACTTACCTAATACAATTAAAACAATCTTCAGACACAGGTCAGTTTTCTCGCAGGAAACCTCTATTCCACTGGCTCCGCCGTGGGATTTTGCTCACATTCACAACACAGCATGTGAATGACTGGACCAGTCGGTATGGTGGCGCGGCCACTGACAACCAGTGAAATGCTGGCGGTCATTTTGAAAAGGTTCACGTATTCACTGATTGTCAGCAAAACTACACATTTCGACTGAAGATATCAGTGACTTTGCTCTCACTGATTGAATCAGCGATAATTTCACTGATTCAGATTCAGAGAGTACGTGTCATTAGTATTACCCATTTTAGAATATGGCGCGATATGTTGGGACCCATATAGAATTTTGCAGCAAAGGAATCTAGAAAAGGGCCAGCGCAAAGCATCAAAATTTACTTTCAGGAATACCAAAAATAAAGAAATATGGGAGTCACTCGAGAGAAGGAGAATAAAGTCGCGTCTCTATGCTATGTATAAAGCGTATACAGGCTTTCGAGCGTGGAAAGAACTTCTGAGTCGATTAGGGAAATTTACATATTTCGGGCGAGCGGATGCACAAAGTTCAAACAAGAATTCAGAAAACGAACGTTGGGAAATATTCATTCGCGAATCGAACTATTAGAGACTGGAACGGTTTGCCTGAGAAAATGTTTAATCCCTTTCCTCAAAGCCTGAGCAAATTTAAAAATAAATTAGATTTCTAGATGTTGATATATGTATTATATCTTTAATGTTATTAAATAACTAGTCTACTATGTAAAGTATGTTGTATTATCACTCTAATAATAATAATAATAATAATAATAATAATAATAATAATAATAATAATAATAATAATTGTTGTTGCTGTTATTATTATTATTAATAATAATTATGTGCAGTGGCATGTAGTGCAGTGTTGTGAAGTTGAGGGAAACGAGTGTGTATGTATGAAACACATTAAAACTCAGTGATCCGCAGTATGGTGAAGTGAAGTGTGGTGAGGTGGAGTGTTATGAAAGCATGCACGGAGAAATGCTCATGTTAATTTTTAAAGTACAGTATACCTTATTGTACTTGTTCCCTATTGCTAGCTCTTGTCATTTATGATTAAGAACCACTGGGGTCCTGTTCCTAAGAATTCAATGCTTTCTTTTGTAGTAGTAATTAGGACACCTGAAATATGTAAATATAAATATATACCTTAAAACAAAACAAATAAGACAATAAAAATCAGTTAATTAAGCATTTGGTAATGGGTGAAAGTAGATAATTTTCTACCCAAATCAATATGGTTTTATTTGAAACTTCTGCTCACGAGGGAACTCACGCAGAAGAGGGAAGACGCTCGTGAAGTCGATAGTGACGATTCCGGTGAATGCGGGCTTCGTTTGGTCTTCTTAATTTTTTTTACGTAAAAGAAAGTTCAAATTGCGTATGACGTGCTATGGGGAAAAGTGAATTGTGTGCACATTTTCAAAATTCTGTGATCCATACACTAAATCATATACTACTTAAATAAAAAAACTCCCATGTAATAAAATCTATTTTCAAGGATAAATAAGCAATAAATTTTGGCTCTTATCCATGTTGTCCTTCGGAATAATACTTCCTGCCGCGACAACAAGGAAACGATAATTTGAATAATTGTATTTCCCACTGAATTCTAGAAGACGTGCACAGAAAATGAAGTTACATTTATGTCCAGAAGCAAAACAAGGGCCCATCTCAGCATTTGCTCAATGGATCAGGGAAACTGGACGAAAAACCTGATCGAGATGGGGGTCATTGACCCGGAAGCTGTAGTACAATAGTTGTTACAGGTTGTTTATACACATTTATACAGTCCAAATGGTAAATAATGCATTATGTATCATTGTTAAAATTAATGTTACTTTTCTTGTGATGCTCAGTATAGTCTCTAATTGTATAGAAACAGTTATACAGCAGAAACGATTTCACTTTGGATTTATACTTTTCTATCGAATTTAATCGTTTAATGTCGTCTGCGCAACAAGCAATCGTTTAATGTCGGCAAAGTGTTGTAAAATAATGTACATGTATTGTATGTGAATTTGTTGTAATGAGCTGTTGATACTGTCACCTGATGAATATGATTTCTACGTCGAGTGTTATAGTAATAGACATCGGCATTTTCTGAAAATATATTCCCGCCCTTAAGCAAGTCATTTTTGACAAAAACAACTGATTCGTAAATAAACAGACAAGGCGATGGTAAAATTCCTAGATTAATGAAGAGAGGCTTACATGAATCACGTGGGTGGGATTTGGTTATTATTCGTACAATTCGTTTTTGTAATCTAAAAGTCTGGGAGCTATAAGATGTATTTCCCCAGAATATTATGCCATATCTCAGGCGGGAATGAACATTTGCGAAATATACACAACGAGCAGTATGAAGGCTGACCGAATTTGCAAGAATTCTGAACGCGTAGCAAAATGAACTTAATTTTGTGTTCAATTCATTTACATGGACGTTCCATTTAAGGTTTGACTGAATTGACCAGTCTGGTCTCCAGGTCTCCGGCATGGTAGTTTTACGTTTTTGTGTAAGTTCTCTGGGGATCATACTTATAAAACTCTCTGATTCTGTCTGCCTGAGAACGAGCATTCTTTTGCGGCCATATTTGTGGTTGTCGAGTGTGTGGTAATTTTCGTGGAGTAACATACGGGATATTCTGTGAATTTTCCTGGCTAGTTGTAATAATGGCTGATCAGGTGAGCAATTTTATGATGTATATTTTGTGTTGCGCAAATGCAAAAATCATTTATTCTGTAAAGATGATAAATTGCGTGCCTTGTCAGTTCAGTACACGTGGTTATGTTAATCGCTTAACCCATTAAATTACATTTTTTGCTAGTTCGCTGGGAATTATCCGGAAGCTTCAGAGCTTAAGTGGTAAGAATTTGATTTTGCGCGAACTCAATTTATTGTGGGTGTTTTTGCAGACGGAGCGTGCTTTTCAAAAGCAGCCAACAGTGTTCCTTAATCGGAAGAAGGGCTTAGGTGCCAAGAAGCGAAAGTCCCTGAGATACACACGCAATATTGGTCTTGGCTTCAAGACTCCGCGAGAGGTACGATTATTACATGTGTTTCATTGATTGATTTTTGTTTCGTAGACGGAGAGAGCCTTCCAGAAACAACCGCATCTTAACCTCAATAGAAAACCCGGACTTAAGAAGAAACCACTTCGTCGCCATCGCAATGTTGGTCTAGGTTTCAAGACCCCACGAGAGGTTTGTTTTTATTTCAGCTGCAGTGGGTGGTGGTTTGGTGATGGCTGAGGTGCGAGCAGAATTTGCTCTTTGCATGTGGTGCTAACAGGGCATTCAGGTATTTGGAAAGGTGTTTTTTTTGTTAAAGTGTTTGGAGGCAGTGATCTTTTCATGTGGTGGAAGCAGGGCAGTGAATTCAGATGCTGCAAGTTGTTCAGAGTGCTGTCATGGGATTTGGACTTTCAATGATGCTCGTTAGTCATGTTTTCTTGTTATGGTGCGAGTGCTAGCCAAATTTGCTGTGTGCATGTGCAGGGTGGTGATGAACCCGGAAAATTGATAATGGGTATCAACAGGGTATTTTTCCCTGAAAAAGTTGGGGAGGAGGAATAATTTGGTTCTATAGAGAATGTTACTAACTGCTTATTGCCTCCCTCCAAAATTATGAAGAATGCTCTGAAGTAAATGAGTATAACGTGTGTGATTTCATGTTCTGTATAAGTTGGAGGTGCCCTGAAGGAAAGGCAAACTTATGGTGAAATCCCCTGCTCATTGCTTAGTGAAATTATAAATTGCTACTCGTCCCATCAATAAATGCCCTTCATAACTGCCTTATTACCCCGCAGCCACTACCTTTCTTATTTCCCCTTAGCATGGATGGTGCAGGCTGTGGGGATTAAAAGACTTCGTGAAGTTTCTTTATACTCTATGCGTAATCTCATTTTCAAACTCAAGAGAAAATTATTTTCAAAATTTTGAAAATAAGTTGTCATAATTGAAGCAATCAATGAAAACTATTCATGCGACTATGCCATACTGGGGTATTTGCTTAAAGTTATCAAATAATTTGAAGGAAGTTTGAAATGTCTGTAATTTTCAGTAACATAGTTTTGTTTGTTAGGTTTGGGGTAATGAAGTAACAAATATGTGGAACAAAGCTCAAAATATACAATACCCTGATTTGGCCAGTAATAACCTATGGCGTGGAGATACAGAACATGACAGCCAATGATGAATAAATTCTGAATATTTGAGAAGAAAGTTATAATAATTTATGATGCTGTACATGATGGAGGACAATAAGAGGATTAGAACTAACAGAGAAATTGATGAAATTTTAGAACATGAAGATATTGTTAGGTTTGTAAAGTCACAAAGGGTGCGTTAGTTGGGTCACATTGAAAGAATGGAGGATGCCTAAAACTTTATATAAAGCCAGGATGGACAGTAGACGGTGCCCAGGAAAGAGATGGAGGGATAAAGTGGAAGCAATTTGCAGACAATAAACGTGTGATCCTATAGAACAGCTGCCCAAGATTGCCAGCCTTCTGTTGTTTGGAAGGCCAAAGCCGATTTCGGGCTTTAGTGCTGGAAGATTATAATGAAGTAAAAATTGCATAACTAGGAAAATAGTTTGCATTTCACAGTTAATTTTTGTACTCGTCTTTGTATTTGTTTGTGTAATTTGTTTCCGGGTGTGACAACTGTGGTTATTAATCCTATCAGCATAATTTTTTATTTTGAAATCCAGTTCCAACTTTCACATTGGCTTTAGGATGATTGCCCCATTCATCTTGAATTACATACAGAAAGGATGGAGAGTACCCTTCAAATACATTAATTGGTGTTGAGTATTTCCTACTCCACATCTGTACTTATTTACCTTTTTATTCTATGAGCGTTCTGGCTGCCCCCAAACATCTCTATTTCAATCTTTGTTAGGTAAACTTTTGACATGGTGTGGAATTTGGATATTTTTATTTATCCAAGGGTTGTGTTCCAGTCTGTATTGAAAACTGCTGGTATAAATTACTTTTATGATTATCATAAAGTAACCACGCATTTATTTTTGAGGAATGCAAAGGAAAATTAGTTGAAACAATGAACAATTTTTTATTTTCATACATTAATGTTATCTTCTGCCATTTATTGACCAAAAAATCCTTCGTTTCTGCTACTGTCTCAATTTACATGCACATATTGGGACCCTTTCAAAATGCAAGACAATAAAAGCACTAATATATAATGATATCTTGTGAACATTGAGTAAATAATACCTCCTTTACATTGAAATGAGAATAATTATTTATACTTTTTAAAAGTAAATTCTATCATGTACTAATTACTTCTGAATTGAGTGCATTTTACTCTTTTCAAATTCTTTATGGTCGGTGACATTTATACGATATTTTAAATTTATATAAACGAATTTGATCTTCAACAAATCTTCTGTATTCCATTAAATGAAATAAAAATGTTCATCTCTTTTAATGCTAACCTATACCGTTGGTTGATGTATACACCATCCTCCATTTGCATGGCGGGGGATTATTATTTTAAGTAAGTAAGTAAGGAAGGTTGAGTTGAAAAGAATTAACAGGCAATGTTATGGATAAGAATTTTGATGCTTGGGTAATACTGCAATTTTTACATAGCTGCATGTGACATTTCATCAGCTGTTACGGTGCCATCTGATCGGAGCCTTACACATCACTACAGTGAAGTCACTATGAAGGTGTTCGACCTTCCACTTGGATGACACCATAACAGCTGATTTACTTCACAAGCATTTAGGTAGAAATCACAGTATAAGAATATGGAACTTCAGGTGTGCATGATTGGTGTCAATGAGGGTTGCATGTGGATTTCAATGGGCATGTGATTGTATGGTGTCATTCTTTCATAGTTGTATTGATTTATATACACAATCTATATTTTATATAAATAATCAATTAAGTGCTAGGCATTAAACTTTTTTTCATTAAATACATTACCAGAACACATTGAAGTGTTTGTTACACTAATAAAATCTTGATATAACTTCAATACACCACCTTTATTCTGGGAACAGTGCATGTTCGCTGTAAGGTTAGAATACATTTTTACTAATAATAGTAGCTATTCCGTCTTTAATTCAGAATCAGCGTTTGGAAACGTTGCTTCTTTTACAGTCTTCGGAATTTTTGCTTTCTCTGGTGTCTCTGCAGCAATCGCAGGGTCTTAGCAGGAAGTTTGTGTTGAGTTCACTCTGACTTATTATTTTAAATGGTCTCCTTAATTTTGTGTGATTGCAGTGGTAGTACACTTATTGATACACAAACCATTTTCGAATGACTATTGTATTGGATGCTGGTATATGTTGCGTTAAATTTATATTCATGTCCAGTGGTAGAAATGGTGTGTGTATATTAAGAAAGGGCAAATGCTTGCAGAAAGAGCCGTTTAAAAGTGAAGACAGTAACATGAAAAAATGAAAATTCAGTTACATAAACAATTGTGTTGAGTAACTTTACAAACACAGCCCTTTCAGGTTGTGCTTTCCCTACCTTTTTTTTCTTCTTCATTCCCTCTTTATACCATAGGACCAGTGTTTTTGCTTAAAATTTGTTCATTTTAACTTGTGTTAATTTGAAGTTGTTAAGGACTTAAGTTCTTAGTCCAATACCTCAAATACACTAAAAACATTTGTCTAAGCATCATAATGTTATAATGTGAATTTGGAATGAAACCATTAGAACCATCTGTATAAAATTGGCCATTAAGAACACTAATGTTTGGCAATGATAAACATAATTAGCCTTTATAAGAAGTTGATATAAATGTTCTGTGGAATTATATTTGGCATAAGATAAGGGATTGATTTTTATTATGAATAATATATTTAAAAAAATAAGGTATTTTGCCATGGCTTCGTTTAGAGCTTCTACTGAACCGATTGTAGTATTTTTTCCTTTAAATGAAAGAATGTGATCCCTAGATGTGTTATCAGATATTGTTTGTGTTGATTCACCAACATTTAGTGTGTAAATTAATTAATTAAATATTTCTTTAATAGTACGCTTATCAATAGTCAATTGTTTTCTTCCAAAGGGTGGCTGTTTCAAAATCGATATGAGTCGACAGCGCCACTTCATGGTGGCGCTGTTTGATGTTTTGTTTTGATTGTTGAGATTTGTTTACAATTCATCAAGGTTTTGTTTCAGTGTAATTATTGCATTGTGGCGTTGACAGTTTGTATGTATTTGCTTTTGTGGTGAATTTTGTAGAGAACATTTGGACAGTGTGTTTTGCTCGGTTGTACTGAAGTAGTGAAGTTGTTCACAGGTTATGTCGAATTCCGAATCGTTGCCCACGCGTCCCAAAAGACGCAAACGTACATTAACTGGACGCAGGGAAAGAGAAAGTCAGCGTAAGTGTCGTGATAGTGAGGTCATTTCGTTTTCTGCTGGGTCGTTGCCTATGAAATGTCAGTTTTGTTCTGCTTTGCACTTCGCATGTGAGAAAAATTCTGCAAACGATTTACTCTGTGTTGCTTAAATGGGAAAATAAGTTTACCTTCAGACGATATGCCAGAAGAAATAAAAATTGTATATAGGACATGATGACACATCAAAAAACTTTAGAAATAATATCCGTCAGTATAATAGTGCTCTTTCTTTTGTGCAATTTGGCACCGATATTGCATTGCCACCTGCCCATGGGCCATACGTGTTCAAAATTTTGGGAACTCGCATCACAGAACATCTTCGTTATACCCTGAAGATCCAAACAATGCAACGTATTGTGAACATTAGTCTGGTCACAGTATTTTACATTTATCTCAGATCTACATTTATCTCAGGTTTTCACTAGTTATGAATAAAAATCAATCCCTTTCTGGTACTTTTCTTAACAATAGTTCCTGTTACTGTGCATTGTAGAGGTTATTGCTTTTGCAAAAAGAAGTCATCTAAATACTAAAAAAAGACACAAGTGAAGGTGTTATCTGCAGAAAAGCTATTAATCCACATTTAAAACAGGACACAAGCAATATGTATGTGTCTTTCTACTATTAAAGATCATCTCAGATCACTCAATAAAAAGATTTATTGCGTGCAATCACCTATTGCAAGTCAACTACCCCCCTCATCCTACAATAAATAAAAATAATTTTAAAGCATTAACAAGTTGTATTAATTTATGATTTCTAAAATAAAACTCAACTAGTTGCCAATGCTGATTGATTCGACTAGTAAGATTGGGGACTTTTTGATGTGAAGGATGCATAGGTGAGAAAACTTCTCATAATAGCTATGCGTACGCCATTGTGGAGCATGCATGAGTTCTGCGTCTACAGCGCCAATTTAATTGGATTCCAGATTGTGTTATACTATAGATCAGATTTGAATATTTTCTTCATAATCTTAACAGATTCAATCAATATGTTGTTGATAGTATTTCCATTCATTGTAACAATTTACCATTACGTTTTAATTTAATTTGTTAATATTTTTGTATAAGGTTGCATAAAAGGAATTATTGCAGCAGATGTTTAAAAGTTCTAGAAGTGAAACGCTTGTATTCATTATATAACACTAAACTATAATATACACGCACACGCCTTATGTAATGCAGCATGATGCTGCCTCACAGCCCTCTCTTTAGCATTACATAATTTATGGATGATCCCTTAGTAAAGTGTAGTTCTCAGGGGAATTTTTTAATGCAGTGAAACATCTGAGAGATCATCCCTGTCAATGGAATGGACAGTGAAACCCGTTTATTGTGTGGGAATTATCATCTCCTATATTATTTCAGTAGGAGGACCGAGACATGTTGGTTGAAACGTCGGCACCTCAGCTTTTGACGCAGCATCACCTGGACAGCCCAGATCATGACTGGTCGCGGAAGCGTACGATGTCCTAAACAGAGTTTTGGGGCCTTTTAAAATAATTAGGCCAAAGGCCTCAAAGAAACATTTCTCACACCATTATCTACAGGTTGAGACCTTCTTGACCATTCTATTACATTTTTGCTGATTCAACGCTTCTCGATTCTACACTACCTGTTCAGAGCATATAGAATCTTAAACTGTATATGAAATTAAACTAATTAATTGATATTCTACACAATTACACTGGTGTCTGCTTGGGAATAACATTAAATAAGAATAGTTTGTTTTGACATGGGTGTATTTTATTGTTATCAATTGCAAAGAGACATTGGAGGATAATAAGGTCTCGAAGAAAAAGATATAATAGAGGCTTAATACGGAAATGGAAAAACAGGGAATAGAGTGGTGTTTAACATCCACAAGTTGACTGCTAGTTTCTTTTTAATATTTAATTGTGGTCAAATATTTCGAAAAAAAACAGCATGTGAAAACCATTCCCTTCTGGTTTTGATGGGGGAAAGGGTTAATGGCAAACCTGTGATCTGTTCTAAGATCTGTAGTTAAACTTTTTATTGTTGACCAACTTTGTATTGGTCATAAAATACATAAATACCTGGGGAAGCTCATCCTTTAGTGCCCAGACATTTAGATTGCAAAAGAAAATTATCCGAATAATGAAAAAATGCCATCCACGTGATCCCTGCAAGCCTCTTTTCATTGAGCTTGGAATCCTACCATTGCCTTACCTATTTATTTACGAATCTGTAGTATTTGTCAAAACTGACTGACTTAACGGTGGGAACATATGTTCATGTAATACTCATGTTTACAATTACAACATGACGTAGAACTCCTGTTCTGGTGTCAATATCAACTGCTCACTACGAGAAATCCACATACAATACAACAATGTACAATTTACAACTCATTGCCAGATGAAATTAAACAATTAAAATCGGTACACAATTTAAGTTACAAGTAAAATCTTTTCTGCTGCATAACTGTTTCTATACAATTAGATTATACTGACCATCAAAAAGAAAAATAATGTTTATTTTAACAAAACAATGTGTTTACTTTAACAAAGTAACAAATTAGTTTACATTATAATTTTTAAAAGACTTAATGTGCCTGTAACAAGTAATGTATTTCAGCTTCTGGGTCAATGACCCCCATCTCGATCGGGTTTTTGTCCAGTTTCCCTGATCCAATGCTGAGATGGCCTCTTGATTTGCTTCTGGACGTAAACGTAGCTTCCCTATGCACAAGTTTTCTTAAGCTTTCCTTTACCTAGTAGTGGTAGGAGAACTTACAGTGAGTTTCTATTTTATTAGTAATTCAGAAAAATCAAATCTGCCATTCATTTACCGTTGCACGTAAGTTTTCTATAACTCGGAAACAAAAATATCTAGTTTTTGAAGTGTTAATCTCGCCCTTTTTTTAATTTATTATTATTATTTCATCTTTCCACTATTAATAGTTAAATTGGTGGGAGGGGATCCTGAAACTCAAGAAAGCATGCGCAGATGATCTTTTCCCCCATCACATACAGTTTTTTACTGTTTTTGACTAAATAAATAAATATGATCCCCATGTTTCATTCGCTTAATTTAAAATATTTTGAGAAATTTTCACATTTTTATTAGATTCTTATAAAGCAATGTTTCGACCATTACTATATTGTAATCATCAGGCTCGGAAATTTATTTATTTATAAATTTCAGACCCTGATGATGCCTAGTTTGTCTTGGTTCAGAAATGAAAGTGATTTGCTATGAGGCATTTTACTTCTGATTGTATCACATACCCTGTACTGTGCATGAGCAACAAATCTTACACAATAGTTCAGTGTACTTTTAACATTGTTTTCAATTGTGCTAATGCTAGTCATATATGTTGCCTAATTACAACTTGACAGTTATTGCTCTAGGGAGTCCCAAAGACCGCAGTTTAAAGCTAGTCATTAAAATGTGATACTTATACAACTTTTGATGGATCTCCTGCCAGTCAACACAAAATGGTTTAGAACTGCCCTTGCAGTACAGTCTATTGTTACAGACAAAAGAGAAAGCAAACTTTTTTCACTCTGAATAGTGGCTTTATGAATTGCTTTAAGGTAATTTTCTTTATCGGAGTTCTTTTACTTTCTCGTATATAAGCATATATACAGAGAAATATACTTAGTGTTGAGAAAGTTATGTAATGCTGCGGAAAATCGATTTCGAGATTTATATATAAATGCGTGTTTTTGGGTCCCCACATACTTTTTTTTTCTTTTTTCTTTCTTTTTTTTTTTTTCCCAAAAAACGTTTATTCGTCTGTCTAAACACCAGTAGCAACTAACCCATAAGTATGAATTTTTCAAATAGGACATTAGTTGATCTGGCTCGACTTGAGGTGTTGTAATTTTGAAGGACTCGGTAAAATTTGGGGTATTTTACATGAAGTCCCTTGGACATATTTGAAATTTTCTGAAAAACATCTCCAAATTTTTTCTTTAAATTTCTTGTGAGAATAGAGTAAAATATAAAGATGGCATAGGTCTGATTCTCATAGGTATAACATGGTTAATACTGGACTTTCGAAAGTTGGAATTTTTTTTCTGCGTCTTCCTACAACTACAAAATTGAAGAAAGGAAACTTCAAATGAAATTTGTTGTTCATAATTAGCTCTTTCATTAAGGTCATGAAGATTTTTTGAAAATTTTAGTATTTTTCACACAATATTGCTTGCGATCTGTGAAATTTTAAAAAATTACAAAAACAAGATCTTCTGATATGGCTCCAAATAGTGCTAAATAAGATGACATAAACACCATATTGCTCTATTCTTCTGGTTTTTTCAAAAATTACAAAAATGTAATTTTTTTTTACTTACATCGTTATTATTTACATTTCCAGCTGTTTGTTCAAGTTATTGTATTTATAAGTACATGTTTTAAATAATGTTAAAGTCTCGAAAACTCAAGTTTTCTGTGAAAACTTGCTCAAAATTCCGCATTTTCAGAAACGCTCAAACGCTATTTTCTTCAATCTTTTCGGATGGGTAGTGCTAATGGCACTGTTTAAAATGACAAATTTCATGTTGGAGTATTCTTTTGTTGTTATTTTTTAAATTACACATGTCCTTTTTTTAATATTGTGCCATTAATATGCACATTTCTAAATCTATTTCAATTGTGAACTCTATTGCATTTGTGAATGAAAGTCCTTCAAATGAAGTTTTTCAAAAACTCAGAAAATTTCTGTGAAAAAGTGTTTCAAATTTTGCATTTACAGTAATGCTTACACACCAGTTTCTTAAAAACTGCTCCAAATTTTTCAATGGAAATTTCCATTTATGACGGGTTTTTACTATTCTTTAAATTATATTTCAATTCTACTATTAGAAACCAAAAAATTGGGGAAACTTCAAAAAAATGTAATTTGGATGGCGATGGATCGCAGCTTGCAAGATGATGTGTCAAAACGGTGAAGCCAGTCCACTGCAAGGAAATTAGAAAACTTTACTGTGAGAAAGTCTGCAATTCTGTTGCACCATTAGTTTCTGGTAGTGATCTTTCTTTCAATTTTTCTAATTATTCCATTGCTGGTGCTTGAACTGTGGAATGCCGTCACACAGGCAGTTGTCTAATAACTGAAAAACTCGTTCTGTTGCCTACTATTTTCTTCTGCCTCCTGAAAAAGATGAGACTGAATGTTTACAAGCTGTTTTGCAATAACAAATTTGTGTTTCTGGAGCTTTGCATGTTTCAGATGTTGCATTATTCTGTCATATTCGCCTTAATATTAACAACACAACGATCTGTGATTTATCTTCCTATCAGTTTGGATCAAATCATTCTTGAAGGTTTTCATCTTTGATTTAAGCTAGCTTCTGCAGTGTTTCGCTATTTCACTAATATATTCTTCCACTGTCACCCAAGTAAAAGAATTTGTTCAGATATACTTACAATGAAATTCGAAATAGGACGGAACTACAGTTACAAACATACACATAACTGCCTCTCATGTGTTGTCATTTTGTATTCTTTTGCAGTTCACGTGGTGTCATATAGCTTATCTGAAGTTGCTCAGGAACTGAGAAGCACAAGTATTGGATTGTTTAATTTCTTGTTAAAGCTGGGTATAGTGCTAAAGCAAGTTAAATGGAATTGTGGAAGTGGCCTTTTCCCTTCCTGCATTCTGGTGTTATTTCCCTTCTGCACTTCTATTCTTTGAAAATCTCTAGTTAAATGTGGCAAACATGTGAGAGATCTTCACTTTGTCACCCTTGAAATGTTTTTCAAATTGCTGAAATTTTCTCGCTATGTTATCCCAAATGGACCTAAATGAAAAATTTCACAATAAAGGGAAATTAAAATCTCATTGTGGCCAGAACACTGCTCAAAAGGTATTATTGAATTTTGTGACCAATTCACATAAAAGGAATTTCTTTTAAAATCTGGTCTCTAGTAGTCACCATAAGACATTTTGGATGTTAGTGCAATCAGTGTAATCAGTTCCAAATTGTCATATTTTTAAAAACATTTTGTATCTCTGATTGCCGTATTGATTACCCCTTTCCTACAACATTTACTGGTAATGTCGCTCTTCAGTACACATTTGTTTGAGATTGCTAACGCATGTCCCAGGGGCTTAGAATAGTAAAGTATTTCTGCAAAAATTTCCAAATTAGCCTGTATTTGTGTCAGATTGCAGTTTTGGTGCAAACAAATTAATTCCTCTTTCCTAAGAAAATCTATTTTTTGTAATATTCCTCATCTGAATACAGTTTATATAGATTAACAGGTTCTTGGTAATACTTCTTGCATGTTCATTCATTTCCAATGTGGTTCCCCACTTGGATGTATTATGAAATGCTAACATTATCATTGTGAACTCCAAGAAAACAAATGAAAGACTGTATATAAATCCATGGAAAAAATCAAAATATATAAGGAAAAAATACAGGAAAAGGAAGCAGTTAAATGAAAACAATGGAGCTACACACTTAAACAACTGAAGCTTGTTTTTCTCTGCTTTTTTTTTCTTCTCAGCTGGTTCCGAGCATAAATTAGGTGTCTTGGAGTTTTCATGGTTGCCACGGAAACTACATCTTGCTTATTTCCTCTTCTTATTCCGTGTTTATTGGTATCATTTACCACTATTCAGGACTTATCTCCAGAAGGAATTTAAGGCTATTTCAGTTTTAGGTTTTAGAAGATGATAATTTCATGCAATTTGTAATGAATATTATATTTAAAGAAGTTTACTCAATATATACATCCAGCACCACCCAGACATAAAAGGCCAGTGCAGTTATTCAAGATGGCCGCGTAAGAAGGCCATACAAACTGAAATGCTAAGTTAAATTGTGGTTACCAGACCAAAATATATAATTAATTACATTCTCAAACAATAAGAGAGGTCTACTGTCTCCAGCTGGTAGATTGTTCACATATTAGTTATTTTTCAGGGGAAACAAGTTGCATACACTTTCTGTTAATACAGTAATCATCACTTACAATGCACAGTAAATGAAATCCTATCTGTTCGCATACTTCAAAATATTTTGCAAGTCCAGATTTTAAATGAATTTCATCTATCATAGAGAGTCACTAATTTATCACTGTCACCGGTAGCGGTAGCTTAGTGCATCAACTGATGTCACTGCAGCGCCTCTGACCGGGAGGTCCTAGGTTCAAGTCCTGACAGCAGCAGAATTTTTGACACTAGCTTTTCAGCTAGGTCGAATTTAGTCGCTCCCTGGAGGAGAATTCTAGTGGCCGGCTGCTCTGATCGGTAGTTTTTCGTGGTTTCTCCGATCAACACCAGGTGAATGCCGGAGCAGTACCCTACCAAACGGGCCACGGACCACGCGCAATCTGTCCTTCCTCTTCCTTGTCCTGTCCTCTTACGTACACACTTACACTAACATGCACTACACTACCACATATTCCGGGAGACTGGTCAGGAGCTTAGAGCTTGTCCCGACTGGGGTGGTGGGAGAGTCCTGGTTAGGAGGAAACCCCCACTAGCCGATGGTAGGTCAGCGCCGGATCCCGCCATCCAGCGGGAGAAGATCACCGCCATCTCCTGAGGGGGAAACATGCACTACACTAATGGGACTAATGACCGGAGCAGTTGACGTGCCCGGAAACACGAAAAAATCATTCAATCAATTTATCACTGTCGCTACTTTATGTATTTGTTTCTTGTATACTATAAAAAAATGTTTTTACCCTGTTCCATTTAAGGTTCTGAACCAAAAAAACACAATCTCCTTATTGCACAAGGATGAGGAAATATTATGAACCCTAATGCTTGAAATATTTGTTAGAAAATGGCTACATAGTAAATAGCGTACAAATCAATACGAAAAGCTATGAACTGTACTGATATGCTCTTCTTTAAAGGCAGCAGGTTTGCCAAACTGCGAATTCGTGGTATCGATTTGAAGTCAGATGTCTAAATTAAAGCAAAACCATCATGAGGGCTGTTACTACTATTTGTATTAAAACATATCTTTAACCTAACCTTTTCTAAAACATCATTACTGTCATTAGTATTATACACACTATTGTAGTGCCTCCAATTTTTAATACTTTTTTACAATAAAAATACTTAGTTTCAATTCCTTATCCACCACAACTGAATTGATAATTTTAGGGACAGAATTGCAATCAATATGTTGAAGAAAAAAACTGCCTTCCTTATTAATCGAAGAAGATTCGTCCAAAATGAGCAACTCCAATTTGCTTCTTAGTTCATCAAAAGTACTGAAAGATATTTCATTTAATCTGGCAATATTTTCTTTTGCACTTTTTTCGATTGCAGCAAGCTGATACTCATTTTCTAAACTCAATTTCCTTTCTTGAAGACATTTTCTGTAGAAAGTGCTTGAGTGATTCCACTAAGCAGGACAAATAGGCGAGAAAGAAGGCATAGCTCCATGAGTGTGTTATGTATGTTTTTAAGGAAGACTGATTTTTAGTCTATTATCACAATGGAATGCCGAATTCTTCTCAATTTCCCATGTTCACAAATGCAATTCACAAAACTGAAACTAATCACTGAACTTAGCAACTTACACATTTCACTTTTTATCATAATTCCCTCACTGGAGCACCCCTTATTAGTCATTCACCATGATTCTCACTATTTCAACAGCAGACCACATCTACATAACCACAGCACGAAAGCTACATGTGCTTCTCAACATACACAACAGGATCGCGTCAACTCAAACAAGTCGGCCTTCTCTAGCTGCCATATTGGCTTTGAAAAACTGCAGTGTGCAGGTCTTGTATGTGTAGGTGGTGTTGATACAACTGATGTTTTGAGTCACAGACCTTTGTGTACCTTTCTACTCAAAATATTCTTTTGTTTAATCAAATAACTAGCAAAAGGAGGACATAACTTTTTCTTTTTATTTACCCATTGTACTGCAGGAATACCTGTTTAGGGTTACTGGAGGATAGGACTCCTGTCAATAGCCTTTTTCGCATTTGTTTCACACTTCCAGGGCCATTAGTAGATTATCGGGTCATAGAAGATCTTACAATATGCTTTCTGGAAGTAGGAGATGGGTGGCAAGTGCCATCCTTCATGTGTTTTCCCAATATTTACTGTTAATAAAGCCATTAAATATAGGTACTCATTTTGAAAGGAGGCTGAGTGAATTTCAGGATCACCCTGAATAGGACACCACCGGATAAAAATCCCCACCATTGATGGGGTTAGAAATCAGGTCCCTCAGGTTAGCAAATGTGTGTCCTAACCACTACCGTGACACCCATAACTTTTAAAAAATTCAAATTTACATCATTTATAAAGAAAGATTTGTATGGAGCTAGTAAATGTGTTTCTTTGTTGTGAAAGTTGTTGAAAGTTCTTGGTTCAGAGGTGTTTGATAGAATATCTTGTATAATGATAATGGTACCCATTGCTAGTACTACTTGTGATAAATGATACATTTTATTTTGCTCAGAATTTGTCTTAGAGATGCAAAAGTTCAATTAATTCATTAATTTCTATCGTTCTTTTCTGTAAGTATGATTGTCTACTGTGGAACTGATTTCCTTAATGATAACACAATTTTGAATTTTGTGAATGTTTTATTTTTTTCAGGCAATTGAAGGTACTTACATTGATAAGAAATGCCCTTTCACTGGTAATGTTTCTATTCGGGGTCGCATTTTGACTGGTGTTGTTCAGAAAATGAAAATGCAAAGAACTATAGTTATTCGTCGTGATTATCTGCATTACATCCGCAAATACAACAGATTTGAAAAGAGGCATAGAAATATGTCTGTGCATCTTTCACCATGCTTTAGGTATGATTGACCAATATTATTGTAAAAAGGTTCTTATTACTTAAAATTAGCAATAATTGACATTTTTTAATTTTCAGAGATGTTGAAATTGGAGATGTTGTGACTGTTGGTGAATGCAGACCTCTCAGCAAAACTGTTCGTTTTAATGTTCTTAAAGTATCAAAGGGGACTGGAGCCAAAAAGAGTTTCAAAAAGTTCTAAACAAAATACTGTGAATAAAGTGACTTAATTTCATGAATTGTTTTCTATTTTCCTTTAAATCCCTAACACTGTCTAGTAGTTGGGAAATGGTACTCAGAAGTCGGTATTAGACATACAAGATAATTTGACATAAAAGAATTGTGATATATAACCCTTAACTGCCCGAATTATTTTTTTTTTTGTTGCATGTCAATAAGAAACACATTAATAAAGGGGGAAAAAAATAATTTATTGAAAATATTTGTAACTTTTCTCAAAAATCCCTGTGTCCATATGGACATGCTGGGCAGTTATGGAGTCATTTTGTACAAAAATCTGATACATGTTTGAAAATGTGTTTTAGGAAATAAAATGAACAATAAACGTTATAAAATAGACTGACACAAAACATATTTAAAAAAAATAAAAAACATAATAAAATTATTTGGAAAATTTAGATGTACTGCTCTCATTCGGGTGTGTGATAGACTTCAAAACATTCTAAGCATAAACCTACATCACATGTTGCACACTTAGTGTGCACTGCTGATGTTTTGTTTGAACAATGGATACCCTTGCATCTCCTCTTCTTTTCAATTTTTTTTAATGTAATGCTTATTACTAGGGAACGGATTTTCATGTAAATACATGTTTTTACAGGGACAAGATACCTGCATTCACTAATATTTTTTACACTTAACACGACATTCTGGACTAATTGGAACTATTTTTATTTTACATATTTTGGTATAATTACATATTTTATCTATAGCTACATATTTCGTTACATTTTAATATATTTATAGGTCGAAAATGAACATTTCACTTCCGATGTTCGAAATATGTGTTACTTGAAAACTAACTTAGTTACTGAAATACTTAAAAAATACGCAATGCGCTTGTATTAACGCCAGACAATCGCTATTAATTGCCAAATTTATCTCCCCCGCCCCACTGCTTCCTGGAAACAGCGTAGTCAGGATCAACGATGAGCGGATGTAGTATGTGAAGCAGAAGGAACTTCAACCACGTGCTTACTCGTGTTTCATAGACCCCATGCGTAACTCGATAAAAAATCAGATAATTGTGTTATCGCTTTTCTGGAGTTGGGGTGGGAGTATGCTCCCTTTACCCCCCCTTCTATCACAGGCTACACGGTACTATTTACTTGAGCTCCGGATCCTCGTAAACAACACTGTATGTAATACGGAAGTATTATGTTTCGGATGAAACTAGCGAATAATTGCTTCTGTATATGTAAAACTTTCATACAGCCTCTCTGAATCCATGTAAAGTTCTGATCGGCAACGTACTCTTCTCGGAAAACACTTGAAGAATGGAATTGTAAACATTATAACGAATATTTATTTCACATATTTCCTATGTTTCCTTACATATTTTTGAAAAAATAAGTACATATATATGTACATATTTTGCTTTTTTTATTACAATAAAGTCCGTTCCCTACTTATTACCATCTAATCTAATCTCTTCTGGAACACTGGCTCTGTAGGTGCTGAGAGAGCTGGTTGATGGTCTTCCTGCACCTTTTACTGCACCCTTTACCTTTTACTTGTTAAATAAACTTGAACAAGTTGTCGCCTGAATTCAAGCTGTGTCATTTTTTCCCCACCTTTTTTCAATTGCCGAGCATTGAGAATTGATACATCAATTAGCCACGACAGCAGAGCCCAGTACCATTTCTTGTTTCGAATATTTATTCTATGCATGGAAACGTTCTCATCCATCTGGTCTACACTGCCCATGTATCTGTTATATTCTGCTATTGTATGAGGCCGTTGAATTTGGATCGCCTTTTTCTCGTTTGCTGAGTATCGCTTTTCTAAGGATACAGGTTCAACACCAGCACACATTGATGCTACAGCGACAACGGAGTTGTCAACCCACTTAGTGACAATTATTCCGTCGTCTTTGCAGATAGAATGCACAAAATGTCCCCTTTTCTCTTTTTGTAGAATTTTATTGGAAAGAAGAGGACAGCTTTTAGGTATTCTGTTTTTTTCATATCGTTCTTGTCCCTCCATATCTTTCCTCACGTAAAAAAGACAGAAGGTTAAAACCTGTAAAAAGTGTCAAAAAAAAGTGAAAGGGCAACTTTTTCACGTTTGTGTTGAAATCATCAATCATTTGAATGAGTGGCGAAGCCACTTTACCGGATTCTTTATCATACACACTATTTGAATTAGGTGCTTTCCTTTGGTAGAAAGAGAAGTTTACAAGGTACCCAGAAACCGTGCATAAACACCAGGCTTTGTAGCCGAACCTGATTGGCTTCCCTCGAATGAATTGCTTACACGAGCGCCTTCCAAAGTACTTGATCATGGATTCATCATATGAAAGTTGTTGCTTGGGTATAAAATATTGAATACATTTTCGCCTTATACTTTCTATGATATTTCGAATTTTCCACATTTTATCATTTACATCTAATTTGTTATCATTGCAGTGAAGAAACCTGAGGATTATTTCAAAACGGTTTCTCCTCATGGCATTACAAACAAATTCATTTCTCGAGTCTGGGCTGGAATCCCAGTACAGTCGTTTATTTCGTAGAGAGTTGTAACTACTTAGAATCAGAATGCCGATAAAGCATCGTTTTTCTTCAAAAGTTATTTTAGGATTTGGACAATTTTTAAAAATTGCATATTTGTTGGACTCATCAACTAATAGTTGCACGAGTTCATCATCAAAAAACATCTCAAAAAGTTGAACTGAACTTCGATCACAATGTTTATAAACATTGCGAAATGTGGCTAAATTTGAAGAAAGTTCCCCAATGATCCAATATTGTTTATTCCTACTCAGGTGGTCAAAATTCCTTGGTTCAGTTTCAATTTCTCTGTCAACTAATCTCACTTTAGCTTCAGCACAAAGTTGTCGGGCATTTAAATTATCTGGATTACCTCCATCCTCGTCCGTTAGAACTGTTGGGTCTGGTGGTGCAATGTACACTATCGATTTCAGGCACATTCCCTTCCCCATCGAAAAGTATATCCAGGGCTTCTTGGCGGTAACATCTGAATTTAATATCTTTTCAAGGCCTCTTATGGAAAAGTAAAGTCGAAAATAGTTAAAAAATCATTTGACATTATAACTGCCCAACGTGTCCATATGGACACACTGAAATATTTTTCATTATACTGAAAAACTAAAATCTCTAAAACTATTTTAAAAAATATGTATTCATACGTTAAAGTTTCTCCATGTATTTCATGTAATTCAATTTCAATTAAAATAAAATCAGTGTTTTAAAACAAGCTTGCTACACGTCGACGTCCATGATTTTTGAGAATAAAAAATTCTCTGAACTTCAGGAAGCGATTACGGTGAACTGACCTGCGATAGACCGTTCCAACAATGAGCATGCAGACTGATCTTTCTATTATATGCCATGCGATTGCCAACTTCATCATAATAAATATACCCTCTACAGAAAATGATAAAATGTTGGTAATGCGTTGTGCTGGGCATTTAAGGGTTTAATCTTGTGTAGTTTATATTTAGCAACTTAAGCAAAAAAAATTGAAAAAATGGGGAAACTGAATAGATGAATTTTGCTTTCAATCAATATGAACCTCCTTCAGTTGTAGTGTAATGGAAGAGCTTTCCCTTTATTTGAATACTATAGATTAAATTGTCTCTGTAAGAAATGAAAAGTTTTGGCTTCACCGATTTTTCTGTTCTGAATGCTAATAATGATTTCCTTTCACTTTTTCCCCCCTAACATATTCCGATGGTTTTGTCTCCTCTTGATAGACTTATCCACAGAGTAGTTGGTCTGTTCTACACTTTTTTAATTTTGATTTTGGCATAAATATTTGAGGCTATAAGTGCAAAAATGGCCTAACCCACATTTTTTTTTGCAATTTGAATTTAATGTTTTAATTGCATATCATTCTGCAAAATTTTTCTCTAACAATTTCCATGTGTTTTCAATAATTAGTTTTGTTACATGAAAAAAAAGTTTTTGCATGGAGTGTTTTTCTAGCAGTAGTGGCCTTTTTCACCCTGGGCCTGAGCAGCATCAATGCACCCAATGTTATATTTCTGCATTTTTTTCATGACTTATGATGAATAATACAATATTAGTTTATGTAATAAAACTAATTAGCTTTCAGAATTTTAAAAGGGTTCTGTTTTTGGTGAAAATGTTGTAATGTTATTGTTACGTGAAAATGTCAGGCATTATGCGTTTGGGAGTACAGATCAATTGGGATGTAAAATGAAAACAATCTTTATTTAGACTTAGCCCAGACTGAACAAATCAAAAGAATTCTCTTAAGAAAAGGTTCCTTTCCTATTGACTTAATGGTCAGCTAATGATACGTGTACACATACTTGACCAATGACATTACACTTAAGTGTAGGTAAATGTAGATATTGATTTGACACATCAGCTTTTATTATTATTATTACTACCACTACTACTTTTATTTTGACAGACATGTACACACAGCCATATAACAAAGATTACATCCCAGAAAGTTGATTCAAAACTTATAACTACTTTGCTCTAACATTTACAAATCTACTACTTTGTATAGTGTGCCAGGAATATGTCTGCAGTGACACCTTGCTGGTGAGTTTTGTCAACATTTTCCCTTATGACTAAAAATAATAATGTTTCAAGGAACGAGTAACATTTGTAATTTCTGGTTCTGCAAATATGAAAAAACATACATGGCATTTTATATAACAATTCCCAAGAACATAATAACAACGCTGTCATTATTTAATATTTCCTGTTACTCTCTCCTTGCATGCATAGCCGTTACCTAATATTTTAATTGAAAATTAATTTAGATCTATTCCAAAACTTGGTCAACATTACTCCGATTTACATGTCCCATTTAATAACATACCCAAGTAATTAAAGATTGCTCTCTTTTGCAAGGTCACATAATTTCTTGATTTCCAAAATGTTTGATTTTACTTTTTTATATATGTATATACTAAGTAATGTATGTAGTAGAGAGAAAATTATGTATTGCTGTGGAAAATTAATTTCGAGATTTCGATGGAAATATTCAATTTGGGTTCACCTTATTACAAAAAAGTGTTCATCCCCCCCCCAAAAGTCTGCGAACAACACCAGCGCCTAAACTATGCACAAGATTTTTTTCAAGCTGAATAAATCCCTGTAGATCTGCCCTCACTTGAAGCTCTGATTTTGAAAAACAATCATTAATTTTTCGGGTACTTTAAATGAAGCCCCTGGGGAATTTTCAAAATTTTCTCAAAAATGGCTCCAAATTTCTTCTTTAAATTTCGTATGAAAATAGAATTACACCTACAATGGTGGCATAGGTCCTATTTTCACTGTTAACTTTGAACTTTCGAAAATTGCAAAGATTGAAAATTTTTCTAATTATTCCCTCTATATCAAAATTAAGGATCAATATTCCCTTGAAATGAAATTTGTTCTCCATAATTGTTTCATTAAGGTCCTGTACATTTCTTGAAAATTGTAATATTAGCACAATACGGTGTAAAATATGTGCAATATTAAAGAATATCAAAGACTAAAAATTTCTCAAACTACTCCGAATTGTTTCTGCAAACATTTGGTAGGGATAGTGTTAAATGTTCTGTATTAGATAACAGACATTCTGCTCTTGAAAATGAGCTCGCATTTTCAGAAACTCATTCGCCGTTTTCTCGAAAACGACTCCAAATTTTTACTTGTAATTTTTTGTATGGATAGTACTGATTGCCCTGAATAAGATGTTATTAGTCATTTTGCAGTATTCTTTTGTTTAAAAAAAGCCATGTATTTTCTTTGAAATATCATTCATGCCGTTGATATGCACATTTCTAGCGTTTTGCATACGTTACTGCATTTGTGAGTTGAAGTGACTTCCAAGGAGTTTTTTCAAAAACTCATTTTTCTGTGAAAAAAATTTCAAATTTCTCTTTTACATTAAGACTTTTGTATTATTATATTAAGACTATGATATTTTCTTTAAAACGGTTCCAACTTTTTCAACGAAAATTTCCTTGTTGAACTAGGTTCTACTCTTTTTTAATATAGGTACTTGAAGTAATATTTCGATTATACCATTAGGAACCCAACAATTAAAATTAAAAAAAAAGAAAAACGTACTTTGCGCAGTCCATGGCATTTCGCAAGGTCGAAAAGCTAGCTCCAAGGTGTCCAGCGAATCTGGAATCTTTGAAATCCGGGAATTTTAAAAATACAGGAAGAATCGGAGAAAAAAAAACGGGAATTTGATTTGAAATTCGGGATTTTTCGTAATTTTCAGTTTTCCCCCCAAACATTTACACATTCACCTACGGCACCGTGTTCAGTAAAGTGCAAAATTCAACTCGGTGCATGATAATAGCAAGTGTCAAAAACGAAGAATGAGAAGTGTCATGTTTGCATGAGAATTGTTAAGTTCTAATCTCACGCATAACAACTTCAAACACTGCCGCTTGTGTAAGTGCAACATGGGTGGAGGTACCTAGCACCCCATATCATCTATAGCCTGTGGGTTGCACGTGCATGGACGTGATATTTGCGGAACGAACGTTTCACCGGGAAGTCAATAGCAGAGTTGCAGTTTGGGTCACGACTTTTGATTTTCTCGTATACGCAGTATAGAGAAAGTTATGTAATGCTGCGCGAAAAAACGGCGGATTTCCAACGGAGAAAAATTCATTTCCGTGCTCTGGTGACAAAAAGGTGCATAGAACCAGTTGCTAAATTAAGAGAGAAAAATCCTCTATCACGTGGTGTCACTATCACGCCGAAAACCCAATTGAAAGCAAAACGTCCGTCTGTCGTATGTGAACTACACGGAGAGAAATGTTATGGTACAGTGAACAACATATGTTTAGTAAGCCTTCATACAGTAAATACAATTATTTGTGAGCTCAAATTTACTAACCAGGCTTTGGTTTCGTTTAGTACATCAGACAATTCAAAATCGTAAGTGAATGTACAAATGGAATGTTCACTTTTACTATGCGTGTTTCGTAGGAAAAACTATTCTGTGATTTTTACATCTCGTGTCACAGTCGCTAAACGCTGTTTAGTAAATTCAAAGTACAGGAGGAAAGCATAGAGGCGTTAGCATCGAGGCTGTGCAGCTCTCAGCTTTCCCGCGTTTTCATAAATCTGACCAATTGGAATGGTTGAACATACAGCACGTGCAGCGGAAGAATATTTAGAGCCTCGTTTCCTGCTCATCGCTTCTCAATGAGAAGTTCTCTTCATTCATTACTCTTCCTGGTGGAGCCCAGCTGGTTTGTTCGTGAACGGTGAGGATTCTATCTTTGTGTTATATTATAGTTTTACTTTAACATAATGGCACACATAAATAGTGTCTCGGATCTACTTAAGATTTGGAGATTCTCTGAATATATTGCAGCTTTCGAAGGTAAGTCGAAATTATAAAGTCATCAAATATAATATAGCACAATATAACTACACAGCTATAGCTGTGTAGTTTATAGGTTAATATTATAAGTACTAATACTAGATGAGCAACCCAAACCCGTGATGTGTGTTTTCATTTGTACTTGGTTCTTACAGCAGAACCCAGCAAATATAGTAAGTTTCCTTATTCAAGTAAAACAAAATTCTCATTTAATATTAAAATTAATATTTACGTGACCCGTGTACTGAATATTACTATATACGAATCAGTTTACAGGACAAATGGTTTAGTAACGCGCACTGCGGCCTGTTTAGTAAATATTACTACATGCAGTCGTAAACGCTACGATTCGTTAAGGCTAAATGTACCGACACTAGTTCCATTTGTCGCCACCACGTGGCAGCACCAAAATAAGCAAAATTTACTAGACCGATAACGTCTGAACAAATTGTCCGATTTTCGATTTGTAAACGGCATTGGACTCCTTTTTAAAATAGAATTCACGCTACGATGCCGTTTTTTCAAAAAATATTTCCAAAAAAAAATTAAAATGATTTCTCATAGTTTCGGGAAGAAATTAAAAAATGTGGGCTTATAGCGCGATGACGACGTGCTTCCTGAATCCAACGCCGTGTCAATCATGCAAATCGGATGAATAGGAGCGGCGTAAAGTGAAATTTCGGAAAAAATACCTGACCCCCTTCCCCCTTCCCCCCTTCCCGCAGTGAACTTGGAGTGAGCATTCGCAACGATATTCGAGAACCACTGTCCCAGTGCCATATCGGATTTGGAAATCCCGGAACCCCTCCCCCACGGCCACTTTAGCCTAGCCCTTCGCGGCGGGCGCTGAAAGAACGCCCGCCCGGTGCCTAGAGGTTCTCACAGAGTAACAACCTGCTCCATGGTTTCACAATGGGCAAACTGAATCAGACCTGTAGAGATATTTCAAGATTTTCACCGTGAAATATAAAGATGGAGTCTCACAATTGTTATAAATCTTGGAAACTCAGTCATCGAAGTGAAGATTCGAAGGATTATATAGTACGAGTATATACACTTTACCTTCGATTCCTCTCCATTCGCGTGATTGTGATTATTATTATTATTATTATTTTTTAATTATAATAATAATAAAGTCCTAATGTTTCGTTCTTTTCAAGTATTATATTTCTCTGCTAAGAAAGCAAAGGATAAAAGTCAGAGAACTCAGCAGGGTATTCCAGCGTAGACCAAGACAAGATAAAGAAAAGTTTCTTCAAGAAATATAGCACGTCATACGTAGTTTTTAACTGTTTTTTGACGTTAAATAAATAAATAAATAAAAAGAAAAATGCAAAGAAGTGGAAGAACATAACAACAAAAGGAGACCTAAAGAAATGTTCCGGGTCATTCGAAATATGACCAGGGAGTGTAAACTGGCAATGAGGAATAGGCAGGGACCGAAAAGGTATTAGATACCGGTAAAATACCGGTATTTTACATACCTTTTTCAAATACCTATGTTCTTTTATACCGGTAAAATACCTCTATAGGACGTCTATAACGGTATGGACGTCCATAAAGGTTATAAGGGTATTATACCTGTATTTTCAATGAAAAACAATAGCTTACCATCCATAAATGTCGACTAAATAAGTTATTTTAGTTAATAATATCTCACAAAATGTTTATTAAACTAATATACTTTTATAATTGTTATTTATTGTTTGAATTATTATCTTGTTCACATATAACACTCGGTTACTAATAATTAACGAAACGCGAATGATTCCACTAATTCTTGTATAATAAATATAATCTCCACTTCGTCACTGCACAATATTCTCGCCCACTGAAAACTGCTCACCGCCCTCTTGCTACGCTTGGGCATATCGAATTGCCCTAGTGTAGCACGCAGCCCGCCGAAGAACGCGGCGAGATGTCTGCAACAGTCAGAAAAGTCACGCTATCAGAACAGCAGTGTGCCAGAGGCGCGACCCTGCTTCCAGCTCAGAAGGGTGACTACACTTGAGCGCGTGCCCTGGCGGCGCTGGGCTTGGATAGAAAGGAGCGCGAAATGAGGAACAAACATTCAAAACGTGACATGTCCACTTTACTCCTTTTCGAGAAAACGCAAAAATGTTATGTCATCAAAATTATGCAGATGTTTTATTTATACTTAATTCTGAATTATGTAATAATGATAGCTAAATATATTATTAATATAAAATTTAAATATTCTATGAACTTACATTTAAAGAAAACAACATTTATGTCAACTGGTAAAAAAGGAAGCCTGAACATCAACGGAGAAGTGATATACATGGCAGGCGAAATTAAATACTTATGAATTACAATAACAAATTCTGGATACTGTACAGAAAAACTAAAGAGAGGAATAATTTTAGAAAAAGCAGTGGAAAGAAAATTACACAAATTCATAAAATATGCAGGCATATGAAGTGATTGATTTCTAAAATTTTAGGTCCCGGAACGCGCTCAAAATGATTTATTAATTTAATACAAATAATTTTATTTATAATATAATGTAATAATTATCAGCGAGATACAGGAACGCCTTTCCGTCGTGTTCCGTCAGAAATCAAGCCTTGCGTAAGACCAAAATCCAAATAATCGAGAAAATGGTATTTCTAATCCTGTTGTGTGGGTGTAAAAGCTGAACATTGAGATAGACCGAAAAAACGAAGATGCTTTTGAAGTATGGACACGGAAGAAAATATTACGTACAATGGGAGGGCAAAAAGAAAAATGCCGAAATTTTGAAAAGAAAACAGAACTTTCTCTAAAAGCCAAAGCCAAAAAATGGAAAATAAAATATTTTTGACATACTATGAGTCGAACAAAATCTCTAGAAAAGGATTTTATGCTTGGAATGATAGAATGAAGCGGAAGAAAATGGTGTAAGTGGCACAATTGAATAACTAATACACAATATCACAAACAAAAGGAAAAAGGCAGTTCGAGTCCGAGTGAGCAGTGAACAAATTGCTAGCATCATATTGCTGTGTATACATAGTGCTGTCTTTTTACTATCGCCCAGGGTCATCTTATAGAGTCACAACTTCCTCAAATGGGTAAAGGAAGGTGGGCGAGAGACCTTACACCTAGAGTGCTTGCGTTGGCCGCCTCTCTGCGTACGATAGGACATACGTAGGAAATGCCAGAAAAATGGGGTCATTTCTTGGGCTGAAGATAGTCTACTGGATGAGGATGTTACAATCACCGTTCGTTTTATTCGAATACATGTATTGACAGTGGTATAATGCAATATTATTTTAACTTTTTTATAAAATTGTGATTATCGGTTCTTTGCATTCACAACAACTCATCACGCACATCGATAATAAACATCAGGTTTTATAAATGTTTCATTTTTTACGAAATACGTTCATGTGTCTCTACAAAATCTATGTTTTGAAAATATCAACATCAATGTTGCATCCCTATTCTCGACACCTAGATGAGGATCGCCGATTTAATACGTTTGCATTCTGATTCCCTAATATGAGGTTTATCAGTGACTGGTATGCTACGTTTTACTAGTAGTATATAAATCTTATAAATTGAATTGCTACCCGTTTAAATGTTACTGATAAGCGTGTACGATGTTTAGAAAAATGGTATCTTAATGTAGAAATGTGAAAGTTGCCGAACTGTATAACAAAACATAATTTACCCCCCTCATAGACGGATATTCCTCTTCTAGTGTGGGGTTCCTGTCTAAGGGTTAAAGTTGTATTGCTTTCATGACAATTTAATGCATTAAAAAATACATATATATGTCACAATACAATGATTTACACTACATCCTTTTACATTATCATTTACGCAGTTTGTATCAAAATGACGCGCCGGGAATTACTTTTTCCAACCTTCAAGTTTATACAAATATAACAATCATTTTATATCAATATAACTTACTAAGTAAGCTGGGACATGTCACGATTCTTCATATTATATTTTAATGTTTGTTACAGTGTTGGATTCAGGATGCATCTCGCTTGCGCGCTATTTTACCACTTCTTCAATTTTGTCCGAAAGTACGAAAACAGTTTTAAAATTTTACTTGGGAAAACAGATTCATCAGGTGAAGTCTATCAAAGAGACAAACGCCGTATTGAGATCAAAAATCGAATCGCAGGATAAAAGAGCTCGTGCGTAATTTCGGCTCATTCTTTGTGGTAGTGGAATGATAACTGAAGATCTTAGAAGTAAAATAAGATGTTATGGCATAGAATATTGGTGATATCTACACAAATAATTCCATTTTCTTTTCGAAGTCAGTTTCCAAATCGGAATCGATATTTTGAGTACCGCCTCAAATAATTGTTTGATGGTATTCGAAGGAAGACGGAAATATGTGAACAAGATATATAGTTTTATACGACTATTACAGATGATATGAGACCGTTTGGTTGTGTTACAGCATCACTAGTTTGATAAGTGGAGAAAAATATATTGAGATTGAAAGGGACGAAAAGGGACGAACCGACTGCCCGGCTTGCCTGCCTGAGAGACCGCCCTCCTCCCGTGCCGCCCTCCTCCTGAGGCCGCCGGGTTTGGCCGTTCTGCCGCGTCGGTGGAGCCTCCAAAATGGTCGGGTGACGCAAGCGTGAAGCAGGAAGGGGGGGTCAGGTATTTTTTCCGAAATTTCACTTTACGCCGCTCTTATTCATCCGATTTGCATGATTGATACGGCGTGTGATTCAGGAAGTACGTCGTCATCGCGCTATAAGCCCACATTTTTTAATTTTTCCCGAAACTATGAGAAATCATTTTAATTTTTTTTTTGGAAATATTTTTTGAAAAAACGCCATCGTAGCGTGAATTCTATTTTAAATAGGAGTCCAATGCCGTTTACAGATCGAAATTCGGACAATTTGTTGAGACGTTATCGATCTAGTAAATTCCGTGTGCTGCGATCTATTGATTTTTCCTATAAGTATTTTTCGGTGCATTTAGCCTTAAGTAATGTCCATTGCGACCTGTTTAGTAGTAATGACAATATGGCATTCGTCAACGGAACCGTCTGTTTAGTAGTGCCCATTGCGATCTGTTTAGTAAATACGACTACACGCGGTCGTGAACGCTATGATTCGTTTAGTACAGTCCACCAAACGCAGTTCGTTTTTGAGACCATACATGCATTAGTTCGTTGAACGAAACGGCCGTTTCGTAAAAGCGACTAAGCACTTTGTTCTACGAAAATTTACTAAGTGATCAATAGCATGGACTAAAAATTTTTCTCCGTGTAACCTAGCGCCTAAACCACACGTACGATCGTTTCCAAATTGAAGAACTCCTGTCCATCTGGCGCTAGTTGAAGCTTTGAAATTTTGAAAAACATTTTTTAAAATTTGGGGGTACATTACATGACATCCCCCGGACATTTTCAAAATTTTCTCGAAAACGTCTACATTTTTTTTCTTCAAATTCCTTGTAAGAATAGAGTAAAATACACTTATAAAAGTGGCGAAGGTCCGATTTTCACGGTTAACTCTGAATTTTCGAAAATTGCAAAAGTATGAATTCTTTTTCGGCGTCTATAGTTATACTTTCGTTATATTTCGGCGTTATAGTATTACAACTATAAAATTGAAAACATATTTTTTCTTCAAATGAAATTGGTTGCCCATAAATAGTTCTTTCATTGTGGTCATGAAGATTTTTTTTGAAAATTTTAGTAGTTTTCGTGCAATAGTGCAATTTATTATTAATATTTTATATAATATTAATTTAATATTTGCAATTTAAAAAATTACAAGATTTTCTCGAAAACGGCTCCAAAGCTTTTCTTTAATGTTTTATTATGATTAGTGCCCAACCAACCCTCTCCGATGACATAAACGCTATTAAATCTATACTGCTCCATTCTTTTGTTGCTTTTTTCAAAAATTACAAAAATGTTTTTTTGACTTGTCTCTCACGTTGGTAACATTTACGTTAGAGACAATTTCTTCACATTATTAGATTTATGAGTACATGAGCTCAACAATTTTCTGTAAAAATTAGCTCAAAATTCCGAATTTTCAGAAAAGCGCAAACGGTATTTTTCCAAAAATGGCTCCACATTTTTCCTTCAAATGTTTTCAATGGATAATGTTAATTGCACTGTTTAATATGTCGTAAAGTTCATTTTCATATATTTTTTCTCTAAAAAATTACACAACTAATTTTTTTAAATATCTCTCGTGTCGTTAATATGCACATTTCCATCGATTTGTATACATAACTAAATTTGTGAGTGGAAGTGCTTCGAAGGACTTTATATGAAGTTTTTCGATAACTCAATAGATTCCTGTGAAAAAGAGCTTGACATTTCACGTTTATAGTAATGCTTAATCGCCATTTTCTTAAAAGCGGCTTCAAATTTTTTAATGAAAATTTTTATTTAGGACAAGGTTTTACTATTCTCTAATATTCTGGAAGTCATATTTCGTTTCTACTATTAAGAAACCGAAAAGTTTAGAAAATTTCAAAAAACTTTCGGCGACAATAGAGGTCAGCTGGCCAGAGAATGGAGCAAGACCAGTCTACACCAAGGAAATTAGAAAAAATTGCTACGAGAAAGTCTGTGCCATTCCATAGCACCTCTAGTTACTTCATCGGAGTAATATACATAGTATAGAGAAAGTTATGTAATGCGACGGGAAAAATCGATTTCGAGATTTCAACAGAAATACACATTTTGGGATCCCTGATACCGAAAAAATTTTGTTTTTTTTCCCAAAACGTCCGTCCGTCTGTGAACACTACTAGCGCGTAAACCAGATGTACGATCTTTTCCAAATTGAAGAATCCCCTGTCCATCTGGCTCTAGTTGAAGATTTGTAATAAAAAAAATTCTTCAAAATTTTGGGGTGCATTACATGAAGCCCCCCGGACATTTTCTCAAAAACTAGTGCAAATGTTTTCTTAAAATTTCTTTTAAGAATAGAGTAAAGTACACTTAGAGGTCAGATTTTAGTGGTTAACTCTGAATTTTCAAAAATTGCAAAAGTTGATTTTTTCGTCTTCCTACAAATACAAAATTAAAGATACAGATTTTTGCTTCAAATGAAATTTGTTGCTCATAATCAGTTCTTTTAATGTCATGTAAATTTTTTGAAAATTTTAATTTTTCGCGCAATATGGCATACAATATTTGCAAATTAAAAAAATAAAAAACAAGATTTTTCAAAAACGGCTCCAAATTGTTTCTTTAAATTATTGGTATGGATAATGCTAAATGCACTGTGTAAGACGACATGTACGCCATATCACTCTATTCTTTTATTTTTTCTAAAATCACGAAATGGTAATTTTTTTGACTTCTCTCTCACGTCAGTAATATTTACTTTAGAGGCAATTTCTTCACACTATTATATTTATGAGTACATGTGCTTTAAATGTTAAATAAAGTTTCTCGAAAAACTCAACAGAAACACTTTCAGAAAGTCTCAAACGCCATTTTTTTTAAAAAATTTCGTTGCGCCTTAGTCCTATTTATCGACGCAACGCGTCTCTTCGCCCCTGGTCGTGCGTTGAGCGCGGAGTAATCCTCCATTCATACCTGTTCTTCTGTATTCCAGAGGACGCTGTATTTTTGTCTCGTGTAGTCAGTTGTCAGAGGACCGCCAGGTAGCATCTCTGCGTACGCGCCTCTTCACGCGCCCCTGCGCCACTACCCAGCGGCCAGAATTGGGAAGGAATTAGGAAAGGGGTTGGATTTAGGACACTTCATAGGGGTTGGACTAGCCCTTGTGTAGCGGCCAAACTCGTTTTGTTGGAACAAATTTCACATGAGATTCGACGGGAATCGAACCCGGACCTCAGTGGTGAAAGGCTAGCGATTTCGCTATGTGTCACGAGCAAACCCCATTTGGAGCCATTTTCTCAAAAACGGCTTCAAATTTTGTGTACGGTTAGCGAAAATTACACTGTTTAAGATTACAAAATTCATTTTGGTGTATTCTTTTATTGTTTCCAAAATTACACAAATGTAATTTTTTTTAAATATCTCAGACGCCGTTAATATGCATATTTCCATCGATTTGTATACATATGTACATTTGTGAGTGGAAGGGCTTCAAATTACTTTAAATGAAGTTTTTCGAAAACTCAATAGTACCTGTGAAAAAGAGCTTCAAATTTCGCATTTACAGTAATGCTTAATCGTTATTTTCTGAAAAACGGCTTCAATATTTTTAATGAAAATTTCTACGTAGGACGAGGTTTTACTCTTCTTTAAGTAATATTTCGATTCTACTATTAAGAAACCGAAAAGTTGAGAAAATGTTAAGAAAATGTACTTTCGGGGACGATAGATGGCAGCTGGCCAGAGAATGGAGGAAGATCTTATGCCAATCCACACCAAAGAAATTAGAAAAAATTGCTACGAGAAAGTCTGTGCCATTCTGAAGCACCACTAGTTTTTTATGACATCGGCGAGTTTTCAAGCATCAAGAACCCAAAAAGGAGTTTTCGGTATCAAGAACCCACAAACATGGATTTTGGCTACACCAAGTGTTATAGGATTTCCCCCCCCCTGATATTATCAAATGGATTTATCCACTTTTTCGTTACCAGGGCCCGGCAATAAGAATTTTTCCCGCCGTAAATTCGCTGCTTTTTTCCCGCAGCATTACATAACTCTCTCTGTACTGCGTAAGCGGTAGAAGGTAAAAGTGTGCTGTAATGTGCGAAAAAGAACCTATAAAATTTATCTTCTCAGACCCGGAAAACCGAAAAAAAAACAAACTTGAATTCCATAAAGCGAGATCGCTGGTCACTCTGTAACTCACACCAATGAAATTAGAAAATGAGTATGTAAACGTCTGTGCCATTTTGTTTAGGACTCCTGGTTTAGTTCTATTACTATTATAGAACCCAAGGCACTGTTAGAAAGGTGTTAAATAAGATAATTTTGAGTGCAGTAATTAATTTTATTGCTTCGCGGATAGCTAAAGCTTCTGCTGCAAATATAGAAATTTTACAAATGTTTTTAAATTTCCTAATTAATTCAATTTTTAGTGCCCCAAATAGCAATAGAAAATTAGGTTTCTTTCAAAACAAGTTTGGAGAACCGAAAAAGTGATTGATAAATAAAACATTTGGGCAGAGAAAATTTCCAATTTCATCAATATTAAAATTATCATCTTCAAGATTAAAATTATTCTATAAGATGTACTAATAATCATACTTGTAGCAAGGAGAACTATCAAATATCTTAATCCAAGTACTAGAAATGGATAATTTCTCAAAATGAACAACTATCAAAGATTTCTTATAGAAGACTTGAGAACCAATCTTGGACAATACAAATCAAACAATTGTTTTTAAATCGAAAATGTCTGGTAAAGTAATTGATACATAAGTTAGTCACATCTCCAGTAGAGGTTCCCTTGATGTTGCAAGAATTACATTGGTTGGTGTACCCTCACTGCAGCCTTGTGTGATTATAAATGTTTGAAGTGTTATCTCTCTATCTTAACCCAATAATTTATTGCAGTTCACTAACAAAAAAATTCATATTCAGCCCATGAATGAATCAATGCTGTGTGCATTAGCAACAGAGTACAGGGGTCTGCTTCCCACCATGTATTATATAAACAATCCATAATTTGAAGACCTTATCACATTTTTTATGACACTAAAACCGTGCTCATTCCACTACATCAAATACCCAAGAAAGCAGCTGAAAGAGAGCTATGAACATCTGTCATTAACATGAATAAATAATTTATGAGCCTTTAAGTATCTCTTGCTGAATAAAACAAACTTGCATTTCTTTGAAGTTAAGAGGAGGGTTCTCCTTTTTAAGTATGGACTCAACAATTTAACAGCTTCTAAAATATTTATGGCATCTTCCACTGAATCAATTACTACTGCACAAAAGCAATCCTATTTTAAAAACATTGTTTGGTAAAAACTCTTGAAGATTGTTCGTGTAAATTCGAAAAAAATTGTACCAATATAACTCTTGGAGCTATACAGGTACACAGGACTCGTATATGCGGGTATTCTAACAGGTGAAACCCACCCGCATTCATACGTGTCGCGGGTATTTTTTATAGACACGAACAGAAATGATTATGAGAAATGAATAGACACGAACAGAAATGAAATGAGGGGGATTGGTTGACGCCATCTTACGAGACGGACGCATCTGGTTGTGCTCTTGATATTTTGTGATTATCTACCATTTTTAGTGATTTGTCTGTGCCTAGTTTGTTTTAAGTGTGTTCATTACTTGTTGCAGGTTAGCTGAAAATATAATTCCAACCGATTTTTTTGCTATAACCAAGACAAAAAAGCATTACGAATTTTAAACGGACATTCAAACCTCAACGAACTTTCAGATTTACGAGGTGCTGATATGTGTCAAAACATATTCACAGCTCAGTTTATTTTCCAATATTAAATCACTGTGCGAATTAATTTTCTGAAAGCTTTATTGTATTTTCTGTGACAAGTGACAATTCCGTTGTTTTGAGCGTTACGAGGACGGTGTATCAAATAGTTTGAATTTGTGTTTCAAATCTTATTCTATACAACGAAGACAAACTTTCAGAAAATATCTTTTATCTAATTACGGTAAAGTATAATCTACTGATTGTATTAAACAGTTGCAACTTAAGTGGACGAAATTCTACGTAGCCACATTGCCAAATTTCGTAAGTACTAGCTTCAATAGATTTTGTGAGTAGCATACCTTCTCGTTTTTATATTGAATCTTACTTTTTAATTTATTGAATACACATCAATTTTAAACTTTTAACATATAAAGCTAGATTCTTGTTGTTCTTATCTGGGATTTCTTGTATTTATTCCAATTTTTATCACGTACATTAAAACGCATTCGTGACATGGCTACTGCTCGATCTACTCTTTTTACTCTCTACACTCTCAAAGCCGACCTTCTGAAAGCCTTCACACACGTAAACAATAATTTAGATCAACATATCCGAGGTCGTTCTCTACACAGACGGTTGGGTACAAGTCGGCAACACAGCGAATAATACCAACCGTACACCCGTGACTGTACAAAAGACACAGGCACCGCATCCAGTCACAACTCAAAACAAATTTAGTGTTTTAGATTATGAAACAGATTTTCCTCGCCTTCCTGATCCTCACCACCCTTCTCTACCATCGACAAATTCATGCACAAACCAACGCAAACAGGCTAGGAAGCGCGTCAAAACCAAAACACGTAAAGCTGCGCATCCTAGCTCACTTGAAAACAAGGACATTCCTACTGAGCCTAAAAAACAGGTACTTATTTTAGCTGACAGTCATGGCCGCCATCTCTCCTCCATTCTCAGTAGGAAGTTACCCTCCAATTTCTCAGTCTCATCTATTTTTAAACTTAACGGGAGGTTTGCAGATGTGACTGCAGAGTTGGACACCCACACGAAGACACTGACCAATCAGGACACAGTCATTATCATAGGAGGGCAGAATGACATTAACTTGGGCGGTAACTTTACACCTGAGCAACATGTAAACAAATTACAATGTGCCGCCCAAAATACTAACATTGTAGTCTCGACTCTGCCCTTCTGGTACAACAGACCAACACTATGCAGTGAGATTAAGCACGCAAACCAACCATTAAAACTGCAACTGAGAGAAACAAATGTCACACTTTTTTGAAATGAATTTCCGTTCAGCAAAACACTTCACCCGGCATGGTCTTCACATGAACCTTGCTGGAAAATATGCAGTCGGTAACAAGCTTGCACAATACATCATCAACTCCAGTCCTACGCAGTCTCCTGCCAAAAATCCATCCCTTTCACCTTCCTTACGTTCTTCACCCCCACCCTTGTTTCGAGCCCTGTTGCCTCTTCCTTTGAACCTACTCCCGTTTCTCCCATTCCCACTACCAATTCATCTACACCTGATGCCCAATCTTCCTCACAACCTGTCACTGCCGGGACACACTACAACCTTCGACCACGCACTCGAGGTAAAAATGGAGTAAATATATAGCAACTACAGCCAGATGCAGCAGAAAAACATTCGTGTAGGTACTTGCAAAAAATAAACATTCTTCACCATAATGTTCAATCCCTTTCAAATAAAACTGAGTTTATCGAGGCAGCTCTACAGAGCGATCTAAATCAAATGGATGTTCTTTGCTTTACAGAACATTGGTTATCTCCTAAAGAACTTAGCATTTTCCAAATTCCAAACTTTTACCTCGCAGGCTTTTATTGCAGAGAGAGAATCGCATAGAGGTCCTACGTATGGGGGTTCCTGTATTTACGTTAGAAATAATATTGATTCTATCCCCTTGGCGGAATTAAATGTGTATTCCATTGAAAATATTTTCGAAATTTCTGTTGCACATCTTACTTCACTAAAAGTGATAATACTTTGCATCTACAGACCTCCAACAAAGAGAACTGCAGATTATATTTTGTTCTTAGAAAAACTGGAGATAACACTTAACAAAGTCAGCAATCGCTCTTTTGAATCCATTGTTGTATGCGGAGATTTTAACATTGATTTTCTGGTCGAATCTTGCGAGAAAGAAAAGTTTCTCAATTTAATTAATTCCTTCAATTTAGACATTACAATTAATGTACCTACACGGATCACACAAAATTCGATGAAGGCAATTGATCAAATTATAATTAACAAAACTACTACTCGATATGAAGTTGAAACAAAAGATTTAGGATACAGTGACCACGATGCACAAATTCTTCCCATTATAAGAAATGCGATCACTGACAATAAATAATATACGTATGACTAGATTGTTTACAAAAAGTAAAATAAAATTATTCATTGATTACTTGATTCAGGAGTCATGGGAAGCGGTTTATAATGCTGTTGATACGAGCGACAAATATAATTCTTTTTTTTTTCAACTCTTTCATTTCAACACTTGCTTTCCTCTTCAAAAAAGAAAATTAAATATTTCACGGAAAAGCAATTCTTGGATAACACAAGGGATTAGGACATCTTGTAAAAACAAACGAATTCTGTCTTTCATTTCTAAACATCATAACGTATCTCAAGATTTCCTTATCTACTATAAAAAATACAAAAGATTCTTACGAAAAGTCATAAGGCAGGCTAAAATCATGAAACACGATCAGGATATTTTGAACTCAAATAACAAAACAAAAGCAATGTGGAATATAATAAAAAATACGACCAAATCAACTAGAAACCTTGTAGAGAATCTATATATTAAAAAAATAAGGTATTCTGCCATGGCTTCGTTTAGAGCTTCTACTGTACCGATTGTAGTATTTTTTCCTTTAAATTAAAGTATGTGATCCCTAGATGTGTTATCAGATATTGTTTGTGTTGATTCACCAACCTTTACGGTGTAAATTAATTAATTAAATCATTCTTTAATAGTACGCTTATCAAAAGTCAAATGGATAGGACAAGGAAGAGGGAAAAAAGATCGCGCGCGGTTCGTTGCCCGTTGGTTAGGGTACTGCTCCGGCATTCGGTAACCACGTGAAACTACCAAACCACGGGCTCATGTAGTAATTCCGGTCCGTGTGGCCAGATTTCAAAAGTGTCGTCCACATAGCCGATCCTTGTTATCTGGCCATACGGACCGGTATTACTACAGGACTTTTCTCTACCTGAACAACATCCACCTCAACATCAAGTTCACGATGGAGACAGAAATTACTATCTGCCCTTCTTCGACGTCCTTGTCAGCAAGCACGAAGATGGCACCTTGGGACACTCGATCTACCGAAGATCGACTCACACGGACAGATACGTGCACGCGGAGTCGCGTCACCATCCGTCCACAAAATTTCGCATGTAAAACATTAAACACACGAGCTGTCAAGATGTGCGACGAGCGCTCTCTGCCTGATAAACTCAAGAAACTCGAACATACGTTCAGAGCCAACGGCCATTCCAGAACTGCGATCAGACGAGCGCTGACCTGTGCTACGGGTCACTCCGAAGGTTGCGGCAACCCAGGAAGTTGCGGTATCCCCGACGGGCGTGGTGTCCCCGAAGATAGCGGCAGCATTGAAGATCACCACGCTACTTCGGAGACGGAGGAGAGTGGTAGAACTAAATTCGCCGTGCTTCTTTATTTCCGCGGTGTCATCGACCGGTTGGGAAAAAAAGCTTCGGAAAAACAACATCCGGGCTGTTTTCACTGCTCCCGACCAGCTTCACAACGCCCTGGTACGCAAGACGCGTTACCACCTCTCTAGTTGGCAGGCGTATACGAAGTTCCTTGCAGCTGTTACAGGACGTACATCGGCGAGACCAGGCGCACGGTGCCGGACGTCTTGGCGAACACATCTCCCATTACAACAAGAAGCACACCTACTGCCCAGACCAAATCTTAGATCCGGCTAAAATTCATGCGCTTCTCGCATTAAATTCCAAAGTCATCCTTCTGGGTGACTTTAACGCCAGACATAGATCATGGGGCGGCCTCGGCGCACACAGAAACGGCAATAAAATTGCCAATCTTGTAGTGAGAAGGCGAGGCGTAGCGATCTGTGCACCGAATAGCCCTACGTATTTCCCATACGTTCCGAACAAATACGGGTGTTATTGATTTTATGATCGTAAAGGCCGTCGAGTGCGTGGTGCCCCGCTCAATTGTCTTACTGGATTCCGATCATGTAACATGTGTTGTGGCGTTTCTTGTAGCGAAACGCTAAGATATATTTCGAACATCGTGTGACAGGAACTGCGCAGTTTTCTCAGCTCAGCTGACTTCTCGGCTTGAGCGGAAACCAGTAAATACGGAAGCTGAGATCGACGAAGCAGTGAATCACTTCATTGTAACGTTGAAATCGGCTTTCAAGTAAAACACCTTTGTCACGCGAGTACAGAATTCTCGCCCTGAGCTCTCAGACGAGCAAAGAAGGATTTTAAGAGAACTGCGCAGAACTGTCAAAGTTCATCGCCGTCATGGCAATCCCGTTGACGGAGAGCGAGCGCGCAGTCTAAGCAGAGAATTCCGCTCATCTCTACGAGAGGAGAAAACTGCTCAATGGTCCAATAGAATCTCTAAATGCAACCTTCACGAGAGCGCACCTTTGGGATCGTTCTCGTGCGCTGGGCTTTCAAACGGGTGCCGCTACGCTGCCATTGGCCGCCTCTGTCACAGGTGGTCAGCCAATGGCGCGGATGGTCAACTGCCACGCCACTAATCCGCTGCTCTCTCTCTCTCCTCGGCGCGCCGAGTGTCGGGAAGGGAGTTCTGCGCAACGCTGAGAAGCGTCAACCCGCGTAAAGCTGCCGGGCCTGATGGTCTCACGGGGCAGGAGCTGCATGCTCTGGGCGGGCGCGGAGTCGAGTTCATACTCGAGCTCCTGAATGCGTGCCTAGCGTGCGGTTGCTCCCCGAAGGCGTGGAGGATTGCGATTATCGCTCTTCTCCCAAATTCTGGCAAGAATAAATTAATCCCGAGCAGTTAGAGACCGATTAGTCTACTCTCCATCCTAGGGACGACGTTTGAGAGACTTGATTCTGTCACGTTTGCAACAGGAAATACGTCGCCTCACTCTTCTCAGAGATGAGCAATTTGGATTTAGAGCTGGTCACACATCCGCGCAGCAGCTGACATGGCTTTGCATGGAGATCGGCCTCGCCCTCGAGAGACAGCAGAACTTGCCATTGGTCTTTCTCGATATGTGATCGGCATTCGATTCTGTGTGGCATGCGCGTTTACTCGCGTGCCTCACAGAAACGGGGATAAGCGATTGCTATGTCAGATTGATCGCGAGTTTTCTCTCTGACAGGCAGTTCAGAGTGCGTGTCAACAACGTATATTCGTCCCTCAGACGAGCCGAGGCGGGCGTGCCTCAGGGGAGTGTTCTCTCTCCTTCCCCCTTCGGCTTATACGTAAATAACGTGCTGCTTCCTACTGAATAAAAATCCGGTATTGAACACTGCGGTCTCCGATCCGCGCAACCTGCGCGAGCCCGGCGTAGCGGCGAACAGCGGCGTGCATAGGGCCTTCCACAGAACCACGCACTTCCCCCTCACAAGTTTTCTGAGCTGTGCGACGCGGGGGAGCAGATATTGTGTGGGAGGCGGTCGCCGCTCCCTGACGTCGAAACTCGCGCGGGAGGCGCCGTAACGCTCCCCGCCGTGCCGCATATAAGCAAACTGCACATATATTCGGCACCGGGTTCCCTGATTGGCTAGCAGGCGCGGAGCGCGAGACCGCGCGAAATTCGTATGTTCCCTTTCTATGGAGAAAGCCTGCAGAGCCACAGCGAGCGTCAGTGCACCTAGACGCGGGTACTGAGGTCGTAGGCAAAGCGATCGACTCTACGTTTTCTCTGTTAACAGATGTGATATTAACCTTTATCATTATGGGAACCAAGAATCCAACGAGTTTTATCAGTAACTAAACTTACATTTTGGCTTTATATGATTAAATGCGAGCAAGGAAACTATAGTATATTTCTTTCCAAGCTAATCGCAGCTATGAAGTTGTAAAGGATAATGAAGAAGCTGTCATATGAAGTGCAACAGTTCTGTTGAAGACAACAATTGAGTAGAGGAATACGCGAAGATAACCAAAACGAAATAGAATGTCAGATCATCAAAATCTTCAGGAAGACGATTTGTTTGTTCGTACGTTGACAGAAGAAATACCTTGTTTTTTTATTTTATTATAGAGATAAGCATTGTCCTTTCACTTTCAGAAAAGTGTATGTTATTATAGTACTACAGAAAAGTTGTAGAGGAGGAAAATAGATGGTTTCCAAACATGCTTGCTATCCAGCTACATTGTAAAAATAAAACTTAACACTGCAAACACAAGAAGAAAAATGCTCTTATTAAGGTGCGTAGGGTTGTCAGTTTGTTTATATTGTTTTTAAATTTGTTTACAGACGTTTTGATGCAGCTTCAAAACAGAGCTTTGCCTCATAGCATTAGTGAAGACGTGAACATGAATTTCGAGTTAAAATAGTTGTAGTAAAACAAATGTCAGCATTCCTCCAATGAACCATGAAAGGACATTCATTAAAAATTTTGGCTATTTGTAATTTTTGTCACTATTATTCATGTCTTCATGATTGTTGTCACTGTTTGCCTCGTCCCGTAGAGAAATTCAATTTAGTTTTTCTGAAACTTATTTTGGCAGTTTAGGCACACAGCATTCTCGGAATCAAACCGCGCATGCGTACACGTTTTAGGCTAATAAGGCGAGAAGGGACGCATTCCTTCAATATTATAAAATGGAAACGAGTTCTGCAGATTCATGCAAATATCTCCAGACCCTTCTTGAATTAGATGAAGATATTTGTAAAGAAGATTAAATCATTGGTCGTACAAATCAAACAGAAATACTCTACTTGCGTGATCGTAACTAGGGCCTAGGTCAGGCCAATGTGAAAACTCATAGTTTATCGTTGGGTTTAATTTTAGACACTAAAACCATTATAAAAAATGTCCCCAAAATATGTGTTCAAATTTATATGGATGCTATTAAAAAAAATTAAAATTGAGTTGTTGGCAAATACTATTGTGGAATAAGAAAATAAACTACTCTTATTATTACAATTTATTTATCCTTCAGAAATAAATAAAATTACCTTCAATAAGATCAGAATATAATATAAGACTACAAAAACGTGAAGTTGAGTATATATTTGAATAAAATTTTCAAATTGCAACGTAAGTTAATTTTCATTTAATGTTTCTCATAATTGGAAATAATACTGAGAAAACTTTCAATTTTCATCAACACCTTCAGCCTCCTTTGTTTTGCCACATTTTTCTTCCCCTAAAACTAAACATTTTTTAATGGTACATTACAAATATTCAGACATGAACAGAATAAAAATCCTTGATTCATCTACTTGACAATGAACCATTATGTAAAATTAAACTGAATAAAAAATACGAATAACAGAGAAACGGAATAACACATATGTCTATAAATAGTAATAAAATGAAAAAAATATATGTGCAGTTTTCAAAGGGACAAAACAGCCCTAAAACGTACCTACAACCCACCTCCGTAATAAGAGAATATGAACGAATTTCGCACGGTTTCGCGCGAGCCGACCGCTAGCCAATCGGGGAAGCCCGGTGCCGAATACATGTGCAGTTTGCTTATATGCTGCCGGGCCTAGGCCGCCTGGAAATGAAGACGTCGCGGCGCCACGGACGCTTGAGAGAAGTCGGCGCCGTGGCGAAAAAATGTTGAAAATAGTGTACGTAGAATAGTGAAGTGTGGAATGAATGTGTTTATAAATATAGATTAAGTATGAATGAGATAGTGAGTGAAAATGTAAAAGAAGAAATCAAGAACAGTTGCAAGAACTTTCAAAGAAAATATATTCAAAAATTGTTTACATTAAATCAATGTTCGCCCAAAGTACAAATGTATTTAGATTTAAGTTAAAGTTAAGTTAAATTTGAGTTAGTATATTTAAGATATTGCCCACCCTTAGCTTCACAAGCAGATATGCTGGAGCACTTTGTATACCAATATTATGAATAAATTCCCGGCGAAGCGGGAATTTATTCATTATATATATATATATATATATATATATATATATATATATATATATATATATATTAGCGCGTTGCTTTTTTTCATTTCCCCCCGCCAGTATCCCTGGCGAAGCGGGAATTTATTCATAATATTGGTATACAAAGTGCTCCAGCATATCTGCTTGTGAAGCTATATATATATATATATATATATATATATATATATATATATATATATATATATATATATATATTAGCGCGTTACTTTTTCATTTCCCCGCCAGTATCCCTGGCGAAGCGGGAATTATTCATAATATATATATATATATATATATATATATATATATATATATATATATATATTAGCGCGTTGCTTTTTTTCATTTCCCCCCGCCAGTATCCCTGGCGAAGCGGGAATTTATTCATAATATTGGTATACAAAGTGCTCCAGCATATCTGCTTGTGAAGCTATATATATATGGTATATTGTGACATACCAGACTGTCACACAATATTTTGATGGGAATTGGGGCAACAATTTATTAAATTCATTGTAAAAAGTGTAAATGTTGAGGGCATAGGCATGCAGGCGGGACGTTCCTTAGCAACCAGGGAAGCGGAAGTAAATAAACATAGCGTGGCAAGTAACAGAAGATTGTGATATATGGGCATGTAGGATTGGTGGTAAACTGATAATGGGGTATTACGTACAAGGAAACTCGAGATTGTTTGGTAAAACAAGATACAAGAATGTATGAAAGTTATCGAGGGTTGAACTTTGTAATATTGGAGAGATGAGCTTTAGACCGTGTAGCGTACACATCGTACTGCAGAGGTTATTGTAAATGATAGATGCGGGACTTGGTGGAATTTTGCGGGAAATAGGGAAATAATTGAGCAGTGAGGACTTATAAATATTTTGTGGGCATAATTATATTTGGGACTTTTGAATAATTCTGGCACCGGGAGTGCGCAAATTGGACTTGAAGAAAATACAGACGTGAGAGCAGGGAAGAGAGGCTCGAGACTAATCTTGTAGTTTAGGGGATGAACTTTATATTTTATTGCGTTAAAAGTTGGAGGAATTAATTAGAAGAAATAGACTATCGTGTATCGTGGATTAAGTAAAACGTGACAGTCTGGGAGTTAGTGCCCATCCGTGGCAAAGAATAGGGAAGTGAAACAATTAATAAGTTGAGGAGAACATCGACCCGGCAGCGGAGAGTTGAGGAGAACAAGATACAAGAGAGAAGATTGGTCGGAGTGGTGGATTCTTCCTGGCCTCATCGTCCAAGAGCGCATGGATATCTAAAATAGTAAGAATAATAGCGCTATAGGCAATTTTTACGATCGGTCATGAAGGGGACATTTCATGTTAAAAATAATTAATCGATAAATATACTTATAACGTTCTCATTCTGAAAAAGAAAAGCTAATGATCATTTCTTAAGCATCTTGTGCAATCCACAGTTTAATAATTTCTTTCCAGAAACAAATTTCAGATTCCTCGCTTCTTCCGTATAGAGAGCGGATCGAATGATCGTTTGGTAGGAAGAAAGTAAGTACCGGCGACGATTATTTTCGTAAGAACCCAACCTGCAGAGCTAGTAGGATAATTATTTTCCTTTAGATGTGTTTGCGGGAAATTTAAAATCGCAACCCTTTCCTGGCGCCCCAAAAAATGATATAAATTCGGAAACCGATTGCAGAAATAATTTGACAGAAACGCAGAGCGTTTCAATAAACAGGTTGAGTCATGGAACTTTAGCACCTCCTGTAACTTTTGAACGGTTGAAGATATTAAAATGCAGTTTGAAATAGGTGCCCACCTGAGATGCAAGACAAAGAATATAGTGCTTGAGAAGTGGTTGGAGGAAGTTTCGATATGGTCGCAGATCATCGTGAACTTATTGCAATAACGAGGAAAATGGTCATGACCTAACGATGAATTGTAATAATCAGTGATAGTTGATAACTTTGGCATGCATAATAAATTATAATTCATAGTTTGAAAGAGTTGATTCTCATTTGCCATTACATGCAATCCTGGAATAGACATTTCAGAATTATTTTCAGATTCCTCGCCACTCCTTATGGATGGCAGATTGAGTAATTGGTTGCGGAGTAAGTAGCAACAATTGTTTCATAAGAACCCGTCGACCGAGCTAGCGGAATTTACATTTAGTAATGATGTGTGTGTGTATATATATTCTAACACACCCACCTACTACCTTCCACACGTGGTGAGAGCGTGCTAGTATGAATGCTCATGAAGCGAGCTTAAAATTCTCAGGAAGCAGGATCTTTTGGGTATGAGAAAGGTCTGAACGCTTAGCACAATGAATAAGATAAAATACGAATAAACAGAGCATATATTCAATGAAAATATCACAGTGGCACAATTATATAATAGGATTATGCACTTTAAATAGTTGGTCACAAAAAAACAGAAAACAAGGCAAAACAAAAAAAATTGGCGTCATCTCGACTGCCTGAACACACTTTCACAAACTACAATTCACAATTTGCGCATTCCTCTTTCTGAAGTTTCATCTACCACATTATTTTACTCTCTCTACACTCTAGTTTTTCCGTGCACGGCTTTTAAAGTGAGTTTTACACTTGTTTTAAGGTATCCCGTTCACAGGAGCTAGCATTGGGCTTCGCACTCACTATAACACTGTGAACTCTAAAGAGAAAAAACAATAAAACGTAACATACACGTTACTTAAATCTGACCCCTTTACATATCACAGAAAACAATTACTTTTAACACAATACAATAAACTATGACTTTTCCAGATAACATCAACTGTACAACATTTGAAAATCATGAATTATTTAAGTAAAATTGTACAAGGTATGGCCTCTTTGAATGAATTCAATAACACGCGCAGTAAATGAACTTGAAACTCCCACTCACATCGTTCGGCATACTTCTCCCACGTATTCTTGGCTTTTCACCCACTTTTAACGCGAATTGTCGTGTATTTACTGCTATTATCTTTCCCCAACTGATCGCATAGAAGTTGCCAGTTCTTTTACCTCAACAGCTCCGCACCGCTCGCCTGTAGGTAACCTTGGGGATTTTCTGCCGCCCGCAGCCTAGCGTTGCAACGCGTCTTCGCTTGCTGTCCCACGACGTTTCCTTCTCTCGAACTCTGGACTCCGCCACGCCTCCAATTTCCACACCCTTCTCTCGTTCTCCGGGCTCGTACGATTCTCGTTCAAGTCCAAATCTTTCTCACTTACGCTTTGCTCTTCCTGGGGTCGTCCTTCTGCCGCGCCTCGAACAAGTTTGCTCGCGCTTCCAGCCTCGAATAATTAATGTTGCAGAAGTTATGCTTTAAATGCTCGGCCTACCTACCACACTTTGGGCGTGTGTGGTCTCAGCATGCAATATCAGATGCTGGATTTAGTTAATGTCCTGCGCGAATTTTACAAAATTGAAATTATTTCGAAGTCAGTCACTTCATTGGCTCTTTCAAATATTGTGAATGTTAATGCGAAGAAAGTTCGTGCACTCCACTTCTTAATTACATCACTTTCGAAGATACGCTTCTCAAGCTAACTTTTAACTACCAAGTTAACATAAACTCCTATGCTATCAAGTTACAATCGCCTTCAGAACTCAGTCTAGTCGCCGTCGCTGCTGCAATCATAGAGAGCTCCTCCGAGGCGCGCCGCGATACTTATGGTACTAGCGCCTGAGGAAATTTTTGGAGAGGTGAACATTCTCCTCTTTTCGTGACCTCCCGGAAAAACATTATTCACTATTTCGGGCGTCAGAGTTCGAAAAGCTGTGGGTAGATGGCGCGTTTACAAGCCATCGCTCCGCCGCGTACCCTACTCCTCTCTGTTCGTGGGCTTCTTTTCGTAGCTGATGGTGGCGTTATGGGGTTGTCTAATCCCATGACGTCACAATATATATATAAAGATACTTCGTTACTCAACTTGTCGTTCGCGTAAAATTAGTTTACTTAGTGCGGATTATACTTCGTTACGTGGTTTTTTCTCTCCATCTACTAGGTCGGCGCGCATCCGAAAGAGCAAATTAAAGAACAAAAAACTGTGCTGCTGGCCTGGTGAAGAGTGAGCTAACCAAAGTGCGCGAGAAAAAAATCTTCGAGCCGACGCGGCCTCTACGCCTGATGCCATCGGTCGACCAAGTGGATGTGCAGCACGACGTCGCTTGACAGAGCCCTCAAGGAGAGGGAGGACGCCACGCCTCTCCTTCCTCAGCATTAGAGGAGATGATCTACGCAACCTGAACACATCCATAGCTAAAAATTCATCACTAGTTATCGGTGAGTTACAGCAACGGTTACGCTCAACTGCGGTGGTATCTAGACTTTCTCAATATAAACTTAAATTCTTGATCTCAAACGCATTAGAAATTAGTTCAAAGGTTAACACAATGGCTAATAGATGTTAGCGTCAAATGACCTGGAAAATCGCTCAAGTACACCATCCTCAGTTAATAATAACATAGCTCACAATGTTAACAATGAATTAACCCGCGAAAGGGCAAAATCTCCAAATCCCGAACATGTGACGACGAATGTGACGGTGATAAACCGACTTGCCAACCCTCTGAACCCGCCGTCGAGTCATGTCACTAAGAAAATCAACACCCAGTGTTGAAGTAAATTTAAATTCATTAGACCAAAACAATATTAGCAATAGTAGCATCCCTCAAAAAAATTAGATTCATTCAATATTTAAAAATCAACTTTGAAGAACCGCGAGATCAGGATCGTATCCCCTAAATTGCTGTGCTTGGGGCCATACAAAAAACGGGTTTAGAAGGCAAACACGCTGTATAGGGTGCGCAGGAGACCACATTTCATCTCACTGCCTATCTCTAAGATAAACTTAGAACTCAACCCAGGATGCGCAAACTGTTCGGGTCCGCACCAGCTATTGGGATTGCCCTTTCCATCTCGAAGCAACTCGCATTCGCAATGCACAACTACAAAAATTCCGAGCAGCTTTCTAGCTGCTCGAAATTTATGTATAAGTTTTAAATATGATATTTTATATAATATTTAATTATATTATATAATTATATAATTATTTAATTGTATTATATATAATATTTAAATATGATGATTTAGATATGAAATGTATAAGTTTTAAATATGATTTTTTTAAATTGTCTCTCACGTAGGTAATATTTACATTAACGACAGTTTCTTTACATTATTATATTTATGAGTACATGCGGCAGTTGAACGTTGTTTTCTAACAACGTTCAACTTTGTTCAACGTTCAACGTTGTTTTCTAACAACGTTCAACTGCCGCATGTACTCATAAATATAATAATGTAAAGAAACTGTCGTTAATGTAAATATTACCGACGTGAGAGACAATTTAAAAAAAATCATATTTAAAACTTTTGAAAAAAACAGACGAATAGAGCAATATTGCGTTAATGTCATGGTATAGGGTTTGTTTGGCACTAGCAATATCAAAAAATTAAAGAAAAAATTTGGAGCCGTTTTTGAGAAAATCTTGTTTTTGTAATTTTTTAAAATTGCAAATATTGTATTCACGAAAACTACTAACATTGCACGAAAACTACTAACATTTCCGAAACAATGTTCATGACCTTATTGAAAGAACTAATTATGCACAAGAAATTTCATTTGAAGGATAAACTCAGTCTTCAATTTTGTAGTTGTAGGAAGACGCCGAAAAAGAATTCAAACTTTTGCAATTTTCGAAAATTCAGAGTTAACGGTAAAATTTAGACGTATGCCACCTTAATAAATGTATTTTACTCTATTCTTACAAGAAATTTAAAGAAATAATTTGGAGCCGTTTTTGAGAAAATTTTGAAAATGTCCGGAGGCTTCATGTAAAGTACCCCCAAATTTTAAAGAATGTTCCTCAAAATTTCAAAGCTTCAACTAGAGCCAGATCGAATGGATATCTTCAATTTGAAAAAGATCGTTCGTGTGGTTTAGGTGCTGGTAGTGGTCACAGACGGACGGACGTTTTGCTTCCAATTGTTTTTTCGGCATCAAGGACCCACAAAACAGGGATTCTGGCTACACCACGTGTTAGAGGATTTTTTCTCTTAATGTAGCAACTGGTTTAATGCACTTTTCGCCACCAGGGCCGCCAGATTTTTAATGCACTTTTTCGCCACCATATTTTTTTCCGCCGAAAATCCGCCGTTTTTTCGCGCAGCATTACATAACCTTCTCTATACTACTTATATTGCTCCGTGTATACGTACGTATATGAGAAAGTAAAAATTAGACACTCCATCAATAAACCGATTCACCATAGAAACGGCAAGAACTCAAATTGAACAAATCGTGGAATATCCAATGTTAAAAATCATATTCCAAAAATATGTTCAATATTACAACAAAATGCCATCAGCAGGAAGAAAATACTTTCCATGCGACGCTCGCTGTTTACAACCCGCTTAAATAAAAGCCATATTCAACTTATAAAACAAAAATTCAGAATATCGAATAAAATGGTCATAACCTAGTTAAATGTACCTCCAAATTATTTCAAACCTAGGCGGATTAGCCGCGCTCTTTAAAACTTACCCAGCATACCTATCCAACCACTTTCTTCTACTATCTATCATTTTAATTATTTATTAATACCACCGCATTAAGCGTATCTGCCGTGTCTCACGACGAAAGATTGAATCCAGAAATTACACAGTTTGCCAAAGCCTATTATGCATGCATACGAGGCAGAACTTTTGATTGGTTCCTAGCACCCCGTCGCTCAATCTCCCGGCGGAAAAGCGCCAATCAGGGCGCAGGCCGCCCCACTCCTGTATATTCCACCATCACGGCAACGCGATTCGAGCAGGGCACTCCAGGGAGGCAGGCAGCGGTATCCTTTGCAGGGAATTGCTCCGCATTCGACGTCGCAGCACACTCATCCTGCTTTTCTCTGCTTCGGCCTTCGTCTTGGTTCGAGTTGGTCTCTGCTGCGGCGCGTGACGAGTACCTGGCGCACGTGGTTGAGCTACGCTCCCACGGTGCGTTAAGTGAAAGTACGTGCAGACATCCTTCTACGGCTAGTACCTGGCGCTTTCGTGATTGAGCTCCGCTGTCACGAAACGTTAAGTGGAAAACAGTAAAGGATCGCAGCAGGGGCCACGTTACCCCCCTCAGATTGAGCACTGCTCTCGCGGGGATCTCGAGCAAAAATGTTTCCGTAGCAAACATGGCTTCACCTGACGATGAAACGGCTACTCCACGACGCCCGTCGTCGAGGGGAAATGCTTTGTCGCCAACCTGTGACCGGAGGCGCACGCTGAATGGCAGTGTCACATGGAGGATTTCGTCCAGGTCGACGTTGTCTCCAGCACTGCGTCACAAGAGCTGCGATCTTGTAGCTCTGGGTGGAGTAGAGCTTGCCCCTCCAGACACGAAGAGTGCCGAAGACATCCCGGCGAGTGGGGATGTACATTTTATAATGCCGCCTCCTCCACCACTGCCTGAGCAAATGCACGATATGACGAATCTGACCGCTGGGGACATGGAGAATGTGCTCCCCGGAATCCCCAGCGGAGTGATTCTGGAGTAAAATTCTGGGGAGGCTTCCAAAGCGCCGGCGCGGGAGCAATCCCTCACGTGGGGCCTGGCAACCTGCTTCTAACGGGCCTGCACCAGCAACGGGGGATACAGGCACCACCTCGCACTGCGAGGCTCGTGCCGATCCTACCAAAGGACACTATGGGGCAGCAATCTGTACGAGAGCGTCTCTTCATACGTGATACGCACTTCACCGATCGCCACCCCTTCAACAACAACTTCTATCATGCGGCGCCGCAGTGATGGGGAATCGCCTCACGGCCACCTAAAAAGCCACTTTCGAAACGACTTAAGATCAGGTCTGACCAGGTTTTGATGCACGGCAGGAATCTTTGGCCCATAACAGGGTACAAGGCGATCATTGCGAAGGACACCATCCGTAGCAAACAGGTAACTACAGTGCCGGCTCGTGGTCATACTATTAGGGTGTGCAACGCCTCCTTTCCCCATCTCTCTCCCTTTCCCCATCCTCTCACCCCTCCCCCTCGTTCCCTCTCTCTCTCTCTCTCACACACACATGCCCATACATACAAGCATACACTACAAACATACACATATATTCATTAACATAAATAATGACAATTAGAAACAAGACATCGTATGAAGATTGATAAGATGTTGAATAGTTCCTTTTATCACCATCGACGATTGACCGCATTTCTTTTCACAATATCCGTTTCGACTTCGCTTGGCAACCACCCCTCCGAAATATTTACTACTTGTGTTGTGTTACCGCATGATTCGGCACTTCCAGAACGTTTTTGAAAGGGTGTCAAGAAACACATTGATTCGAAACATTTTTACTCGCACTTTTGCTATGGAGTATTTTCCATAAACTCGCTTTACAAATTTAATTTTTAAAGTTTCTATACTCAATACTAAAAAAATCCGGATAGTTTGCCGTCTACACTGACTGACGAAACACGAAGTTCGTGTCGCTTCAGTAAATGCTGTTGATGTTATTTTAATATTTTCGACGCTATTCATTGTCAGTTGTACAAACACAGTTACAGAAAAACGAACACTTTAACTTCGGTTTTTCAAAACGCATTAAAAAGTAGCCTCCTACATACGTTTACACAATACATTTTGGTTTTCACATGCTTAGAAATGGATTTGTAATTGCAACTAGCTTTAAAATGTGTAAATAACATTCGATTAACACAATACTTATGAATGCAACACTGCACAGCAATGCGTTTGCGTTTCGCGCGCTACCGAAGAATTGCTTTGGAAGGGGTAAGAGCTCATTTAAGTGGAGAGATATCTCACACTTTCTTCCATCAATGCCGCACTTCTCTTAAAAACTTGTGCTTGTCGAGTGTTATATCTTCACGACATGTCAAGGCACTTCCAGAGGTCGCGTCTACGCAGTAATATCCGCACGGTCCGGGGTGTGCTCCAACCGCCCATAAGCCACCATGTTCCCCCTCTTTCCCCTCCAGCCCCGCGGGAGCCGACGACTCCGTCGGCTCGTTCGCATTTGCCGAGTATGCTCTAGCTGGCTGTCACGAAAGGCATTGGCGGCGGATTGTCAATCGCAGCTTCCGAACGGCGCGTGTTTTGAAATACCATGTTTCGGAAACGCTCTGAAAGGACTTGTATTTCTCTCATGTTAAAAAATGTTTAAGAAACATTGCACCGCAATTATTTGGGCCGTGAGCCCACAAGAATCATGCTTCAACACATGCGCCCGAAACGCCCGAAGATATTGACAACGCCATAGATAAATTTGAGCAACAGCTCCGAAATGCTTACTTTAAAAACACGACAAAAATTCAACAAAAAGACGGACGAGACGCACTTCCGGCGCACATCATCTCTTTAGTTCAAGAACACAGAAGATCGCAACGACGGTTCTACGCCACCCGGGACCCAATCGACAAGGCGATATTTCAAACTACGCGGAGAATAGTAACGAAAATACTACAAGTGCATAGGGAAGCTGAGTGGGAGAAATTCCTGCTTTCAGCAGACGTAAAAGACAGGAGTTATATGGAAGCTCCATAAAACACCAAAAAAACAATAGCGCCCATCTCAGCTGTCGAAGAAACAAGTAACTGTAACGCCACCTAAGACCCTGCGCATAAAACAGAAATCTTCGCCACAACGCTACAAAAACATTTAAGCCCATCCCTACAAATTTTTACTACCGTTCAAAAAAACAGTATATCCCCGTGCCAGACAACCTCCCAAACTGCTACGAAGACTGCATTTTCGAAAACAACGAGGCCAACACGTCAATCGGAAGAAACAAAAAATTAAAATCACAAAAGATTAGTTGCGCGAAAAAATTAAAGTACTTTAAGTAAATTATTAAAGTAAATTAAAGCGACAAGAAAGCGTGCGGTCCCGACCTAGTAAGCCTAGTAAGCGGAAAAATGTTAAAACGTCTACCTAAAAGCGCCGTCCTCGCCCTCGTACAAATCATGAATGGCTCCGTAGATTCCGGCTACTCTCCAAAAAACTGGAAAAAAGCACTAATCGTTATGGTAAATAAACCTAGGAAAAGCGCCACCGACCCAGGAAATTACCGTCCTATCAGTTTGCTATCTCAGATCTCTAAATTATTCGAATGGCGACTGCTCCCCGCCATCACTTCTAATCTAGATGAAGCAAAAGTGATCAGATCAACGCAATTTGGTTTTCGCAAAGATACTCGTCGGCTATGCGCTTTCGCCTTGCCATGGAAATCGCTTCCACTCTCTCTCTCTCTCTCTCTCTCTCTCTCTCTCTCTCTCTCTTCATTGTGCCATACCAGCCATATTTTTCGACATTTCCTATGATTTCGATAAAATGAACCACCACATTCTCATTCAAAAATGCCAAAAATTCCTTCCCACCTACCTATGCCGCCTTCTATTCAGCTACCTTCAAAATAGAACCTTTTATGTAAAATATCAAGCTCACAAATCCTCTATTAAAAATATCCAAGCCGGCGTCCCGCAAGGAGCAGTACTCCCTCTTCTTTTCACTATAATCCACGACCTCCCTCAACCACACGTCACTGAGTATCTATTTGCCGGCGACATGGCCTTTGCAACCAAATTCGCTAGAACGGAAAGGTCCGTCAGAAGATTGCAAGAAGCAACAACAAATTTAGAAAATTGGTGTCAACGGAATCACCATCAATCCCAACAAGTGTCAAGCAATCTTATTCAGCTGGCGTAGAGAAGCACTACCAACTCCCATAAGTATAAACGGTATTCACCTTTCACACAAATTAAATATCTAGGAATAGTTTTCGACAAAAACTCCTGTGGCAACCTCAATGCAAGGAAGCGGCCAAAAAGATGGGCTCCCATATCGCTAGGCTTTCCCCTTTCTTTCGTGCGAAAGCTATTAGTATCAAAACTAAAGCACTGCTTCATAAAGCGTGTATCTGAAGCGCGGACACTTATGCTTGCGTCACCTGGATGACAGCATCACGAGACAATATACGTCATTTAACAAGACCAGAAAACAGACTCATAAGAATATCATGCCGACCAGAACCAGGCCAACCCTTTAGCCACTACCTCAAAAAACTAAATTTTTCCCCAATCAAGAGCTTCATACTTGAAACAGCCACAAACCAAATCGAAAACCTATTCGCACACCTGACCCTAAACAACTTATTTCACCAGTATTTCCAATACTACTATAAGCTGCCAACAGCCGGGCGTAAGCACTTCCCCTCCGACGCCCGCTGCAACGAACCCCTTAAATTAATCTATATCTATATCAAATCATATTAAAACTATCTAGAGAATAAATTAGAACTCAAAAGTGCGGAGTAGCCGCCATCTGACAATATTTCTACACTTACTGATTTTTCCCGAAAAAACATCTCGCAAATCCTACAAATATCTTATTTCTCTATATTTAACTTATTTTAATTGTTACCACTGATCTGAGCACCTCCGTCGCGTCTCTCGACGCAATAATTCAAATAAAAGAGAAAAGAAGAGTTTTTTCCAAGGCCTCTTACGCTTGCGGATGAGGCAGGCCTCTTATTGGTCACCAGCACCCCACCAAAAACACCCTGGCAGAAGATCGCCAATCACGGCGCATGCCGCCCTGCACGTAAAATAAACCACAGCAGCACAACGTTGAAATCTGTTTTCAGGCAAAATACAACTGTCACTCGCGTAAAGAATTCTCGCCCTGAGCTTACAGATGAGCAAAGAAGAATCCTAAGAAATCTGCGCAGAACTGTCGAAGTTCATCGCCGCTACGGCTATCCCGTTCACGGAGAGCGGACGCGCAGTCTAAGCAGAGAATTCCGCTCATCTCTACGGGAAGAGAAAATTGCTCAATCGTCTAAAACAATTTCGAAATGAAACCTCCACGAGAGGCACATTTGGGATGTTTCTCGTGCGCTTGGCCGCGAACTGGGCGTAAATAGCCTGATCCAGAGCAACGCCGGGACGGGGGCGCCCGACGCTCCACCACCTCAGCCCGTATACGCGTGGGACGACGCAACAAAAAGCGAAATCTTCGCGAATTCGCTGGCGTTGCAGTTCCGCGCGTTTCAAACGGTCGCCGCTACGCTACCATTGGCTACCGGTGTCACAGGTGGTCGGCCATTGGCGTGGGCGGCCAGCTGCAACGCCATTGGCCCGCTGTTCCCTCTCTCCTCAGCGCGCCGAGTGACGGGAACGGAGCTCCGCGCAGCACACAAAAGTGTTAGTGTGCGCAAAACAGCGGACCCAGATGGTCTAACGGGGGCGCAGCTGCGCACTCTGGGCGGGCGCGGAGTCGAGTTTCTACTCAATACGTGCCTAGCGTGCGGTTATTACCCGAAGGCGTGGAGGATTGCGACTATCGCTCTTCTCCCAAAACCTGACAAGAATAAATTAATCCCGAGCAGTTAGAGACCAATTAGTCTACTCTCCATCCTAGGGAAGACGTTTGACAGACTGATTCTGTCGCGTCTGCAACAGGAAATACGTCGCCTCACTCTTCTCAGAGATGAGCAATTTGGATTTAGAGCTGGTCACACATCCGCGCAGCAGCTAACGCGGCTTTGCACGGAGATCGGCCTCGCCCTCGAGAGACGGCAGAACTTGCCAGCGGTCTTTCTGGATATGCGATCGGCCTTCGATTCTGTGTGGCATGCGGGTTTACTCGCGTGCCTCACGGAGTCGGGAATGAACGATTGCTACGTCAGATTGATCGCGAGTTTTCTCTCTGTCAGGCAGTTCAAAGTGTGTCAATAACGTATATTCGTCCCTCAGACGAGCCGAGGCGGGCGTGCCTCAGGGTAGCGTTCTCTCTCCTACCCTCTTCGGCTTATACATAAATGATGCGCCGCTTCCTGCTGAAACCAAAACAGGTATTGAAAGCTGCGGGCTCCTGATGTTCGCGGATGATTTCGCATATTATGCGAAATCAGCGAACGGAAGGCAGTCAGTCAAGTACTTGAGCTACTGTCTCGCTGCCCTTCCTGAATGGTTAAGTCGGAAACGACTCGCTCTGAACCTTGATAAGTGCGTGGCCGTCAACTTCACTTGTAAGAGCAATGAAACGGTGAGCTTGGCGGGCGCGCGCTTGCCTTGCCTTGGCAGAGCGAAGCGAGGTATTTGGGTGCGTTGCTTGACAGCGGTCTCCGCTGGCACGCGCACGCTCGATACCTTGCGGCCAAAATCAAAATTAGAACTCTTTTGAAACCTCTTCTTCGTTCTCCCGATCTTTCCGTTCCCATAAAGCGGCGCTTATTCACCGCGTGCGTGCGCCCCTTGTGGCCGTATGCATGCGAGGTTTTCGTCGCCACTCCCTCTTCTACTCTGCGCCTCATTCGGGTCGCAGAGAACAGAGCGGAGCGCCTCGCGGCGCGCCCTCGTCTTCCTAATCCCCGACGTGACCTCACTCCCCGCAACGCTGACGTGTTCAGCGTTCTGGGCGTGCGAAATCAGTTCCCGGCGGAGCTGCAGAAGCGGGCGGAGACGGCGCTCGCAAGGGCGCTGAGGCCGTCCGCTCCGCGCATCCTGCGCGAGACCAGCCTAGCGGCGAACAGCGGCGTGCACAGGGCTTTCCACAGAAGAAAGGGCCCAAAGCACGTCGCCTTCACCTTCCGCGCACTTCCCCCGCTTAAGTTCTTTGAGCTGTGCGACGCGGGGGAGCAGATAGTGCGTGGAAGGCAGTCGCCGCTCCCAGATGCCGGAATCCGCGTGGGAGTGGCGGAAACGCGCTCTGCCGGGCCTGGGTCGCCCAGTACCGAATACGTTGCGGCGCCACGGACGCTTGAGAGAAGTCGGCGCCGTGGCGAAAATTCATGTAAATAGTGTACAGTGAAAAGTGGAAAGGGAAGTGCTACTGGTATGAATGCGTGAGTGTTTGTATATATAGATTAAGTATGAAAGAGAGAGTGAATGTTATATAACAATAAGAAGCAAGAACATTTCCAAGAACTTTTTTGGGGTATAAATTCAATATTAAATGTTTTTGAAAACTGCAATAGCCCAAAGAGGCCATGTATAGAGTTCGTCCGCTGAGGTCGTCCGTTCCGCGCATCCTGCGCGAGACCGGCGTAGCGGCAAACAGCGGCGTGCACAGGGCCTCCCACAGAAGAAAGAGCCTAAAGCACGTCGCCTTCACCTTCTGCGCACTTCCCCCGCACAAGCTCTCTGAGCTGTGCGACGCGGGGGAGCAGCTAGTGCGTGGGAGGCGGTCGCCGCTCCTAGATGCCGGAATCCGCGTGGGAGGCGCGGAAACGCGCTCCACCGGGTCTAATCCACCGGGAAGCGACGAAGAAGTCGCGGCGCCACGGACGCTTGAGTAAAGTCGGCGCCGTGGCGAAAAATCAGTGTAAATAGTGCAGTGAGCATAAAGTGGTATGAACGAGTGTTTGTATTAGAATAGATTAAGAATGAAAGTGAGAATGAATGAAAGAAACAAGAAAAGCAGAAGACATCTGAACATCATAAAGAACTTTAAAGGAGAAATTATAAAGAACAACTGTATATAACCAATGAGCCCAAAGTGGCTCTCTCTGTTTAGTTATAAGTTAATTATAAGATAGTTTTAAGTTGTATTTTTAAGATCACCGCCCTCCCGAAGCTGCAGAAGCCGAAAAGGCTGCAGCAAATATGTACCCTAATCTGAATAAATTCCCACCTCTCCAGGGTAACTAGAGAGGGGGAAACTGATAAACATCGCGGTTCACTTCGATCCTTCACCCCCAACTGAAATTTCGCCCGACTGGCACATCGAAGCGGATGAGGTACGCGATCTATTAAAAAACATCAACACGAAATCGGGTGGCCGGACAAAATCTCTGGTGAAATACTCAAGCATCTACCTCTCAGGGCCGCCAATTTCTTAGCACTAATCTACACTGCCTGTATTTCTGTGCAATACTTCCCTTCTATCTGGAAAGTGACCATCGTAATACTGATTGCGAAGCCGAATGAACTCGCGCCTTCCGGAAAAGTACCGACCTACTCGGAAAGCTCCTGGAGAAAATCATTCTATCGAGTATCCAACGGGAGCTCGAGATGAGGGCATTATTAGAGCAAAAATCGTTCCTCCGCGATGCTGGCGCCTCGCTTTTTTCGCCTCTGCAACTTTAAATCGCCACTGTTCTCATCCTGCTATTTCATTTGACTTCTCTTTTGCATTTGCCGGAAACTGTGGTCACGACGGGGAAATTATTGAAATAGAAAATGAACTGCGCGATGCCGGTATTATTGTTTAGTCATCAGGCAGATCCTGAAGAGGACCACCTCGAACGTGCGAGAAGGGTTAGCGACGGAATTACGCTAGACGGCGTATGATTACGAAAGGACTCGATTATCTATGGCAGGCGAATTTGGACGACATGCAGCCGTACGCGAGAACGAATCGGGACATTTGATACATCTTCACGGTTGTTGAGGTCTCTTTCAAGTACGTGTGGGCGGAAGCGCTTAGAAAAAGACGAGAGAAGTGGCGAAGGCCTTTACCAACATTCTCAAACTTTCGCGACCCAGAAAGGGTTTTCTCTGCCGAAAAGTCACCGTTTTTCGCGCAGCCTTACAAAACATTCTCTCTATTGCGTAAGGGGGAGCGAGAAAGTAACTAGAGTTATTACAGAATGACACAGACTTTCTCGTATTAGTTTTATAGTTTTTGATCTGGGCTAGCTTTTCCGACTGGCCACATACTCTTTGCAGCTGTCATCTATCGTCGCCCAAAGCCCATCTTTTAAAAAAACTCAAATTTTTCGGTTTCCTAATGGTAGAACCAAAATATTACTTAAGAATAACAAAGAAGAGTAAAATATCGTCCTATATGGCAATTTCCGTTGAAAAATTTGGGACCCTTTTTAAGAAAATGGTGTTTAAGCGTCACTGCAAATGCGAAATTTGAACCTCCATTTCATATAAAATGTTTGAGTTTTCAAACAACTTTATTGAAAGTCATTTGAAACACAACTCACAAATCCAATAATGTATACAAATCGCCGGAAACGTGCATATTAACAGTATGAGAGATATTTAAAAATATACATTTGCGTAACTTTTGATTAACAAAAGAACACACCAGAATGAACGTTTTAGTATATTCATCCGTGCAATTAAAACTATACGTTTGGAAAGTTTGAAGAAAAAATTGATGTTAAAATGGCGTATGTTTCAGAAAATGCAGAATTTTAAGTTCGTTTTTACACAAAACTGTTGAGTTTTCGAGAAACTGTATATGACATTATTTAAAACAGATATGCTCATAAATGCTATATGTGAACAAACCGCCTCTAATATAAATATTAACAACATTAGAAAAACAAGTCAAAAAATTATATTTTGGTAATTTTAGAAAAAACAACAACAAAAGAATGGAGCAATACGGGTTGCGCAACCGGGCGACTCGGAGGAACCTCCCCCCCCCCTTCCAACTGGAGGAGTGATAGAGCAGTTACCCTTCCCCGACATGACCGTATAGTTGGCATACCCACTTATCAAAAATAAAAAAAAAGATTATTCCAGAATTTTGTACTAATTATGAACTAATTTATACCCAAAATAAAAAATTTTCAACCAATGCAGAACATCAAAATAAACAACATATAAGAGTGGGGGCGCTAACTTAATGTTAAGTTAGCATACCCACACAAGCAAAAAACAATGAAATAAAAAAACTAAAAATACCGCAATTTTGTAGTAATGAAAAACACATGAAATAAAAAAACTAAAAATACCACAATTTTGTACAAATTTTGAACTAATTTATACCCAAATTAAAAATGTTGAATCGATGCACAACATCAAAATAAAAAATTTATAAGAATGGGTGTACTAACTTGTCGTTAAGTCAGCATACCCATAGAAGCAAAACCAATGAAATAAAAAAAACTAAATATACCACAATTGCGTAATAATTTTGAACTAATTTATACTCGAATTTAACAATTTTGAACCGATGGACGACATCAAAATAAAAAATGTATAAGAATGGGTGCGCTAGGTTAATATTCCTAATTGTATTATGTAAATTGTAATGTTCTTTCACCAGGTGGTATAAACCTACCTGCAGAAATAATAATTACCTGTATCTGTCTATCTATCTATGACATCGTGAAAAAAGTTTTAAAAATTGTGACATACCTAGGGTTCAGATTGGTTGTAAAACTCTTAGTAAATAACCAGTTAGCATTTTATACAAAATTGTCAATATTATAAAACACTGGTCATGTATGTGAAGTCCAACATCATCTCGCCAGCTATTATGACAGAAGTCGTTTTTAAAATTAGTTACAAGTTCATCCTAGTTTACATACATATAGAATGACACAATCCATTTTTAACCCACTACGGTCGAATTTTTAAAGAAATAAAGAGTGAAAATTAAAAGACGATTTCACAGAACTCAATAATATTTTCTATAAAACAATGGATATTAGAATTTTTTATATTACTTAGAATTTTATTTCGTGTTTATTTTCATTAATTCACTAATACTTTTTTCCATGGCAAAATAATATATTCGTTTAGGAATAATATGTTTCAATTCCCAGTTCTTTTTATATTTTCATTTGTGTAATGCTTTAGTCGAGCCAGATCGACCCGGGAATATCCATTTTTGAAAAAATCTTTTGAATGGTTTAGGCACTAGCGGTGTTCACAGACGGATTGGCAGACGGACGGACGTTTCGATTTTTCGGTAGGATTTATTTTCTAAATATTGCAAATGGATTTATCCACTTTTTCGTTATCAGAGCCCGAAAATAAGAGTTTTTCTGCAGAAAATTCGCCGTTTTTTGCCGCAGCGTTATATAATCTAGTACGTAAGGGGAAGCAAGGAAGTAAAACTTAAGATTGGTTACCGTGGAAACCATTGAGTTTTTCAATTTGGCACATATAATAAGCATGTATTGGAATTTAAATACTCATGTTTTTAATAGTTATATTTTTTAAATTGAAATACTACATTTTCGGAAGTACTGGCAAAGAAAATGTTTGTTTTTTTTATCACGGGTTGGGTTATGATTTAGGTTGACTACGAATGGTTTTTGTGTTGATTCTATGAATTGTCATGGGCGAGGATGAGTTCTTCGTGAAAATCAAAATGTTTAATCTCAATTACGAAAATTATCAATTGATTACGTCCAATTAAGTCCTGCATTATTATTAAAAAAGGATTTGTAACTTAATCGGTCAAAAATAAAGTTTAATTAAGGACTAATTTATACCAAAAGTAAATAATGTTAAAAAAATTGTTTATCAAAATTAGGAATATTCGCAATTGTTCAGCCGGTATGTACATTTTACCTGAAAAAATATCATTAAAAAATTTGCTTTGAGTTTCTTGTATGTACCCAGGCACTAGTTAAATAATCCCCAAGTGGTTCTTCCCGCCAGTTCATGAAGTTAATTTGGGGGCAGTACTAGATTTTCATTTATGGGGACAGTAGGGAGGCGTGTTCTTTGACAGAGTTGTATCTACGTTTTTCATTAGGATTTGGCTTTTAAATAATGTATATCTATACACATTCCAATAAGGGAGTAACGCTCCTACCGCGTATTTGAACAACTAGTTAATGCTCAGTGCTTCTCACTGAGCTGTATAGTAATGCTATCTGGTGAGCTCGCCGTTCTTCAGACCCTATGCCCCACCCAGACTTCGGCCGCGCCTAGGTCCCGACCCTTGAAGGCTGCCAGGCCGCAGCCTTCGTCCGCCCGTAAGCCTGTGCAGTGAATGCATGACGTCACGCCACCTCGTTTTACACAGGGGCTTATGGCAGAATGAAGTGGGAGCCTAACGCTTATCTCTTCCTTGTCATCAGCTTCAAATGGGTTACGAACGAGCGTTGTAGAACTGTCATATAAACATTTTAATATGATTATTACATAATGTAACTCACATATCCATTATTAATAAATAAATACATTTATAAATATTTTTTACATTCTTTTGTAGGTGAGGCTCCTCCTTATAGCCTTTAATGACGAGCCGCGCCTGGTTTCTTTCCTCAAATAATCAATATATCAAATACATCTGAAAAAATAATGCCCTCTGATGGCGCAAAAATACACATAACAGACAACAATACGTTTAAAATTAAAACCCAACAAATAAACAATAACCATTCACACTGAAAATTATAAAAAATATGTACACTCATTCACTCCGAATGCGCATTCTGTCGTTAGAATTGTTGACCCTCTTATCTTATGCTTGATCTTCGACAGATGCTTTTGAAGATAAAAAGAAAAACGAACGAACAAATATTCATGCATCACTTCCCTTTGTGCCGGACAAAAGCTGTGACACGCGGCGCACGTCACGCGTCGCCGTCCACCGATTCGTTCACTCCCCGTGTACGACGATAGCACGCTCCAGCTTCCACCAGCTCCAAGACCATATGTTCCGTCAACTCACACTGCTGAGCAAACACTGCGAAGCGTTCTGCGGTAAAACGCGGAGTTTCCACCACGTTTAAAGTTCCCGCGGCGAAGAAATACTATTGATTTCACGAATACTGGTGAAAAGAATCTTTTAAAGTTCCCGCGGTGAATAAATACTATTGGGTTACGCGAACTAAACGAAACTGCTCTGTTCGTCTTTCGATTACTGTCCGAAGCATGTTGAATTCCGTATCATGAAATTTATAACACAAAATATCCGCGACCGTTGCTTAACATTGCAATCGCGTAAAATCAGTCTTCGCGTTGCGTTCACCCGTAAAATATTGTTCCTATTTCTAAATCCGTTCATCCGCTCACTACATCAGTTTTGTTCACTTGAAAATATAAACAAAAATTTTTCAAAACATTTTTCTAACACGGAGCTCGCGTCTTCACCCCCCCCGTCACATCTCAAGAGATAGTACGGAATATGCGACCAATTTATACTGGGGTTTTCCTAACGTGGCGCCTGAGGGGCTTGTCTTCACGATGGAATATGGAACGGCTTTTTGCGTCATTCTCGGTCCTGCCGCCGGATGTCGCATGATCGCGACCGTTTCAAACAGTGTGCACATCAAGCGACATGTAGCGGCACTTCCGAGAAAGACACGGAAAGCCGTGCCATATACCATCGTGAAGACAAGTTCCTCAGGCGCCACGTTACAAAACCCATATATAGCTTTGGAAATGTCTTCATTGTGAGCTTCAGGCTATCCAGTGACGGCAGGCACGATAAGCAATAGATATACCTTACACCGTGCTCATGATCCTAGCTATGACTCTGCATGATATGCAAAGGTAATCAACCGTTCAGTATTTTTGAGGACAATGGATTCATGGAATTAATTAAAATTCTTGAACATGGATACATCATGTTCACAAGAAATGTTTTGACGAATCACTATGTCCCCCAGTTATTCGAAGAGGTGGAGAACAATTTCAGAAATCAAATCCAGGAAGCCGAGAGGGTTGCAATCACCACTGATTTATGGACTCCTGTGATGATTATATAAGTGTTACAATACATTTCAAAGAAAAAGATTTTCAACTTCATCGCATATGCATCAAATTAATGCCTTTTGAAGTAATCAGTCACACACGAGCACATATTGCAAATTTTCTTCGAAGCACTTTGAAATTATGCAGTATACAGGATAAGTTTGTGGTCGTAATTCACGACAATGCTCTTAATGTAGAAAGAGATCACTGAAAATTTTCCGCATAATTCATGTTTAGCTCATACTTCTTTGCAACTCATGAAAGAGAGACTGTTCAGCAATACTAAAATTCAGAAAATTACTACTTTGTGCGGAAAACATGTGGGAAGTTTCAAACATTCCTCTAAGTCCTACAAAGTGCTCAAAGCGGCCCAGAAACATCTTTCTGTGCCTCCACATCGTTTAATTCGTGACGAGACACGATATGACTCAACTCTCCATATGCTCCAAAGACTTCAGGAACGGAGAAGGCTGGTGTTTATGCTTCGGCCGACTTAAAGTTGCCAGTTCATCTCTCAACTGAGCAGTGCAAACTTATTGATCAACCCATTCAGATTCTAAACATGGTTGACCAAGCAACACTAACAGTCAGTTCGCCTTGTGTGCCACACCAGCAGAGGGGTTATTTTTTTTTATTTTACGTCAAAAAAACAGTTAAAAACTGCGTATGACGTGCTATGGGGAAAAGTGAATTGTGTGCACATTTTCAAAAGTCTGTGATCCCTACACTAAGTCATATACTACTTAAATTTTGAATTTTTGAAAGGGAGAAAAAAAACTCCCATGTAATAAAATCTATTTTCAACGATAAATAAGCAATAAATTTTGGCTCTTATTACTTCCTGCCGCGACAACATGGAAACGATAATTTGAATAATTGTATTTCCCACTGAATTCTAGAAGACGTGCACAGAAAATGAAGTTACATTTATGTCCAGAAGCAAAACAAGGGGCCATCTCAGCATTTGCTCAATGGATCAGGGAAACTGGACGAAAAACCTGATCGAGATGGGGGTCATTGACCCGGAAGCTGTGTTACAATAGTTGTTACAGGTTGTTTATACTCATTTATACAGTCCAAATGGTAAATAATGCATTATGTATCATTGTTAAAATTAATGTTACTTTTCTTGTGATGCTCAGTATAGTCTCTAATTGTATAGAAACAGTTATGCAGCAGAAACGATTTCACTTGTGATTTAAACTTTTCTATTGAATTTAATCGTTTAATGTCATTTGGCAAAGTGTTGTAAAATAATGTACATGTATTGTATGTGAATTTTTTGTAATGAGCTGTTGATACTGTCACCTGATGAATATGATTTCTACGTCGAGTGTTATAGTAATAGACTTCGGCATTTTCTGAAAATATATTCCCGCCCTTGAGCAAGTCATTTTTTACAAAAACCACTGATTCGTAAATAAAAAGACACGGTAATGGTAGAATTCCTAGATTAATGAAGAGAGGCTTACATGAATCACGTGGGTGGGATTTGGTTATTATTCGTACAATTCGTTTTTGTAATCTAAAAGTCTGGGAGCTATAAGATGTATTTCCCCAGAATATTATGCCATATCTCAGGCGGGAATGAACATTCGCGAAGTATACACAACGAGCAGTATGAAGGCTGACTGAATTTGCAAGAATTCTGAACGCGTAGCATAATGAACTTAATTTTGTGTTCAATTCATTTAAATGGACGTTCCATTTAAGGTTTGACTGAATTGAGAGACCTAAAAATTTTGTTGCCTTAACATCAGTCAATGGTACACTGTTCATTTTCAATGGAGCACAGAATTGTTTATTTGATATAGAAAACTGCATTAAAACCGTTTTCTTTTCGTTTACTATTAATTTGTTATTTCGGAACCAATTTGAAACATCTGATATTGTACTATTTACGATTTCTTTATTGCAAAGGATGTTCGTATCATCCGCAAAGAGAACCGTTGTTCCGTTTCGAATCGTCGAGGGCATATCGTTTACGTAAAGTAGGAACAGAACAGGGCCTAAAATCGATCCTTGAGGAACTCCACATGCAATGGGCAAAGAGTCGGAAAGGTGCGTACGTAATGTTCCATCATTCCGGTAAGGTATTTCAACTCTCTGAGATCGTTGTTTAAGGTACGAACATAACCAATCTAGAGCAATACCACGGATTCCATATGAAGGTAATTTTGAAAGTAAAATGTCATGATCAATGACGTCAAAAGCTTTTGAGAGATCTAAAAATAATCCAATAGGTGCCTCGTTTTGATCCAATGATGAGGCGACATCTTTAAGAAAAGAAAATATAGCTGTTTCCGTTGATTTTGATTTTCTAAATCCATGTTGGCAATCTGAAAGCGCGTCGTGTTTAGTGAGAAAGGTTTCCATTCGTACGTAAAAAAGTCTCTAATATTTTTGAAAAAACTGATAGAAGAGAGATGGGCCGATAATTTTGAATTTCATTTTTGTTGCCTTTTTTGAAGAGCGGCTTAATTTTAGCTGTTTTGAAAATATCTGGAAATGTTCCAGTGCATAAAGATGCATTAAATATGTGAGTTAACGGGTGTATAATGGCATACGCACAAGTCTTTAACAAAGAATCTGGGAATTCATCTAAACCGGACGAATATTTATTTTTTAGTTTACCGATTATTTTGAGAATTTCATGGGAAGAAGTTTCGGAAACGAACATTGTGTCTAAAATTTTGGGTGAACTGTCTGTTTTTGAATTTTGTGGCTGAAGACCCTTAGTGAGATCGGCAGCAATTCTCGAAAAGTATTGGTTAAAGAGATTAGCCACTGTTGCCGGATCGTTCACATTTATATCGTTATATTTTAAAACAACATTCTCTACGGGTTTTCTAGTTGATTTGGTAGTATTTTTATTATATTCCACATTGCTTTTGTTTTATTATTTGAGTTCAAAATATCCTGATCGTTTTTCATGATTTTAGCCTGCCTTATGAGTTTTCGTAACAATGTTTTGTATTTTTTAAAGTAGATAAGGAAATCTTGAGATACGTCATGACGTTTAGAAATAAAGTAGAGAGTACGTTTATTTTTACACGATGTTCTAATTCCTTTTGTGATCCAAGTATTACTTTTTCGTGAAATGTTTAATTTTCTCTTTTTAATAGGAAAGCATGCGTTAAAGAGAAAGGAAAGCTTTGAGAAAAATAAATTATATTTTTCATTTGTGTCAATAGCGTTATAAACTGCCTCCCATGATTCTTTCAGCAAGTAGTCCGTAAATAACTTTATGTTAACTGTAGTAAATGCTCTGCACATGCGTGTTTTATTTATTGTGTCAGTATTCATGTTATTAGTAATTGTAAGAATTTGTGCATCGTGGTCACTGTAACCTAGATTATTCGTTATTATTTCATATCTAGTTGTGGTTTTGTTAATTATAATTTGATCTATTGCTGTTTGTGATTTAAGAGTATTCCGTGTAGGTACGTTCACTGTAATATCTAAATTATAAGAATGAATTAAATTGAGAAACTGCTCTTTTTCGTGGGATTCGCTCAGAAAATCAATATTGAAATCTCCACATACAACAATGGATTTAAAAGAGAGATTACTAATTTTGTTCAGAGTTATCTCTAGATTTTCTACGAAATTGAAATAATCTAAAGCTTGCTTTGTTGGAGGTCTGTAGATGCAAAGTAAAATAATTTTGAGTGTAGTAAGATGTACAACTGTTATTTCAAAAACTTTTTCAACTGCATATAAATTGAATTCTGACAAGAAGGTAGAATCAATATTATTTCTTACATAAATACACGAACCTCCGTAAGCAGGGCCTTTATTTGATTCCCTTGCTCTACAATAAGATCCTGCAAGGTAAAAACTAGGAATTTGGAGTGTGTTTAGATCATTATGAGATAACCAATGTTCTGTAAAGCAAAGAACATCTATTTGACTGAGATCACACTCTAATGCTGCCTCGATAAATTCAATTTTATTTGAAAGAGATTGCACATTATGATGCATTATTTGAATCTTTTGAATGTACCTACACGGATGCTTTTCTGCTGCATCTGACTGTAATTGCTATTTATTTATCTCATTTTTACCTCGAGTGCGTGGTCGAAGGAAATATCGTGTCCCAGCAGTGTTAGGAGGTGAGGAAGGAGGAGTTACAGAAGTAGGGGAATGAATAATGGGAGAGGTAGTACAAGGATTAGGTTCAGGGGATAAGGTAATTGGGTCCAAAGGGGTTCCGGAGGATGGAAGAGAACTAGGAGATGTAGGTGGGGATGAATCTTGGATAGGATACTGCTGAGGTGTAAGGATGTGTTTGGCAAGTTCGCTACCGAGTGCATGTTTTCCGACAAGGTTCAAGTGAAGACCATGCCGGGTGAAGTGTTTTTCTGAGAGAAAGTTAAGCTCAAATAATTTAACATGTGTGCCTCTCAGATGCAGTTTTAATTTGTTGTTTGCGTGTCTAATTTCTTTGCACAGTGTTGGTTTGTTGTACCAGAAGGGCAGAGTCGAGATTACAATGTTCGTGTTTTGGGCGGCACGTTGTAGTTTGTCAACATGTTGCTCAGGTGTAAAGTGACCACCCAAATTGATGTCATTCTGCCCTCCTATGATGATGACTGTATCCCGTTTGGTGAGAGTTTTTGTGTGGGTGTCCAATTCACTGATCACGTCGGCAAACCTCCCGTTAGGTTTAAACACACACATGACAGAGAAATTGGATGAGAGTTTCCCACTGAGCAGGGAGGAGATTTGTCGCCCATGGCTATCTGCTAAAATTAGTACCTTTTTCGTGGGCTCAGTAGGAACGTCCTTGTTCACTTGTGGGCCAGGTTGCGCAACTCTACGTGTCTTTGTTTCTTTGCGCTTGCTAGTCTGTTTGCGTCGGTTTGTGGGTGGACGTGTCGATGATGGGAGGGGGTAGTGAGGATTGGGAAGGCATGGAAAATCATTGTCATAATCTAACACAGCAAATCTGTTTTGAGTCATGATTGGTTGTGATGATTGTGTTTTTGCTTTCGCGGATGGACGGTTGAAAGTTTCTGCGGTGTTGCCTATTGTTGTCCAACCGTCTGAGTTTTGAACGACCTCTTCGAGCCTTCGGATATGTTCATCTAAATTTTTGTTTACGTGTGTGAAGGCTTTCAGAAGGTCGGCTTTGAGAGTGTACAGAGTAGAAAGTGTATAGCGAATAGTAGCCATGTCACGAATGCGTATCAAATGCGTGGCAAATATGAGAATAAATAATTAGATGAGAAATCAGATTATGTTTCCTAAATTATCTTTTTAATTTACGTGTATTAAATTATTTAATTTAAGTTACGTATTTATTTAAAAAATAAAAGAAATGTGATTCTGAAATGGTCGGAGAAGAGAAATCACACTATGGCTACGTTATTCCACTGAGAGTGGATAAAAATGGACTAAATGATTTCGAGCCTCTGTATATGCTTATACAATGGAAAAATTTGCTACTTGAACATAATAGGAAAAGGGTAATAATAACGGCCCCAGTAGGACTAAATATGGTCTATATAAGAAAACTCACGGAATGGATCTTCAGAGAGAGTGATATCGAAATGTATTGACTGGTAAACGGGACAAACAAAACTACATTCCCAAGAGGTGAAGAAAATCAAACAGAGGAAGAAAAGCAAGACTGAAGAAACGGTAGTGTGCAAAGGAAATGGTAAGACCTACGCAGATCTAGTGAAATCACGACAGGAAGGAGTTGATTTAAGAACGTTAGGAGTTAAGATGTAAAGCTTAAGGAAGACCGGGAATAATGATATGGTGGTGAAAGTAGTTGGGCAGGGTCATCCAAAGTCCTTCAGGACGAAATCAAGAGTATGCGGAAAATGTAGATGTTAATTTGAAAAAGGAAAAGTCCCATTTGCATATTTATGGAATTGTCCCAAACGAGGAAGATATAAAGGCTGCTATCTGTGAAGAAACAAATACCGACAAAGCAGAGGTGGAAGTCACGCCATTAAGACCAGGCAGATTTGGCAATAAGAATGCAACAGTAAGTGTGCTAACAAAGCCATCGAACAATAGCAAAGCTGGGATCAATTAGGATTGAATGGATGGACTATCCGGTAAGACGAAGGATATATGTAACTAGGTGCTGCAAGTGCCATGGCTTCGGGCATATAAGCAAACATTGCGAACTGAAGATGGACAAAATGAATTGTGGAGAATCTGAACATCACGCGAAAGACTGCGGAAATGGAGCCCACGGTATGGTGTGCAATGAGGATGGACTTAGACAAGACCAAATGAAGTGTCCTTGCCTTCAGGAAGCTGATTATGGAGGCCAGGGCATGATTGTAAACACCACAATGGGAACCCAATCCATCCGAATACTACAGGCCAATCTGATGCGAACCACTTACAGCAATGACACAGCCTACGAAGCGGCGAAAACCAAAGATATCGATGTTATAGTGGTGAGCGAGTCAAAAAGCGACTAGAAACGAATGGGTAAAGGATTTGAGATACGATACTGCAGTAATTTTCCCAATTAAAATCCTGACCATTCGCCAATCAGGTCCGAAGAAGGACTTCAATATATATTGTTGTCACATTTCGCCGAATATACTCTTGGACACGTTCAAGAAGCAGGTAGATACAATATTCCAAAACTTCAGATCATTAGGAGAAGAATTTATAATAATTGGGACCTGAATGTGAAGTCACCAGTCAGGAGATCACCCATTTCGGATAAAGGAGGTGAATACTTCGTTGAATTTTAGCAGCAATGGACTTAGTTGCATACCGACATTTGCTAGGAGCGGAACGGAAAGTTTCATTGACATTACGTACTGCACACAGTGCATCGCAAAAAGGATCTCAAATTGGCGGGTGCTCGAACAAGAATCCCTTAATGACCACCGTTTCATTGCGTCTGAAATAAAAACCTCACAAAATACAAGAAGAAAGAACACGGAAAAATAAATTATTAAATACGATTGGGATGCATATCGAAAGCTGTTGCTATGGACGCTAGAAAATAGGTCTGAAGTAACAAACACTGTACCTCCAGAAGAAGTACCAAGACTATTAAAACTAACGTACCGGGGCAGCTTCCCAAGAACATGAAACACAACACGGGTACCATATTGGTGGAATAGTGAAATAGACACCCAAAGGTAGATCTACATCCAAGCGAGAAGTCTACTGACGAGATCAAACAGACACGCAAGGCAAAGCAATTCAAGCGACCACGATCATGGACCACGTGCGTAATTAATTTGTGTATTGAGATATTTGTGCATTTGATCTGCATAGAAAAGCATTTCAAATGTCCGACGAAGAATTTATACTTAAAGAAGAAGATATCGGAGAGCAGGTAACGTTCGTGAATCTTCTGAAAGAATATCCTGTAATTTTAAGTATATTTCAGACGACAGGAGTGAGAAACGAAAAGGCGTCAGCACTTATTAATATAAAACGTAAGCTAGAAAACCATTATGGAAAGGTTGTGACAGAAAAGCAGCTTATGAAAAAAGTTAACAATATGAAAATGAAAGTGAAAAGAAAATCAGATATTAAGAGAACAGGAAACAAAAAAATTTCACTTTTGCCTTGGGAGCGGGAAATGTTGAATTTGATTTCCAAGGATGAAAATACCACTTTAAATAAATTTCCAGGTAAGTATTATTATTATTTTTATTATATATCACAATATATCTCGTTATAAAAGTTAAACAAGTGAAAATAAATTCAATTTTTATGTATTGAAGGTGCATTGGATGCTGGTCTTCCGGGTTCGTCTCGAGATTTACTCGATTTATTACCACCCATACCGGAATCATGCTCTCCTCCAGCCATGGAAGAAGTGGTACCAAAGAGGCCCAACCGAAAGCGATCTTTCGAAACGGAAGAATCCGCAAAATTAAGTACTGGAGATCTGCAACGATTATTAATAATTGAACAATTAAAATTAACACGATTGCAAGCAGAGTATTATGAAAAAAATGAAAATTGTTTCACAGTTAAATACTGATTTAATTTAAAAAATAAAGTTAAATAACAATTGGGTTTTCATTCATTGTGTATAATTTCAGCCAGTTCATTCCTTTTCTGTTGTCCTCTCATGCGTATTGTAGTTTCATCATTATCATCATCATCATCATCTGTATAATCAAAATCACCACTATCACTCAAATCATCGAAGTCATCATCATCTTGAAGATATTTAGAAATGTTGTGTAAAATAATACATGTTAGAATGAATGATGGGATACGAGGTAAGGCCACTCTCACGCCGTAGTGAAGACTCGGGAATCTTTTTAATTGGCCAAAACAACGTTCAATTATCACTCGTTCTCCCGACAATAATCTGTTGTATGATCTTTGCTGGGGATTGTTGGGATTTCTGTACGGCGTCATAAGCCACGGCGCATTCTCATAACCTTCATCTGCAATTAATACCACATTTTTATTTCTCTGCATCACTGCATGCACAGCACTGTTTCTCCACGCGCGTGAATCGTGAACTGAGCCGGGCCAACTGATATCAACACTGGTGAAATATTCTTTAGAATCACAGGTTGCCTGAACATTGATTGACGGGAAGTCCTTACGATTCACGTATTCATCTCCATGAATCGAAGGTTTGGAAATCCTTACATGAGTGCAGTCTAGAGCACCTATTGCAGTCGGGAATTTGTACTTTTGTTACCATTTATTCTTTGCTGCTCTCATATCTTCAACAGTTGAAGGAAATTTAACCCATGTATGAGATTTTTCCACAATTTTTTCGGTCACAAATGTAATAAATCTGGAAACTGTGCTCTGATGAACCCCATTTCTTCACCAATCCCAAGTTGAAATCCAGGATCTCGCCACATATCGCAAAAAAATTCTCATTTGTTGCTCAGAGGTTAAGGCTGCCCCACGTCTTTCTTCTTTCTTTCCTAAGAAATATTCACTTAACCATTCCACATTTTCTTTCTCAAATCTATACAGTTTCTTATAGTCACCATTTAATGGCATCCTTCTCTCTTTGTACGTCTTTCTATCACGAATTTGTAAAAATGTTACCATTCTTAAAGTGTCATAAACCATTTACTAAGCAACTGAAGTCAGGAAAGAGGCATGCTACGATTTTTCATAGGAAAAGCTACAGCGTAGAAGCTTTTATTACAGTTTATGCATAGGATTCGTAGTATATTCCCAGAGCAAAAGTGAAACCTAAATCACGGCCTGTTGGATCACATTTTGCTACGATGCAAAGCATATACTAAGGAGTTTTATGCATATGATTCGTAGTATATTCCACGAAAATCTTAGCAAAAGCATTTACTCCTCATTTATGCATACCACCCAATGACTACAATCATGAAGAGAAGACAGGCAGACAATCAGACACAAAGAGAATCGGAAGCAGAATAAGCGGTGGCGGCGGTGATAGTAGTAGCAGTAGTAGAAGGACCAGCAGTAGCGGTAGGAGCGGCGGCGACAGCAGCGGCAGGAGGAGAAGGAGGAATAGAGGTAGCAATAGTAGCAATAGTAGTAGTAGTAGTAGTAGTAGTAGTAGTAGTAGTAGTAGTAGTAGTAGTAGTAGTAGTAGTAGTAGTGGTAGTGGTAGTGGTAGTGGTAGTGGTAGTGGTAGTGGTAGCGGTAGCGGTAGCGGTAGCGGTAGCGGTAGCGGTAGCGGTAGCGGTAGCGGTGGCGGTGGCGGTGGCGGTGGCGGTGGCGGTGGCGGTGGCGGTGGCGGTGGCGGTGGCGGTGGCGGTGGCGGTGGCGGTGGCGGTGGCGGTGGCGGTGGCGGTGGCGGTGGCGGTGGCGGTGGCGGTGGCGGTGGCGGTGGCGGCAGGGCGGTGGCGGTGGCGGTGGCGGTGGCGGTGGTGGCGGTGGCGGTGGCGGTGGCGGTGGGCGGTGGCGGTGGCGGTGGCGGTGGCGGTGGCGGTGGCGGTGGCGGTGGCGGTGGCGGTGGCGGTGGCGGTGGCGGTGGCGGTGGCGGTGGCGGTGGCGGTGGCGGTGGCGGTGGCGGTGGCGGTGGCGGTGGCGGTGGCGGTGGCGGTGGCGGTGGCGGTGGCGGTGGCGGTGGCGGTGGCGGTGGCGGTGGCGGTGGCGGTGGCGGTGGCGGTGGCGGTGGCGGTGGCGGTGGCGGCGGTGGCGGTGGCGGCGGTGGCGGTGGCGGCGGTGGCGGTGGCGGCGGTGGGTGGCGGTGGCGGTGGCGGCGGTGGTCGTGGTGGTCGTGGCGGCGGTCGTGGCGGCGGTGGTCGTGGCGGCGGCGGTCGTGGCGGCGGTGGTCGTGGCGGCGGTGGTCGTGGCGGCGGTGGTCGTCGTGGCGGCGGTGGTCGCGGCGGCGGCGGTGGTCGGGCGGCGGGTGGTCGTGGCGGCGGTGGTCGTGGCGGCGGTGGTCGTGGTCGTGGCGGCGGTGGTCGTGGCGTGGCGGTGGTCGTGGTGGTCGTGGCGGCGGCGGTGGTCGTGGCGGCGGTGGTCGTGGCGGCGGTGGTCGTGGCGGCGGTGGTCGTGGCGGCGGTGGTCGTGGCGGCGGTGGTCGTGGCGGCGGTGGTCGTGGCGGCGGTGGTCGGGCGGCGGTGCGGTCGGGCGGCGGTGGTCGTGGTGGCGGTGGTCGTGGCGGCGGCGGTGGTCGTGGCGGCGGTGGTCGTGGCGGCGGTCGTGGCGGCGGTGGTCGTGGGCGGCGGCGGTCGTGGCGGCGGTGGGTGGTCGTGGCGGCGGTGGTCGTGGCGGCGGTGGCAGGTCGTGGCGCGGTGGTGGCGGCGGCGGGTCGTGGCGGCGGTGGTCGTGGCGGTGGCAGTGGCGTGGTCGTGGCGGGCGGTGGCGGTGGTCAGGTGGCGGTGGTCGTGGTGGCGGTGGTCGTGGTGGCGGTGGTCGTGGTGGCGGTGGTCGTGGTGGCGGTGGTCGTGGTGGCGGTGGTGGTGGCGGTGGTCGTGGTGGCGGTGGTCGCGGGTGGCGGTGGTCGTGGTGGCGGTGGTGGTGGTGGCGGTGGTCGTGGTGGCGGTGGTCGTGGTGGCGGTGGTCGTGGTGGCGTGGTGGTCGTGGTGGTCGTGGTGGTCGTGGTGGTAGTCGGAGTAGTGGTAGTAGTCGGAGTAGTCGGAGTAGTCGGAGTAGTCGTCGTAGTCGTCGGAGTAGTCGTCGTAGTCGTCGGAGTAGTCGTCGTAGTCGTCGGAGTAGTCGTCGTAGTCGTCGGAGTAGTCGTCGTAGTCGTCGTCGTAGTCGTCGTCGTAGTCGTCGTAGTCGTCGTCGTAGTCGTCGTAGTCGTCGTCGTAGTCGTCGTAGTCGTCGTCGTAGTCGTCGTCGTCGTCGTCGTAGTCGTAGTCGTCGTAGTAGTCGTAGTAGTCGTAGTAGTCGTAGTCGTCGTAGTCGTAGTCGTAGTGGTAGCGGCGGCAGGAGGAGTAGCAGGAGCAGTAGCAGGAGCAGTAGCAGCAGGAGTAGCAGGAGCAGTAGCAGGATTAGCAGTAGCAGGAGTAGCAGTAGCAGTAGCAGTAGCAGTAGCAAGTAGCAGTAGCACTAGCAGTAGCAAGTGCCTGACTTTGACTTACGTGCATCCTAGGCTGTCGAAGGTTTTATCACTTTTAACTTTTTAACATAAAAGTGAGTTATAATATATTGAATAAAGGAAATTGTTGTACGATAATCGTAACCGATATGTACCGGTGTACGTACGTATACACGGGTAATATGTAGTAAAGAGAAAAGTTATGTAATGCTGTGGAAATCGATTTCGACATTTCAACGGGATTTACCCGTTTGGGTGTCCCCTAATACTGAAAAGTGTGTGTTTTTTTCAAAACGTCCGTGCGTCCTCTGTCCGTCCGTCTGTGAACACTACTAACCCCTAAACCATGCGTATGAATTTTTCCAAATTGAAGATTTGTATTATTATTGCATTTGTGAGTAGAAATGCTTCAAATGACTTCAAATGAAGTTTTTCGAAAATTCAATGGATTCCTGTGAAAAAGAGCTTCAAATTTCGCATATACATTAACGCTTAATCGCCATTTTCTTTGAAAACGGCTCTAATTTTCAATGAAAATTGCTATTTTCATTGACTAGGTTGTACCATGTTTTAATATTCTTTAAGTATTTTTCGGTTCTGCTATTAGGAAAGCGAAATGTTCACAAAATTTTAAAAAGTTTGTAGTGTGCCATTCTGTAGCAACACTAGTTAGTTATTTATATGGATAAGACGACAAATTAATAATTTAAATATTGAACCGATAAGCACATGCGGAGCCACCACACGCGCGCAATGTGTCACACCGTATACAACTGGCCGATTCAAGGTTATAACTAGACATCGGATGTTTAGGCACTAAAAATCGTCTTTTAGGCGCCTAAAAAGGCACTGAAAAGTCAAGAATAAGGAGAAAAAAGGCACTGTCATAAGTTACATACACAATAAATGAAAAATTGTAATTTTTGTCTATATTATTTTGTAAACTTAATGCACAAAACCAGTTCGTACATTTTAATGTTAACTAATTTACATATTTACAACTATTCTACATTTTATTCTTAATAGTTTCCATTAACCATAATATTTACATATTACCAGTAATTTTCAAGGATCACAATTTCAAATTTGGACGACTGGGAGACAAAATCGGTTGAGTGCGGAGAAAGATATCTGAACAACGTGACTGGCATATATTTTAGCAGTCCAACATTAGTAACACTGAAACCTTCTGGGAATTTATATTTATTTCCACTTAAAATTTCGGTTCCCTCGGTGTATTGTCAATCGGCCATGATCTCAGATCATGGCTGGTATTGGAGAAAAATTGATTGAAATGGAGAAAAATCAGTTGGTATTCTTTCAGGAATTCTCTCGTAATTTTAAAATTTCAAAAAGGGAATTGAAGGTTTCGTAATGAATGGTCACGTTGGACCATCACCGATTCTCCGATATCTTAGCATTGTATATAATAAATAAATGGCAAAAAAGTTCTAAAAAGGCATTTATGCACAAAATAGGCATTTATGCTAAAATAAGCCAAAATAAGCATTATAAAACTTCGTCATATATCATCATTTGTCATGATTCGTGAACATATATTATCAGCCTTTAAATAAGTTCTCTAGAAAAAATAGGTATGTCCCTAAACATCCGATGTCTAGTTATAACATATGGAGGTGACATCCGTGTATTCCGGCTTGCTAGCTAGTTTCTTTCTGTTTATTGCTTTGCTTTCCACTGTACCTCGAGTTATTTATTTTTATTCCTGGGGAAAAAACCTTTAATAAACATTTTTTTCTTGAGAAATAAATTGTTTGGAGGTATATTTCTCAAGGTGAGTATCTAGTGAAAGGACCATACGTAATTGCACGTCGTCGACCAAGGTCTATTTTTATTACATATTAGCAGCTGCTTTTTTATAGTATTATTTTGCTTTATTTAATAGTAATGTCACAAATGTAAACGTTGAAATAAATCAAACAGTTCATCTGCAAAAATATTTTGTATTATTTGTTTACCTTACTCATGAAAAAAAATGTAATGTGTTCCCTCTTTGAATTGCCTATTCCTTAGATCTGTAAGAAATGTTATATTAATTATACATTTTTTTTGTTTTTTCAAATACAATAATGAATTTGCATTTGAAAAATATTTGTTTTAAAATGTGTTTAAATTGATTTGCCTTCAGGAAAACTAAATTTCAGCAGATTTATAATTTTATTCTTGTCTGTTTTTCACCTTGGTTTCATTATTGAATCCTGAATGCTTCTGTTCAGGGCAATTTGATTTAAAACTTATTGGATTTGCTCTGCCAATTGGTTACTATTTCCTTTCAGGATTTTTCAATTTTCAGGCTCCTTCCATATACACAAACTTAATTACTTGATCTGGGCTGTCCGGGTGCCTGGCACCCCAGCCTTCGACGCGGCGTCACCCGGACAGCCCAGATCTTTGGCCGCGGAAGCCTACGATATCAAACTTAATTACTTTCTTACGTCAAATTTGAAACATGATTAGTAGTTTTCACAGTATCAATTTATGTGACATTAAATTCAGCTCCTTGCATGTTGAATGCAACACATTGTAAAAGCTCCTACATTCAGAATGTGTTCGCTGCTGGTTGATTTTTTTCCCATATTTTTTTTAAAATATTGTATTTTTTCACTCCCATGAAGTGTAAGATACAATTATATTTCAAGAATAAATGTCATCAAGCACATAAATTAAATTCTAATCAGCTTCACACAAATGAAACAATTTTAAAAAATGTATTTCCTCTGCCATTTAATGAGTTTTGGGAAGATTTGATATATTTCCTGGGTCTGTTTTGCTTTATTCTCTGAATATTTCTGTCTGATGATTACAAATAATTGTATATAAAACATCTTCCTTACAGAAATATCAAAATATGAATAAAGAAAATATAAGGGTGGAAAGGTAGATTTCAGGCTTTCTGGCCACACTGCTTAGCGGGTAGCATAACCGAACTTGCAAGGGGTTGGTTTCATTTCCCGCAATGGGAAAGGTCGGCCATGCCACCTCCATATATCTTTGGTCCTGGTGAATAAGCTGATAAGTCATAAACAATTTTACAGGAGAGCAAAAAACATTTAAATGAATTAAATCAGGGATTAATGATTTTCAAACGAAGGTGATATTCAAACAAAACTATTTTTGTGTAGGTTTTGTTTGAATATCATTAAGCATTATCATTTATAGTATTAGTTTAAAGTTTTTTTGCTCCCCTATAAAATTAAGTTATTTTGAGTATATTTAAGTTATCAGCTTATTCACCGGGGTCAAAGATATTATGACCTCCTTGGGCCGATTGCTTCCGAAGGGGAGCTCGACTGAACGAGCCTGCGCGCGCCCACCACACGCACCAGCATATCGTCTGATCACAGGCCCTAGGCCAGGTGCGGCTCGTCATTAAAGGCTGTAAGGCGGGGCCTCTCCTGTAGAAATCGCCGCCCAAAAGAAATTTAAAATTATATTTATCATCATCTCCCTTCACTGATTAGGCACATTGCCTGTTCCAGCCTCTTTCCATCTCATTCTTGGCCTTCCAATGTTTCTCTTTCCTCTAGGCTTGTAATTCAAGGCTTGCACTGGAAGTGTGTCTTGCGGCATATTTCCAATATGAGTCACCCATTGCTGTCTGTACTTCTTAATTTTTTATGTACTGTTTCTTTCCGCCCTAGTTCTTCTCTTATTTTTTCACTTTTTATTTGATCTCTTAATATACAGCCCTTTACTCCTCTCAAAAATCGCATTTCTTCTGATTCAGTCCTCCTAAAATCTTCTTGTTCACATCCATACAGTAAAACTGGGAGGGCCATAATATCATGAAATTTTAATTGGTAAATATAATTATTTTTATAAATGTATTTATTAATAATGGCTTTCTGAGTTATATTATGTAACAGTCATATCAAATTTTTTGTTTGTGAATTCGATAACGGTTGTCCGTAACGCATTAGAAGCTGTTGACAGGGAAGGCAAAAGCGTTAGGCTCCCACTTCATTCTGCCATAAGGCCTGTGTAAAACGACGAAGCGTGACGTCATACATTCACTGCACAGGCTTATTATACCGGCGGACGAAGGCTGCGACCAGGCAGCCTTCGAGGGTGGGGCGTAGGGTCTGAAGAAGGACGTGCTCACCAGATAGCATTACTATGCAGCTCAGCGAGTAGCATTGCGCATCAAATAGTTTTCTCAATTAGTGATAGGAGCGCTTCTCCCTTATGCCTGTATCGGAAGAGATTATGTATATATAATTTAGGTGCATCTCTAGCACTTCTGTGTTTTCCCTGTGGCTAGTAATCAGCGTGTCGTGTGCATATCCAATCAACTGGGTATGTTGTGGTAGGTCGATTTTTAGTAGGTCGTCATACATGACGTTCCATAAGAATGGGCGTAGTTTGGAACCTTGTGGTACTCCACATGTCATTTCTTCCTCCAGCCTGAAAGCATCCTCGTACGAAATCTTCCTTTCGGATAAGTAATTCTCTATGATTTTAAGTAGGTATGCTGGGACCTGCTTCGCGACCAGGGCCTTAATAACAACGCCCCATCTAGCGGAGTTGAAAGCATTCCTAATGTCTTTGGCCACCAAGGGGCGCATAACCCCTTTTTCCTGTTCATTACTCTTTTAACTGCTTCAGCTATACGTACTACTTCCAGAGTAGCATCTGTGGTCGAGCGGCCTTTTCTGAAGCCAAATTGTCTGTCAGAGAAGTTCATTCCTGCTGTTAAGTGCTTCTCTAGTCTTTGCAGAATCAAGCCTTCTAGTAGTTTGCCCGTAGTGTCTAATAGGCATAATGGCCTGAAAGATGATGTTCCGTCTGTGGGCTTGTTTCCTTTTCTTAGTAGGATTAATTTCTGTTTCTTCCAGTTCTGGTGGAACGTACCATGTCTGAGACAGCAATTAAGTGCTGTCAGTAAGCATTCTGGGTATTCTTTGGCAACAATCCTAATAATTTCATTTGGGATTCCATCGGGGCCAGTCTTTTTTTTTTAATTTTATTTAGTTTTCTCTCCTCTATCTGCAGCTCGTCGTTCGTAAAGATATTGTTCTCATCAAATGCATAATTACTCTGTTTACTCCTCCATGGGTCTCCCTTAGGGAAAATATCTCTTATAATTTTCCTCGCCCATTCATGGTCTTCTAATCCGGGAATCTTCTTGTTCATACCAATTTTTTTGTTATAGTTTTACATGCCGTACCCCATGGGTCATCTTCCACCTCTTCAAGTAGCTCTTTCCAGCACTTTAATTTCCTATTTTTATTTCTCTTTTCAGCTCTTTTTGCCATTCTTTGTGCTCTCTTCTGAGTGATTCGTCAGTTTTGGTTCTTGTAGCAAGTTCTCTGGCTTTAATGCACTTCTTCTGTAGCTCTGCAATCTCTGCGGACCACCAATACACCTGTTGCCTTCTCCCTGGACCTCTGCGTCTAGGCATACAAGCTGAACACCCAGCCTTCAATAAGTCCCTCACTTCTTTTCCTGTTGTCTCTGGTGTGTACGGCTTCTCCACCCATCCTAAGTTGTGAACTAGCTTTGATTCTTCTAGGGACTTTTTGCCTCCGTTTCTACCAGCTTGTTTGTATTCCAGGGTAGTCGTCCCCTGCGCTTTTGGTGCTCCAATGCCTTTGGAGGATGAGAACTGAATGGAGCTGTTATCACTAAATGTCTCAGCATTCAGTACTTTCCAGTCCTTTACTCTCTTAGCAAACCCATTTGAGCTTATCGTCAGATCCAGTATGGATGCCGCTTCTCCCCTCTGGAACGTGTTCACTTTTCCCGTGTTTAGTATGACTAGATCACATCTTGCAATAAATTCGCAAACAATATCCCCTCTTTTGTCAGATCTCCATTCCCCCCATTCTGGAGATTTGCTATTAAACTCGCCCGCTACTATCACTTCTGCCTTGGCAGATATTATGCTCCTCTCTAGTTCTATTTTCTTTTTAAATTCATAAATTGGGTCGTTTGGGGAGAAATAGCAGCTGCAGACCCGTAGGTCATGCAATTCTACCCATATGAACCCATGCTTTGACGCTTAATATTTCGATACGGTAGCTTTTTTACTATGTATTACTACCGCCGCTCTTCTAGAGCCATCTTGAAGCCACATATTTTTGTCGGTTGTCGGTTGTTCGCTGACAATCAACAAGTCCACGCTTCTTTCAGTTGCAACTTGTACAAGTAGATCTTGTGCGATTTTGCTCCTTCCTAGGTTAACTTGTAGGAATCGGAGCATACTTTCTATTTTTGGTCTTATTGAACGCCATGATGAAGGAAGTACATTTATTACTTTCTACCAGATGATTATCATTTTGGTTTCTCTCTTTACATATAACACAGTGCGGTTTACCAGTACAATCCTTGATACCATGTCCGTTTTTGCCACATCTATAGCAAGATTTTCTTCGATCAGGACCTCTGCAGACAGTTTAGATATGTCCAAAGTCCAACCACCTGTAACATCTTGATATCTACTGCTTTTCTCTGATTCTACTGTTCACCCAACCTATTTTAATTTTCACTACCGTTATGAGCTTTTAGGCTGCCTTTTCATCCTGTAGCATTGTAGGAGATCTGATTTGCCGTTACGTCTATTACCTTGCTCACCGCTTCCAGTACCTCTTCAGACGTAAGTTTCATCAATATCCTTAATTTCTACTAGGCGTTTCCGCGTAAGAGCACTCACTTTGGCTTATTCTCCCATCGCATTCTCCAGAGCCTAATTCAACGCGGCAATATCGCCAGTTTTTTCTAGCACAATGAGAATATCCTTCTTACGTGTCCTCCTTATAGCCAGTATCTTCGTACCGTGTTCATTAGGGTCCACGGCATTCTTCATCCTCTTTAGGATGTCGGTGTATGTTTCACCTAGCCTAGCTGTCACATTTACAGCAGGGTTGAGTTTCTTGCTTGTCTTGTACTCTTGTTTCTTTTGGCTATTTTTCTTTTTACTTCTTTGTTGTTCTTCCTAGTGCTCCTCTTCTTGTCCTCTTTCCATCTCGAGATGTTCTGTCACTTCTCTCTCGTTTCTTTGCATTTCCCCAGGGGTATTCTCCACCGTGATTACTTTATTGTGCTTATCTTTCTTGTCCCTTCTATTAGACTCTTCTGGTGGGCTAGGTGCTGCCCTCGTTCACATAGCATCCAATTTCTCTTTTGTCATGTCTTTCTCTCTTATATTTGTCAGAGAGCTCTGGATCTCTGGGAGCTCTCTCTTCTCTTCCGCTACTTCTAGCGCCCTATCCTTTAGAGCATCGCCCCTCTTCTTCCCATGCCTGATATTCTTGGTTTGTACATCACCTTCCCTCAAGAGGATCATGCATCTGCTCTTTCTCTTCATTAATGACCTGCCATCTGTTCTTCAACGTTCCCACATCTTCTTCCACCTTCTTCCTTCTTCCAAAGTATTCTTTACTATCACAGGATTATTTTGTAACAAATTTTTGCCAATTACATTTAGATGGATATACAGACGCTCTATGGTCACCTTATTTTCCTTCATCAGCTCTTGGATAGCTTCCCATCTTTCTATCATTCCGTCCACAGCTTCAAGCGTGGGCTCTATTTGAACCAAAGATGCCCCAGGTGTTGTGGGGGTGCCTGGAGGAGATCTCTGCAAATTCCTCCCTCCGGCAAAAGGGTTAACTGCACTTGATGCTTTATCTGGCAGAGACGCCAAGTGGTCCACGTCTCTGTCATTGCAGTTGCTGGGTGACGACGCCCGGTGGCCTGCTTGCTCACCACCGACCGCCGGTACTGGGACTCCGATCCCCTGCACCGTAATGGTTAATCCTAAAAGACCTTCCATCGTGTTTTTTTTCTTCAGGGTCGCCTTCCCCTAGCGTTTTTGAGCTACCGCCAGCTAAAAGGAAACGGAAGAAAGGAAGGGGGATCAGTGAAGAATAGTTAGAATAGAAGAGTAGAATAGAAGAGTAGAATAGAAAAGACTCCCTAGCCCTCGTAACCTAATGGCGTCGGGATCGGAAACACAAGAGTTGGCCGATACGAAGATTGACCTACAGGACAGAAAACAGAAGTGTTCCACAAGTAAGTGGAAGCAATGACACACGAAGTTCGTGGGAATGATAAGGATGTTTAGAGGAGTGACAGCGGACAGCTGCTCCGATTAGTCGCCTTCTATGACAGGGGAGGTCCCGTGGTGCTATTCTACTAAAACCCCCGACACCACACGGGGATTATATTATTATTATTATTATTATTATTATTATTATTATTATTATTATTATTATTATTATTATTATTATTATTATTATTATTATTATTAATTTGTTGTCTCAACTTTGACGCAACGCGTCTCCAAGCCCGTTGGGGGCTTTTGGAGTAATCCTCCGTTTATATTATGTCCGTCACGTCTGGTCAGTTTGAGGACCGCCAGGTAGCATCTCCGCGTACGCGCCTCCCACCAAGCGCTCGTGCGACACTACCCAGCACCCAGCACCAGTGTGGAGAGGGTGCTGCACTACCAGCGGCCAGAATTGGGAGGAAATTGGGAAAGGGGCAGCGCCCTCTGGAATACAAAGCCAGGCGACGATTTTGTGACGTAAGCACCATGGTGGTATTTCCACCATGGTAAGCACGAGTAGACCCGCGGCTGGCCCATGGTGAGATTTCCTTCTGTGTGTTGTGCGTTGTGGACTGTTGTGTTGGTCACGTGTTGTTCAGAAATTTGATTATTTTAATTACGGAAATTCGAACTTGGTATGTACCATTTATTAACATTACTTTCTGATTAAGTTTACTTTGCGCCATATACCTAAAATTAAGACAAATATAAGCAAATTATTTATTTATGCTTCAATTTGTAAAAACGTGTTACAAGGCTTGTAGGTTATTGTACATATTGAACATACTTTGTTGGACTCAACGTGAATACACAGTATACAAATGTTAGAAAATTTTGAACTTTTCAAACCCTTATTGTTTCATTTATAGTTCATCAGAATAATGTCGTACTAGTGTTGTGTGCCTAATTGTAAAGGCAACTTTCATAATGGCCCTGCTGTCAGTGTGTTCGGCTTTCCCGGAAAGAAAGAACCAAGGAGTGCGTGGATCCGAGCTATTTGTAGGGAGAAAGCTTTCATTCCCAACGATAACTAAAAGGTAGGTATAAAAAAAAAATACTTTAAACTTGCAAGCGTTTTCTTAAGGTGTGTGATAAATGCCTACTTTTAAATTGTTGCAGGTCTGCGAGCTTCACTTTAATGAAACAGACATTGAAAGAGAAGTGAAAATGTTTAATGAGGAAACTGGAGTGCATTTAACAGCTCCACTATTACATCCTAGACTTCGTAATGGTATGTTAATTTTAAAATTTAAAGGAATTAATTGGCGCTAAATTGTTATGTACTGTTCTGTAATTGTTTGGAAATTCTTTGTTCAGGTGCAGTACCATCAAAAGTAATGGATTGTCCAGCATATTTATCAAAGCCTGAGACACCAGTTCGTGAAAGTCCAGCAGACAATAAAAGAACAATAGAGATGGAAAACCTTGAAAGGACAATAACCGCTAGTCTGGAGACGTATGCGGAGTACAATTCATCTCCTGTTTTCAAGAGTTTAGAAGAACTGAAGGGATTACCCCTAGAATTTAACTCAGAATGGACAGTATTAATTAGAAGCTCCTCGATATGTTTTATACTCGTAAAAGAAGAACCACAGCCACAAATAATATGGTCTGTTAAAGTGGATGAAAAATTGTGTGTTTTTGTCCATAACAGGTGTGTGTTAATTACTCAAGTAAACAATAAGTTGTTACAGCTGAAGTGGATAATATTAATGTGTTACAAAATCTTGTAAATGAATGCGACTCAAGTTTTGGTGATGAATTGGGCATTACTTGTAATGCCAATGTTTGACTGCTTTGACCTTGGACATATTGAACTCATTGAAAGGACTTTTGCCAGAAAAAGGTGAGGCATTGTCATTTTTAAAAGAGCAAGCGAGTCTTCTGAATGTCCACCGAAGGTGTGCAAGATATTCTGTGGAATTTTTAATTTTCTCCAGTTTGTTAAAATCTATTTCACCGCACGCATATCATTTTATAAGATCACCTAGTTTTATTATTTTGCCCAGTGAATCAACAGTGAAGTCTCTCAACTCCAATATTTCGACCAGCCCACTGTTTGAACAAGGTTCCTCGAGGCTACTTCGGTATATACGGAGCAAATTTTCCTTGTTAGGGGCCAATGACAAATCAGTTATTTTACTGATGGATGAAATCAATGTAAAATCTGCTATGGATTACAAAAGAGGCAGCATAGGGGGTGCCAGTGACAATGGAGAGAAATCCACAAGTGCATGTGTATTTATGGTTTGCAGCGTGCGATCTTCATATAAAGATGTTGCGCATATTATACCTGTGCACAAAATGACTGGTAAACAACCTCACTCTTACATTTTAGAAATAGCAATTGGTTTGGAGGAAATAGGCTTTGAAATTTTTGGAGTGATATCAGACAACAATCCTGTCAACAGAAAAGCTATATCGTTATGACCCACCTGACTTAAAATATGTGTATGTGCATCCCAAAACCAGTCAATTGCAGTGCAGTCAAATCATTGGCATTACGAGTAATGCCCAGTTCATCACCAAAACTTGAGTGACATTTTTGTACAAGGTTTTGTAAATCATTAATATCATCTACTTTAGCTGGTGATAACTTATTGTTTACTTGAGTAATTAACAAACTCCTGTAATGGACAAAAACACACAATTTTTCATCCACTTTAACAGAGCATATTATTTGTGGCTGTGGTTCTTCTTTTACAAGTATAAAACATATCAAGGAGCTTCTAATTAACACTGGTCACTGTGTTAAATTCCAGGGGCAATGCTTTCAGTTCAACTACACTCTTGAAAACATGAGATGAATTATACCAAACTTATGTCTCCGACTATTGGTTATTGTCCTTTCAAGGTTTTCCATCTCTTTTTCTTCTTTTCTTGCCTGCTGGACTTCCACAAACTGGTGTCTCAGGCCTTGATAAAAGCACAGTTCTTTATTTTAATTCCGCCTGCAGTAGGCACTGGGGAGATAGAGTACCTTAGGAAAACGTTGCCGGTCCCAAGCCCGGATAAAGGAGGGGGGTTGGGTGTTGGGCCAGCTCCCCATCACCCTTAAAAAAGTGAAACTGTGAACTGTGTAAAAAGTGAAATGGTGATTTTGATAGCGTACTTTGTCATAGGAATTTTCCAAATCCAAAAAGAAAAATCTTTTTTTGGTTGTTGTAAAAACTGTTGTAATATAAACATAATTATTACTTGATATCCCAGCTTGAAATCTAGCGTTCACCATAGTTCTGCAACTGCTTTTCTTGCTTAAAATATTTTAAATTGCCTATTCTGTAAAAAATATTTGTATTGTTAATGAGTATTCATGTTCGATATACCTAAATGGAATGTGTATGCACATGTATTGAGAAAAAAACGACTCAAATATTTTTTGTTTCCTTTTTTAATACACAAAATATGTATTGTATAATATGTAAATTGCCATATTTTTTCAAAATAAATTACTATTTTTAAAATTAATCAAAATGTATTTTTTATTAACTTCTGATTCAAATTTTATTGGTAGTTGTAGGAAGATTTAGTTTTTGCTTTCAAAGAAACATTTTCTAGAAATAAAAGAAACTAGTTTCTAAAAATATAAATCCTTAGATTTTCATTACTGAAATTTGTTGTTGGGAAATGAAGTGCCAGGGAGAAATAAATCATGAAATGCCCTTGCTATTGACTGCAGCAGAGAGCGAAGGCCCGCGATGGGGCTAGTGGGCCTACTCACCGCGACGTCAATGGCAAGATGGCTGCCCGTTGCCTGGCTTTGTATTCCAGAGGGCGCTGGTTTAGGACACTTCACAGGGCTTGGACACGAGATGGTTGTTTTCCTTTCTCTACTCTATCTATTGGTGACAATAACAATTACGTGCTCATTTTGGAAAGATAAGATTGGACGTGCCGTACTTAAACTGTTTTGATTTGGATTATGAGTAAATTATTCTAAATTACTAGTCAAATGGTTTTAAAATATAAGATATCCTTGGAAATGATAGGGGCAGCAATGCTTCCCTTGCTTCCATGGAATAAACGCACCTGATTGACAATAAAAGATTGCCAACCACAGAGCACTTATACTGTATTATTTGTCTATGTTGCCAACAATAAAGCTTAGCTTTAACTTCACTACCTATTAGCCATTTGTGTGAATTATGCCAAAAAGGATTGAATTTTCAATTTGCATTTTTCTTGTTAGCAGGATGTATAACTGTACTCAACATAGGAGAATGTCAACCATTGTTCAAAATTTGTCTCTTTTCTACATTGTTAAGACGAGAAAATGGTGTATGTAGTAGTTCATTCAATGTATCTGTCATATTGTAACAGTAAAATCAGATTTATATATAAAAATCAAGGTAAACTATGCAACATGATTTTTGATGATCATCAAATTTTTGGTTTTTCTAATACATCTTTTTACGCTGATTTGAGATCTACTTTTAGTTTTTTGCTATTATGTACTGTTCTTTTGCAAATTGTGTGAGCTCATTTTCCATTGAAAAGTAAATTTTTGGGAAGCAGAATTTTACTGAGAGAAAAATAAATTTTATTTTGGTAAGTGGGGGTAGTTAGCCACACTTATTGTACCCATCTGGCTGTTAGGTAAGAAAGTATCATTGTTTACATGCTATAGTGCTGTGAGTTGCTGACATATTTTGTTTGTGTAGTTTATTTAGAAATGAATTCACACGTGTTTGAATAACCCAAACATGCTCTTCCACTTTGTGGCAGCTAAGGAATTGTCCAGTAAAGACTATGACATTAGTTTCGAGAGGAATGTCTATTGCACATATTTCATCATTGGGCTAGGCGCTCAAGACAAAAGTTGGGAACCACATATGGTATGCTGAACATGTGTTGAGAGTCTGAGACTACGGAAAAATGGTATGAAAAATCAATGGTTTCAAGTGTGCCACAAAATCTTTACCCAATTGTTATTTTTGTATGGTTAATGTTCAAGATCACAACCCAAAAGGAAAGAAAGTAACAGGATATCTTTATATTCCTTCTGTCTTACGACCAGTTCTGTATTGTGAATCTCTCTGTCCCAATTCCACCTACCATTCTTGAAGATGTGCCATAAGGTATTGAGAGAAGCTCAGCAAATGAAAACAATAATGCCAATGATTACGAGCTAGAAAAAGATTCTGCACCAAAATTATTCAGTCAAAATGAACTTCATGATTTGATTGTGACAATGATGCTGCTAAATTGTTTGGGTCAAGACAACAAACAAAAAACCTCTCCCATAGTGAGAAACGTTCTCTGGGCATAAAAATAGAAAAAAGGAATTAATACAATTCTTTAAAGAGGAAGGCAATATGATGTGTTTGCAGTGACATTGAGGGTTTAATGAATTTCTTTAATGTCACTTATGATGCAAGTCAGTAGATGTAATTTATAGCCTCATCAACACGTGTGTACTTTTACATAATGGAAATTAAGTTTGCCTCAATACCTATTGCCCATTCAGTACACCTTAAGAAATCTTATGAAAGTTGCAAAGCTTTGCTGAAATTCATGAACTATGAAACACATTCTTGGACAATTTATGAAAATTTGAAAGTAGTTGAAATGTTACATGCTCAACAAACTAGCTGCACAAAAAAAAGTCCATGTTTCATTCGTGAATGGAACAGCCCAGCAAACGACAAGCACTGGAAGATAACAGACTGGTCCAAAATAATAACATTCCAACCCAGTTCAAAGAACATAATGTAATCAATGAACTAGTTGTTCAACCATGCAAGACACGACTAACTAAATTTATTGCTTATTTATCCTTGAAAATAGATTTTATTACATGGGAGTTTTTTTTTGTTTGTTTTTTTCTCCCTTTCAAAATTCAAAATTTATTGCTTATTTATCCTTGAAAATAGATTTTTATTACATGGGAGTTTTTTTTTTTTTTTTTTTTTTTTCTCCCTTTCAAAAATTCAAAATTTAAGTAGTATATGACTTAGTGTAGGGATCACAGAATTTTGAAAATGTGCACACAATTCACTTTTCCCCATAGCACGTCATACGCAGTTTTTAACTGTTTTTTGACGTAAAATAAATAAAATAAACTCATCATGCATGGTTTCATGAAACTGTTAATTAAAGCAATTTCAAAAGATGGTGAATGCTTCCGGTGTTTGATAACTAGATTTCTGAAACTATCTTATGAGAAACTTAAACAAGAAATCATTGTTAGCCCACAGATTCAAAATTTAATGAAAGACAATTGTTTGAACGTCCAATGAATCCAGTGGAAAAAGGGCTTGGGTTGTGTATTCACAAGTTGTGGCTAAGTTTTTAGGCAACAACAAATATACACTGTGAACTAAGGAAGTGCCTGGATGTGCCTACTCTGAGAGGTGCAAGCAGATGCATGTCTCTGTAGTAAGAGACAAAACAGATCACATGAGGGCACAGGCTGTTAGAAAATGTTTGAAATGGCCCATGCCATGACAATGACATGTTCATTATACATTTCCAGATGAATAACTACACCATACTAAAATTGCAGGTCATTTAAAGTTATTATTATGGTTATCGTTATTATTATTGTTATTATTATTATTATTATTATTATTATTATATTATTATGGAGACAATGATCATGTGCAAATTACGGGGGAATAAGTGTCATACCATCAACAGCAAGATTGTTTTCTAGTATTCTGAGTAAAAGAATTGATAAAGATGTACCTGCATTAAGTGAAGAGCAGTGGTTTTCGATGAGGATGATCATGCCTAGATAACATCCACTGTATCAGACAAGTTATAGAGAAACATGAAAGCAGAAATATGAATATTTATGTAACCCTTATAACCTGATCTGCTTGCATGATCAAAATTTCATTTTTATTATCATTTTAAATTTCATCATTATTATCATATGTCAGAGATCTACTATTGTGAAGTTATTTTGAACTGATAATTGACAGTAAAATAAAATATATTATGAGCAATAATAATTATAATAACCAGCACTAAATTAATAATATGGTTATATTAAACCTTATAATTTGAAATGTAATGCATTTTAAATTGGTGAAATCTAGTGTTAGTAAATATTGTGCATTTTAAGAAAAGATTACCACATGAAGCCATAATGATCCCAACTTTAAACTTACATGGCCGGTTCAAAAAACATGTAAGAATGGTTTTCAGAATTTTTTCAAAATTTTAAATTCAATTTCCAATAGCTTTTGAACCCTAACCCCTGTTGAGTTGTATATCATATAAAAGGCCATAAAGAAAGCTGCAAAATGACTTCTTTTCCAGCTTTCTGTCTTAATTTGGTGAGGTTCTACATCAATTTAAAATTTGTCAGTGTACCCGAATACCTGACTGTATTTCACAAACAGGTACAAATATTTTACTCAAAATTTGTAGTTTTCTTATTCTTCATACATACTATCTATGTGTTAAATTTCATCTGAATCTGAGATGGTGAGGTAAAATTTTAATTAAAACAGTGTTGATTTAATTTGGAATGACCCTAATATTCAAAAATTCAAATCAGGAGAGCTGTCTCAAGCTGATATTTGTGGTCAAGGTGTATACATATGATAGATATTACCAGGGCTCATATTCTAATGACCTAAAAATTCTTTGAAAATGACCTAACTTTTTAAAAACTTTGTATGAAAATGTTTATTTACTTGATGAATTTTACAAGTTTAAATAAAATTTATTTATTTAAATTATATTTAATATAAAGACTTTACTTTAGGAAGAAATGTAATACTTAACTCTTATCTTCCAATCATCAATTTTGGAAGGCCGAGGAAGTTCACAATGATCCGTAAAATTTTGAGTTTGAAAAACAGAGTCCACAAGTGCAGTGCTCAATTTGGTCTTGAACTGATGATAACAATAAAAGCTTTGTTTTAGTGATTCGTTTCAAATTCATTAAGCACTAACAAAAAGAAAACAAAACACACAAAAATGACACCAAGGTTGAAAAAACAACCTAAAAATGGCAAAAAATGATCCAATTACATATTTCTATCAACTATATGTCATAAACATTTATAAATTAGCTATGTCTAGAATACACCAATAACAAGACGTCGCCAGAATCCAAGTCCTGGATATTACTATTTTCAAGGATGAATTTACTAATTTTACAATGACTTACCTACTGCGAAGAAAAGAAGTGAAAGAAACACTGCAAATTTTTATTGAGATGATGAAGATGATTGCATGCTCAATTTGAAATTGATGAATCAAATTGAAGTAAAAAGAAACAAAAACACTAATAATCAAGATTGGATTCAAACATTAACATATACTCCACAACAAAACTCACTTACAGAAAAAGAGAGCAGGATCTCTTGTAAAACGGCACATACATGGATACAATCTACACATCTTCCAAAATTTTAATGGAGTGAAACTATTCTTACTGCAACTTATTCTTTGAATTGAACTGATCCAACAAAAATGGACACTTTCAACAGATTTTTTTTAGGACAGTAAGTTTTGATATCTGTAGGTGTTTGGGATGTAGTTTTTCATGGGTTCTTTAGAAACATAAGTAATTTGCTGCAGTCTAAGAGAGGTTATGCATATAACCTCTCTTAGACATGTTTATTAGAATCATGTTTATTTTCCAGGAATGAAAGAGTTATGGTAAGATCAAAAATGAAATTTTACAGCATCCAATGAAGATTGTTATTCCCAAATTAGTATGTTTCTTTTGAAGGCACAAAGGCAGTTTTGGATATCATACTGAAGCTGAAAAAAAATAATTCTGAGGAATGTTTTAGACAACCTCAACAAACTCACAAATCAGAATTATCAAAGACCAAGAAGAAAATGTCATCAATGAAGGTCAAACAAGTAATATTAATAAAGACAAAAGTGAAGGAAATGTTGAAAATTAAATTTCGTCGTTTCGAGATACAGACAATTAATTCCAGACCATTACATTACAATATTTAATTCAGTAAGCAATGAGGCAAAAGAAATCCTAAAGAACTAAGACAAAGCACTGCAATCTTAATATTGGAAAGTGAATAATTGCTATACAGTGTTTAATATCATTAAAGGGCAATGCAACTGGGAAATTAGTTTGATTTACCATCTATAAGAGAAATTTATTGATACTAGCATTTCCTATAAAGAATTCTTTACACAATACAAAATCAATTGATACAAAGATTAACACAATCTATTTAGACCACGTTTTGATTGTACTGATACCTACATGGATTAAAACTATGAAGGACCTTTGTGGAATTTGGGATCTAAGATAAAGAATATGAACTGATGTAAATATTGCCTTTTTTCATTCAATTCTTGATACTTACACAAATCAACCTCCAGCTTTGAAGATGAAATAAAATTTTAATAAGTCAATTAATTACTATGATAGTTAATTTAATTTCTTTGCCAATGAAACTCGCTAGAAAGTAATGCTGATATATGGCATTTTCTCCTTTTTTACTTAATGATGGACAAATTACAGATAAAAGCTATTTGCTGGACAAATTTATGAACAAATTTGAAAGACAAATTAAAATTACTTGACATGTATTTAGTATTGTCAGAAACAACACATTCAAATTAATCAAAAAGCCAACACAAAAAGAGATATTGGAGAATTTTTTTATTTTCATTCTCTATAACAAAAACATGTCATAATATTTATAAATATACAACACTACATATTCTGCCATTTTTATATGTAATTAACTTAAGTTGAATAATCCATAGAAAAAAAATTCAAACTGTGATTACAGCATGTGTTAAAAATCATTCAATTCACTAAATATTTAATGCAATGACTTGTGTTCTCTTTCATTTGCAACATCTACTGCTAACAATTTCAAACATAAGCCAAGAGGCCATATCAAATCTACACTATATTATAATTAATATATTTTAAATATTAACATTCACTGTAATTGAACAATGAACAAAACAAAGTAAAAGCATTTGCTTAGAAATTAATGCTTCTTTTGAAGACTGAATAATTACAAAAGCATGAAATAAAATAAGACATTTGACAGCAAGTTCATTCTTTAAATCAAGTATGTCAGAATAATTGGTTAGTTTATAAACATTCAAATTCAACAACACTTCTATGCAAAACAAAACAAGAATATCTTACATAACAATACCACTGCTTAAAATGCTGATCTACTGCTGCAATAAAAAACATGTATCCATTACCACTCATTAACAAATCACAGTACTCCAGTATCATTTAACTATATTAGTTATTTTCCTTTCACCATTGCAGTCAACAAGGCTTTACGCAAAGTGTCTACCAGTTTTTCTAACTCCTCAGCTCTAATTTTCAGTCTCTGATTCTCAACTTCTAACTGAGCAGCTTGGACCTTCATTTCTTCTTCTCTTGCCTTCCTGTTCTGCCGAGATTTTCTAGAAGCTTCATTATTTCTGTCTCGCAATTCTCTATAGCGTGAGCACTCATTAGTAGTCTTTGTACACGAAGCAGTACGTTTTCTTACTTTCACTGGTGGTCTATATTCGTCATCATCATCTTCATCATCTGAACTGTTTGATTCATCAACTACTACTAATTTTTTTACTCTCTGTTTCCTTTTCTGGGAACTGCAGGATGGCTTTGACAAAGTATCTGGATCTTTTTTAATGAAAATGCGAATGGGAGAATAATCAGCTGAAGGAACAACCACCAAATGTGGCTCACAAGACAAATCTTGGACAGATGTTAAAGTACTTTCTGATGTACGGTTTTCTACAGTGATCTCTTCTTTAATAGAGGCATCAGTGTCACAAGAAACTGACAGTGAATCAGCAGCAGATTGATTTTGAGACTCTTCATGCGTACCTCTTCCATTTGCATTGTCCTAAAAACAAAACAAAACAATATTAAAAGCCCACTTGCAAAATGGTTTGCTATAGTCAACAAATTATAGACAAAAAAAAAAAAAAATAAATAAATAAATAAATAAAAAGAAATCTTACTTCTAAAACATATTTAACTAAATCAAATTCAGGTTGAGTATTCAGCCTTTCAATAACATCAGGTGTATTCAGAGCAACAGGATTTTCAAAGGTTGTTAATGGCAAGGTAAACTTGGTTGGCATTTGACGACTCTGATTAAGTGGTGCGTCTTCAACAACCAAAATTTCTGCAATAGAGGAATTGTTCGGGACTTCTGTATTTAAAGAGAACAATTCTACAGTTTCCATTCTCTCACTGATGGCAGTACAGTTGGAAACTTCCACTTTCCCATCATTTTCCACATCAGTGCTCTTAGGTTTGTTTGAAACATCTATTTGAGAAGTAAAGCATTGACTTTGTTCATGAATAACAGAATCTCCTGGGTTAAAATCTAAGTGCATTAATCCCATGTTTCTTTCATCAGGAAGGTCATTTGGATTTTGTTGATCAGAAAACAAACTTTCTTCTTCACAGTGACCACCTCCTATCTTCCCAAAAGGGTTTTCTTCAAATAGATAATTATCTTCAGTTGACTCTGATTTTGACCAAGAGTCAAAATTGAATTCTTCATAATCTGCAAAATATTGAAAATTGTTTTAAGTAAAATGCAAATCTTTAACTTAAAATGAGAAAAATTGCTAGTACACAAATGCAGAATAGGATCATTTCTCCCTATTCAACCCTGAGGTTAACGAGTTTCTTAGGGAAAATCCATCCCTCACAAAAATTGAATCATTCGTTTTTATTGGATCCTATTTCAAGTTTGGCAAATGCATAAATCAATTAATTACCAATTTCAGGAGTGTTCAGTTCATCGTCTAGTGGTCCAATTATGCTTCCTCCGCCAGTCGCCATGTCTTTGGTCAAATTGGACAGTTTGGGATCTTGACAGTACAACGAAAGATCCTGAAAATTTTCTTCCCACATACTTGTCGATTCCATGACAGAACTGAGTCCTGGACTTATCACTGTAACATATAATGAGCACTTGAAAACCTGAAAGCTTAAGAATAAAGACAACTCTAAGTTACAATTGCAGTTTACTAACATGGAATTTCTGTTGAGTTGTCGAATGCTGGAGATGTCTCGTAATCTCCACCTGAAGTGAAGTCCCACTGGGACAAACTTGAAGTCAGTGTCCTGTCTGATATGAGAGGATTGTTTGCACCACCTGCCTTTGAAGTGGCTACGTTCAGCTTGCGGTTCTCGGAAGAGGGAGTTGACCTTCGCAGGGGACATGGTGCACGGGACTGGAAGAAATAGAAATGAAAACTATGGTGCAAATTATGAGAAAATTAGATGAAATATCATACAAATACTCACAATTAATTCACCGTGTCTTGAAATAGAAATGTTGGCGACTAAATGAACCCTGTTCAAAGGGATTGTTGAGCTTCTCTCAACCTGCAACATAATTAACACTCTTCCTTAGTAACCTCTCCAAGTTGTCAATTGGAGCTACAAATAACATATTCAACCAGTTAATGAAACCCTCAAATACTTATAAATCTTACTAAAATTCAATAGCAACACCCATTTTGTAGTACTGGTTCTGGCATCTGCTTCCCACAATATCCCAACTATACACTAAGTAATTAGGAATCATTTTCACTGAGGAATTGTAACCCTACATGTGACTAAAATTGAACACTATCTCCAGTATTTCAAACTATTTTGTCCTTTGTTGTTGGAGAAATGATATTAAACTTTGAATATGAGAAACCCTTCCCTAATTGATAGTTTTCTTTTAGCTTTTAACCATTTTAAAATTGGTCTGCGCGTTTGTAAACTGGACAATAAATGTGGGAAAAAAAAAAAAAAGAATAATATCTCCCGTATAAAACTTTATCCATGCACATCTCAAAATCCTTTATTACAATTTGTGGTTTATTAATACTCCAATTACATTCCAACATAACGAATCGTGTTTTATATATATATATATATATATATATATATATATATATATATATATATAATTAAATAATGAATAGTTTCAAGTGGCCCAAAAATGTGTACTTCGCAAGCACGAATAAATGTTTTTACAAATCACCCCAACAAGGAAAAAAATAGCACAGAACAGGTGGCAGCCATATTGGCTAATTCAATATTGCGCGATATTGCGCAATACCCAGCGGCATCCAACAATTAATTTTGCGAGCATTTAATTGTCCTCCGGGGAACAAGAATTGTAAATCTTACCCCCCAACTAAACATTACAAAAGAAAATACATAAGTTTTTACAAAAGAAATATTAGGAGCCGCGAATACAGGTTCGTAACAGGTTCCAAATAAAATCCACTTTTACTTAAAATTCCCTACAATTAAGCACTACATCGAACATTCAAATGCGCACATTAATCTAGTTACAAATAAACACAATAATCAGGCTATATTGTTTAAAACTCACCTTCCCTTCGATGTGATAGGATTAAATTCCCAATGATATTATGGAGATTCACACACAAAGAAATTTTCTACAAGTAATAAAACCGATACTACTGTGTATTACACGACTAAATTGTTCGGCTTATGCAGATCAAATGATTTTTTCACTTGTTCAGAGGGGCAAGCTTACAGAACCTGTGAATGCAGCACGTCAACAACCTGCAACGTCTGAGCCCAGGAGCTCTGTGCAAGTTGCGGCAATGTTCGCCAATATATAACATTAGCGCCTGTTCTAAAAATAGAAGCTACATCATCGTCCTCCAATGTGGAAGTGAATATGACGTTAGATTTGACCAATGACGAGGGAGATACCCCCACCTCTTCTCGACAGACATGCACCGACGTGTCTGAAAACGTCGGCGTGACGTTTTCCTCCTGGATTCTGGGAATCCCCCAGTAAGTCACATTTTGAGGAAAATTAAACCTTTAATCTCATCTTGATTATTAGTTTTCATACTTAGTAGAGTATTACTTTTTTTAATGTACGTAAAAATAAAGTTATGATTCCACATCAAATAAGATAACGGAAAAGTAATAATGACCATGACGAAGCATTTCTACAAGACTTCGGGCAGTTCCGAAGCTCGCAGATTTTGTCATATTAATTGATAATTTAGTACGGTTTATAGCATAATCAATACATACACATGATCAGAGGGCGTTATAAGGGCGCAATTCATTCAGTATTAAAAATGTTTATTCTGTAACAGTTTAATGGATCTGGGTAATGTAAAGGTCCGGGGAAATGTAAATTGTTGGTGTACAATATATCTTTTTATTTATTAATTCCAGTATAAAACTGAATACGGAAATGAGAATGAACAATAATACAGAAAGCTAAGTAGTAAAGTAACATTCTTAATTTTGGTTGTATCTTGGTCATTTGCATATTATAAATGAAAATCTTCGACAATACTCAAAACTCGTGATCTACAGGATGATTACGCAACATTAAAAAAAATGTTAGCTCTGTTACTGATATATTGATTCATTCCAAAACAAAAGTTCTTGATTAAAATTACATGAAGAACAATGTGAATTAATGTCTAGGACATTATTACAAAACAACCCAAGTATTCAAAGGGTTTCTGAAACCTGGGAACAACGATATTTGGGAAACAAGATTACTAACTTCTTGTGTGTGGCGCGAAATACGAAATACTTCACATTATAAAACAGTTTGCAATGATAATCATTGAACAGTAGTATAATCAGTTTTCATTTTTATTCAAGTACCATCGTACGTACTGAAACATACCGTTTGAGGCTAAAACGCGCATCATTCTACACTTCCATACAATATGATTTGTGATATGATTTTTGTAATCAGTATAGTTTTTAATGTATTTTCACTATGGGTATTAAAAAACTAATTGTGACTAAGGATGCAATTACTCTTCAAAATTGAAGTTTGTCATATAGCAGTATTAATAATAAGCATGCTATATTATAAAAAATATAATTAAAATTGAATAGATCTTACATTGTTGATGAGAAGACAATAAATGAACTGGTTCCGTGGTTCTTCCTGCAAACCTATTCGTATAGAAGTTCTCAGGCCCTGGGACCGCGCAGCGGCGATGGAAGCAAAATAATTGCTGAGATGTGATCAAACCTGAGGCCATACGAAACTGTAACAGATTGATTGACAAAGCCTTCCTTTGCGATAGGACGCTCGCTTGTTTCCTGATTACGAGCGCGACTCACTCAGTCTCTGCGAGTGGCGACCTACGGCCGGGCCGGGCGCCTTCTGGGAAAGCTTCGCGGTTACCAGCGCAGTGGTAGGGAGTGGGGTGCATGAAGGCAAGTCGCCAACGACGTGGAGCGTTAGACGTATATTGGAAACCGCATGGCTGAGGGTGATGCAATCGAACACACTTCTGGCGTTTAATAAGTACGACGTATAAATTGTTCCAGTTTATTAACTTATATATCTAAGTGTGTTTTGATCAATCAATGGCTCGTAAATCGTTTATATTAATGACAAGAAAGGAAAAATGAAATACAAGATTGGCCCAATTTTACTCGATATTTTGCTCTCATTCTTCATTGATAAATAATTACATAATAATAATAAATATAATTATTATAGAAATAATGAAAGCCTATTGGAACAATAAGAAGAACCCAAAGAAAAATTGATTGAGTCTCTTGCTTAGTATCTTCCATCTGCGGGGAGAATTCACCTAGAATATAATAACAACAATAATAAATATAATAAAAGACTGGGAAGTGCAAGACGTTGCTTGATTGGGAACAGCCCAATTTTTGGACAAAATATTGTAGAGGCACAGACAGACCCCAGATCTGCTCCTTAGGAAGCTGGTTGTAACCTGGAGTAGATTTTGTAACCAACCAACTCATAACATCTTTAGTTGTGAATTAAAGGAATAATAATAACAAAAATTAGTAAATCTTGCAGTGACCCTGACTTTTGGAACATTATGTACAACTCACTACTGAATTTACAATTTTCAAAACATTCAATGTATATGGCATTTGCTGATGACCTAATAATAATTTTACAAAGTGCTAATGGTAATAAAGCAGAAAATTATGTTAGTGTTGAGGACCAAAGGCCAGAAACATCGGCGAAAAATGTAAAGTCCAATTCAGTCATTCTAGTTTCAAAGAGAAAAATCTGTGAATAAACAAATTTAAAGTTTATCTGAATAATAAAGGAATTCTAAAAGTCAAAGAAATTAAATAATTAAGAGTTTATTTTAATCATATATTAAATTTTGATACGCATTTTGAGTTTACAACTGGGAAGGCCCTCTAAGGAACATGTCTGGAGAACTCCAGTGGTATCTAGGACTCCAATCTATAAATCTAATCCACAAACAGGCTCTTGTGCCATTGTTAACATAAGCAGCACCAGTTTGGGATGAGAGTTCGGAGAGAGAAGAGAGAGGAGAGAGAGAGAGAGAGAGAGAGAGAGAGAGGAGAGAGAGAGGAGAGTTAAAACAAATTAAAAGAATGATAAACATAAAAATGTAAAAACTCATCCAGCAATATCATGTATCAGCGTTTTGCATAATTGTTGGTAAAAGTCCAATTAATATTACAATTGAAGAAGTTGGGCAAACCTACAAAATCATTCACCACTTGGCTCTTTAATACGATGAATCTGATGTCCCACTGAGCATAACAGAATGAAATAACCATGCTGAATGAACTGATATGGAAGTAAAAGGTATGTGCACAGGGGAAGGGGGTGGGGGGTGGCCATCCTAAAAATTTAGAAAGGCGCCCTGTAGCACAAGGTTAAAAAACATTTTATTTTCATAAATATTAATTCCTAAATTTCCGCCTTTTAAAAACTGATATTCTTAGGAATTGACACATGACATTTGGGAAAGAAGCTCTCAAGACAGACTAGAAACCTTCTAAGTGCTAAACAAGTTGTTTGGACTGAGGAAAAGATGACAGTAGCAGTTCACACATACAGTCAATAATCCTTGATCTACTATAACAAATTTTGAACATGATAATTCAGCGTAAAAAAATAAGAAATGCAATCAAGTTATACAAATGGACAATACACTTTGGATGGACAGAGCAATCGAATATCTTTGATAACAAAAAGGCTGACAAACTTGCTGAAAAAACAGATACAGAAACAAATAAAAATTTAGCATACGACAAAATACCTAAGAATACAATTATAAATATAATAAAAAATGAAACTCATAATAGCAGAATCAGTGAAATAATTCAACTAAAGGAGCAAAATTTAAAAAATTATTTTCATCAGTACAACTAAGAACGAGCTAATATATCCACATTATTCAAAATTCATAGCAATGATATGTCATAGTTCCAATTGAATGTCATTTCACAAGATTGGTATAATAAAAGCCCCAATATGCATATCTCAAAGAAGTGCAATATAATATTAAAACATGGTCACAGTAATAGCACTGTAGAACATTCCATTCAATTCATACAATATATTCTCAGAGATTTTGAGATGTTAAGGAATTTATCAACAATTATTTTTAGAGGATAATTTGGGTAGGCTTAAGTTGTTAAATACAGTAAAATCTGTCTAAACTGGAATCGATCAGGATAAAAAAATTCCAGTTTAGGGAGGTTTCTGTTTTAGGGAGGGTTGTACACTTTATGACACTTGTGATACTGATATTTGTGTCCTGAAACTAGTAAATTACGTGATTATCATAATTATTAAAATATATTAACTTATAACATATTTATGGAAGAAATCACCAATAAATGGATATTAAACCTAATTCTGAAAATTAAAAGAAAATACTTCACAATTTGTGCGCTAAAGTATTACTTTTTTCAACATTCATGTACTGTGTTTTGGTTTTCCCACGTACTAATACTTTTGCTTCTGGCCACCCTTAGAATGAATAAGGGTCATCAGAAGCATTAAATCTTCACTCAATTCATCGCTCCACCTGATCCCCATGTTTCCCTACATTCTCTTTAATATATTCCCCTCACATATTCAATATTTACCACATGATTCCTTGTATGTTCACATGTTTTTGAACTGTACCTTTGCACACTTCCCAGGTTCCTCAAATATTCCTCCAAATCTCCCTCACATGTTCCCCACTTTTTAATTTGGAAATAAATCCTTCAGCGTTGTATACCATCTTTAAAGGGCAATTCTCTTTCACTTATATTCTTGGTATGCAATGCCTGGACAGGATAGATTTTCCTTACCATTCACAGTACATCATCTCAAGTCAGAAGGAACCTTTACCTTGTTGTAGTTTAAAGCAATGATTTATTTCAAGTACATCTTTTAAATACTACATAGGATAGTACATTTTTGTGACTGCCAAACATACTTTCAAAATATTTGTTGATAAAAAGTGTGTTTAATATTTATAAATACATATGTATTTAATTTAAATAAATATTTAATATTTATAAATTGATATAAGTGTATTTAATATTTACAATTATCGTAATTTTGGTTTGTTCAAACGTTGATGCATGTGACACATGAGTCAACTTGTAATACAGTTATTTTTATTTCCCATTTCCCCAATTTCCATATTATTATTCCGGAGATGCAATGCTTTCTCAAGATACAGCATACTTTCAGAGATGGAAAGTGTAACACCACCTGACCTGAGATGCTACGATTGCAGCTGTCACAGAATAATGGAACCATAAAAAATTGTAATAAAAGGTCCTCCAAAAAGGACTCCTAATCCAAGGATTATGGTACATAAAAATATATGTTGTGTCCCTAGGGAGACAAAACTTGCATGCTTTATTTGCGAGTTATGCACAATAGTAAAGTATTGCTTTATAATGTGTTTTGCAGGTTGCATGTAGGCATGATAAACCAAATAAGCTATCTGCGAACTTTTGTGTTCATCTTAAATCTCTTTGATGCACCTCTGGGAGTAATTTCCCCTCCAAAAGTAATAAACAAACGGGGCTTAATGTCATTGGTTTCTTATAAAAGGGATCAATCTGTCTTCTTCCCTTACCATATTATGTATAGAGGAGATAACCAGTCCTGTATTGTTTCAGATGGGAACAATATACTTTCCAAAGAGATCCTTGTTACTGTGGGATTTTAATATTATGAAGTAATTAATTAGTATAATTTTGCAAAAGAAACTTGATGTAACTGAATTTTAAAGGGCAATGTATCAAGGGAACAGGAAAATGTTACAAAGTAGGTTGATTATTCTAGAATGTAATTTATTTAATGCATTTTATTTCAGTGGATCAAAGTGAAAACTGGTTTCATTTCAAATATACCAAATTCACAAACCATAATCTAGAATTCCAGCATTTATTGTTAATGGAGGATGAATTGTAATTGCCATGCATTTAAAAAAGAAATGCACAGGTATGTCTCAGCAAGATGATTTGTAGTTTACACTTGTAGGAACCATTATACCAGTACAATAGTCTCTCAAGTGCAAGTTCTTAGGCACTTGTGAAACAAATTGTGTATATCTAATGAATTTTTTGTAGAAGTGTGAAGAAATACAAATTTCATTTCCATTTGGATATTCAATCATAAGATTTATATATTATATCCTTTGTTTATAAAATCTAAAATACATATTTTCAACACGTAATATATTGTGCTTTTGTCAAAAAATACCTTTTGAAGAAATGAATTTTCAAGATGATAACTAAATAAAAATGTTACTGTGCATAATTCCAATTCAACCTCTAGGTACTTACCATTAAGAGTTCTTAACATAATGAATAAGTACACAGCAGTACATTTTCAATTCATGTTGCCCCTCCTGAACTCACAGGTACTGTTGCCTAGATCACAGATTTAAAGTACCAATTTTTGCTACTTTACAGCTGTTGAAATACTCAATTTACTTAACGGAGCTATGACAATATGTACTTTAAGAACGTCTCTATGTTTTCCCACTAAGTAGGGACTAATGCTATTATTACCAGTTAAATGGTTCAGTTCATCAAATTCTAAAAGATCATCGAAATTAAGAATCTTATCTTCTTGACTAAAACAGTGACATCTTCTTATTACAGTCATCACATGTTCAACACCATCCTGAACACCTCTAATTAATATTCCTACTTCTACTCGCATATCAGGAGGAGGCAAAGGATCTTTACACATCACAGATAATCGAACTGTACGTAACACACACTCAGGAACTTCAACAGTGCCCTGCCACACAATTAAATAAAACTTTTTAAACCAAACACCTTTAGGATAAAGATCCACAACCCATTCACAAGTATGATCACCAGTATGTTCAGCCAGTGAAGAATGACTAGAGAAAACAAGAGTTCTTGCATGGTATGGTGGTAAAGAGGAAAAGTTTTCAACACTAAGTAAGGTGCTCCATGTATCAGCAGTATATAAACGTGGTGTGAAAAGTAGATGTCCTCCATTTTGTTGCAATACATCGCTCAAATGTTCAATATGACCTGGAACATAAGATATATTCTTAGAATATTTGAACATAATGTGTTCCAAGTCATAAAAATTTATAGTAACAAATTCAACTCATTAAGCCATCATTCACTGAGTCACATAAACAATAATCATCTCATTTATACATTGAATTCATCAGATAAAAGTTTGTATTGAACACTAACAACATTGTAATTTTATTTTTGAGCATAATTTGGTCTGATCATATGCAAAAAAACATTCCTTGCAAATTCACACAACTGTGGTTGAGACATAACAACGCATGCATGGACGTGTGTATGTCTAAGAGAGTGGGTGTGCTTTTTTTAGGGAAGGAGGAAGCAATCTTTTCAATAAAAGAACCTTCCAAAATTTCTTAGAAAGTCAAGAAAATACAAACAATACTGGTTTTGTGATAAAAGAAATTAGTGGGAATGCATAGCATTCCTCAACCTTTCCATCTCTTAAGAAAGACTGTTTAGGATACCACCAAGAGTATGTTGAGTTCATGTCCCATTCACCCAAACATTAATGTCATGGTAGGTTACATGTTCTCGGGCACATCTAATACAGTGAAACCACTATATAATGTTTTTTAATGGACCATGAATTCTGAACACGGTACAGAGGAAAACACTATAAAGAGAAAGACTGTATGTATGGGGTTTTGGTCGGGACCAGAAATAAATTGATGTAACATAGACGTTAATAAACATTATACGGAGGAATGTTATAAAGAAGTTTCACTGTATTGAAATCACTATTGAAAACACAAAATTGAAGACTACTTTGTATTTTGAAAGAAATATCTGGCTTTAGTATTGGAAGTGTAAGACAGGTCCAAAAATATTTAAACTTTTACAATTTTCAAACTTTTAGAGGATAAATGAACACACTAAAAATGCTAAAAAGTAATACACACAGCGGTACATAACACAGTTAACAATACACATTGGTAGTGTTCACATTACCCTATATGAACTAAAAGGTACACTAACTGTTATACACTACTGAATACAGTAAATGGAACTTGTTGTAACTCAGAGAAATGAAACATTAAAAGTCCGGAGTCTTCAGGATTTATTACCTGCCTTGTGCAGTTTCAACATCAATGAAACAAATATAATAATATTCTGTAAACCTTAATGTTAAACAATCATATCATTTACAATAACTAACAACATTTATCCTAACACTAAAGCTTAAATATAACATGTGTTATACCCCTTCATAGCATATTGCTTGGTGAGGAGGAAGGTGAAAGCAAATGTTCCCTCCACAATTTCTCTGTTTGGTTCAGTCAAGTTGTAAATCTTTAAGCCTTTATTCTGGTATTAGCTACTATTTTGGTTCTTCAAAAACACTTCATTTGTGAAAATTCATGAACATAAATACCAGCCGCGAATCCTGAACATTATTTTAGGTATACCACACTTCATGGCAGCTACCTCTACTATTGAAATTCCGTCCTTATAATAATTGTTCTATAAGACAATTACACAAACCACTAACTTCTGGATATTGAGATACTCTATTTTCACAAAACCTTGAGAGAAGTGTAACTTATGAACGACCAGGGAAGGACTGTTCACCGCAATATTTTGCGGTGCTTACTGACTGTCCAGACGCACATCCTCCTCTCTCCCCGCTTTTGAAACATGAGGAGTCCTAGGTAATTGCGATTGGCATGCGGTTCCTTTGCCTGCGCTAGTGAATTCACTGGGCAGCATTAAGAACTGTTTGAAACTTCTCACTACCGCACTTCATAGCGCTTACGGTTGCGGAAGACTGGCTCTTGGTAGCAAAACAGTTATTTTTTCGCATGTTTTAAAGCTTTCAAAATCTCAATAACATTGTTAGAGGATTATCAAACTTATAACATACTTATTATACACTGCGAATTACCAGTATATACCAGGTATACCAGTGGTATACACAGTGTATCGGAGAATTCGCCACTCTTTATAATTAAGTTTATTTTTAGTTAACACTTAAAAATTTTTGGAAAATAAATTTTAAATCACAAGCAAAAGAAGAGCAAGTTCAATTTAAAATGTAATAAACAAAGTAAGTCATATTTTAATATAATTCCAATAACAGTTCAAAATGTATACCTTTACAATACCATATACTCTTCTACTAAATATTAAATTTTAAGCCATTATGAAGTGAAGAATTTATCTGCTTATTGAAATAAAATTTATAGGAATAACACTATCAAATAACTAATAAATATTCAAATTCAATATTAAAATTTTAAGGGATCTTAAGATGAACATTTAAATTAATCTTCACAAACTATATAGAAAATGGTGTACATTGCAAACTTTAGAGAACATTTTACTATGGGATTTTGGATGGACGAGTGTAGGTTGCAGTAAAATTAATATTTAGAATGTTAAATCTGATAATACAATACTTATGTTTTTATGTTTTCTTTATTTGTTGGTCCATTAATAGTTTCATTCAAATGAGTTTTTCAGAAAATCAGCGAAAGAGTAAATCTTATATTGATACACTGGGGTCCCTAGAAGGGGAGTGCAGCTGGGGCAACTTGTTCCAGGCCAGTTCATTGGAGGAGAAGAAGAAGATGAAGATAAGGGAGAAGGAGAAGAAGGAGGAGTAGGAGGAGAAGGAGCAGAAGAAGAAGGAGAAGAAGAAGAAGGAGGAGAAGAAGAAGGAGAAGAAGAAGAATGAGCAGGAGAAGGAGAAGAAGAAGGAGGAGGAGGAGCAGGAGAAGGAGGAGCAGGAGAAGAAGGAGAAGAAGACGAAGGAGAAGGAGATACTGTTCTGGAAATTTGTTCTATTAATTAAATGTTATATTCTTCTTTTAGTTTACAAATAATAGTGTGTTAAGTTTTTGTGTGTTTTTGTGATTATCCCAAATAAATGTTTGAGATGGAAAGCGATTTGGACTTGATATTTCAGTAAGTTGCCATATTCAAATTTCAGGTGTATGCTGTAGAATCATCAGTCCTAAATAAATAATTAAACGGATATTTTTATTTTCTCCCCATGAAGTTTGTTTATTAATAGAAATGTAACTAGTGGGGCTTCCAAAGCACATACTTTCTCACATTGTTCCATGTGAGAAAGAAGGTTCTCACATTAAACCAACAAAAGTGTTGTTAACTAGCAAATTTTTTTTCCGCTCCGAGACCTGATTTCAGATTCTCAGATTTAACTTGTCGTCACTCACACCACTATGCCACAAAAGTGCTGCATTAAGCGAACTTGGGCAGAGGCATAAAAAGGTACATGACTGATTCATGTTCATGTAAAAAACCCTCAACAATCAAAATACCCATCAGAAACTCCCCAAGTCTCCAGTCCGTTCAGTTTCAATTTTGGAGAAAATAGGCAGAAAGGTTTAGGAGCCACAGTTGTCCACTAATGGACTGACAGTTGTCAGGCTGATACATTGACTGATTGATAGTGATTCCGGGTGCACCAAAGCCTACAATCATGTGTTCTGTAAGTGTAGTAAATGTTTTGGCTCAGGAGGTAGCAGTGATCTTCCCGCTCTAGATGGATAAAACCAGTGCCCACCTACCATCGACTAGTGGGATTTTCTCCAACCAGGTGCCTTCCACTAAAAGGGTATCCCCCCAGCCAGGACAAGCTCTAAGACTCCGACTGGTCTCCTAGCATGTGTGGCAGTGTGGTAGTGTGGTGCATGTAAGTGTATGTAAGTAAAGGGTAGGATAGGATAAGGAATGGGAAGAAAAGATTGCACATGGCCCATTTGGTAGGGTACTACCAGTTCATACAGATGCACAGAAAGACAACAATTGATTTGCCATGATATATGTTTTACAAATAGAATAACAGAGTTGAAAAAATGTTTACAAGTTGCAAATTGGGAAAACATATACAAACACATTCTGTATATTTATCTATATTGATTCTATTTGTGACTTCAAATGATTTTCAATAAAATTCCTGGAATCGGAATCCTCAATAGTTTCGTGCAACAACATATTCATCAAATAAAAATCCCTGTGCGGGTTCTTTTCACCCCGAAGCACTCAATTCTTTCACGCCTTTACCAGCTTTGCCATTCCAGTTGGATACAGGCTGAATACTTCTATATCAATTAGTCAAAAGATAATTGTATCAGCTCTAGCATTAGGAAGACGATAAGTTGAGAAAATGTGAAAAAAAGTCTTTTTGGGTGACAAAAGACTGCCAAGAAGAGCATAAGGAATACTCGAAGTTAGACCAGACTAAAGAGATTAGAAAACTAACTACTGCAAGAAAGTCTGTGCAATTCTACAGCACCACTAGTTAATTAATTAATTTATTTATTTATTTACCATATGCTATAACATACGAGGAGAAACTTTAATGAAAATATCTGGTGCTGGTTTGGAGAAAATATTTCTAGAAATTGAATACATTGCCTTCATGAATTAAGCAAAATTTGTTCAATTTTTTCAAAAAATTGAACAGGACCATTATTAAAGAATTGATTTTTTACAACAGACTTTATTTGAAGCAAAAATCGCTATCTTCAACTTTGTATGTTTGACAGTCATTTTTGGCATTTTCGAAAAAACGGAGCAATAACCGAAAATGAGACTAGCACCGTATTTTTTACCGTCCGTTATTACATATGTGGAGAAAATGTAAAGAAAAAATTTGGAGCAAATATTGAGAATTTTTTTTTCTTTTAGAAACTGTGTAAATTTCCGACTTATATAGAGCAAAATCAGCTTGTTTTCGCAAAAAAATTATAAATAACCATTTTTAAAAGATTGATTTTCTACAATCTATTTCGTTTAAAGCAAAAATCGCTATCTACAATTTTGTAGTTTTCAAATATTCACTTTTAGCAATTTTGAAAAAACTTAGCGATAACCAAAAATGGGACTATCACCATTTTTTTAAGCATCCCTTATTACATATGAGGAGCAAATTTAAAAAGAAAATTTGGAGCAGTTATTGAGAAAAAAATTCCCTGTATATCGCTCAAAATTACATGGAAACTACTCATATGTTTGAAAAATTGAACATTCATTTATTTACAGATCCCTCTGTATGGAACAGATTTTATTAAAAAAAAATTTTCATCTTCAATATTATAGTTGTAGGACGACGCCCCCAAAAAATCTTCAATTTTCAAAAAATCTGAGATTTCAACAAACATTAAGACTACCACCACTCTCTTAAGCATTCTTTACGCCATCCAAAGACAAAGTTCTATAAAAAAATTTGATGCCGTTTTTGAGAAAAATTTGAAAATGTTTTTGAGGCTTCATGTAAAGTACCCTCAAAAATCAAAATATTCGTTTGAAATTACCAAAGCCATGAAATCATTCAGATCAAGAGGGGAATATCAATTTTGAAGAAAATCGGTTGAAAGGTTTAGGTGCTACTGACCACAGACGAACTGAAGGACGTTTTGCTGTCAATCAATTTTTTCACTTTTAAGATCCAACAAAACATGGATTCTGGCTACACCATGGGTTAGAGGAGTTTTTTCCCTAGATTTAACAACAGGATTTATCCACTTTTTCGTTATGAGAACCTAGGAAAAACAGTTTTTCTGCCGAAAATTTGCCGTTTTCCGGGGCACGATTACATAACTTCCTCTTCTTACGCAGAACTTTGTAAGGTGTTAAAGTAAAAAAAAATCTAATTATAATTATCTTTTTTCTATAAACATGCTACTTTATACTGACACAAGTATTAATGAACGAATGAATGAACGGTTGACTGTTAGCAGTTACTGTCTTCCAAGTTATTTATTGTTCTTTTCAAGTATCAAATTATTTTTTTCAATTGTAATTTCATAATTAATAACTTTCAAAATTAACAACTCAAATTACACAGAAAATCAGTTTAATTAAAGAGAAGATATATTAGTTTAGTTAATTATCCTTCTGATAGAGAGTTGTGTTTTGATTTGAATCTTTATTAACAATTAAAAGAAGAAAAAAACTTTATTGCACTAATACCTGAATGGAAGGACATTCCAATAGCCATTCGTTCCACAAAAAATTCTTTATACATTTTAGTTAGGGGAGAAAGTAATAACTCTGCCAGTTGCCGAGGAGACATCATGGGAAAGCGAACATAAGCCATAACATTCATTACAAGATGTTCCATATATTTAGCACTTTCTTCATTCATCAAAACTCGCTCTTGTTGAAAATCCAACCACTTCACAACACAACTGTAACAAAAATTATGTTTATCAAAACCTTTAAATAAAATAATCAATTTTTTTGTACAAAACACGTTATTTGATTTAAAATGCATAATTATGTCTGATCATTGGAGCAAGTGTGTGTGTGTTCTGTTGGAGGGTGGGTAATTTCAGGCGGAGAAAAAATTCATCACTGTTTCTTCTCAATTAGACCAACAAATATTTTTAATGTCATTTTGCTGAGAAACGCTTCATTTCATTTCTTCATTCTTAAATTTAACTTTTATTCTCTAAGCACGTTGTTAAAATGAGATTTTTTAAAATAAATTTTTAAAAGAGAGCTTCAGTTCTTTTATTGCATAGAATTACTGACATTGAAAGTACCTTTTCATCAATTCTTTTTAAGTTTTTAACAAGTGAGATGCACTTGTGAACTTCAAGTGGTTTTAATATCAAACTTTCTTTCACAGGAAATACATGTCTCATTTTATGAAATGATGTAAATGATGTTCAATTCAGCAGCCTTCAGACAACTTGGAGTAAGAGATAAGTAAGGATAAAATATGAATTTTCTTAGTTTTTTCTTTGTATTTACTAATGCTTTATGCAAACGCAGAACCATGAATTAGCCAAGGAGTGGGCACAATTTCTTTTTCTAGAGTAACTTAATTTAGGACTTTTGTAAATTTTTATTACTTGTACATATAACATTTGATAATAAATTAAATTAGTATTAAAATTTGTACACAGATCTAACATATTTACATATTACTAGTAGGGGTGGTTCCAGAGACAAATTGGGAGGGCTTTATCAAACTTTGATAAGTCCAATTTTTGATATGTCAAAACAATTTTTCATTACCGGCTGCGTTATATATATTTTACGTGTAAGACTGTCTCATAAACTCGAAATTTGATACTACAATTTGATTGAATACTACAAATTGATACTACTCGAATGAATATCTTCCCTTTAATTTATCTTTCCCTGAATGAAAATCATACTTTTAACTCGAAGAAACTGACGAAGTTTGTTTTCACATCTTGAAATCCAAACCCTCTGAGCTATTTCCCATGGATCACTAACAGCGTCTCTCTGTGCTCTTGTCTGCTCTGAATGCCTGGATAAGCGAATTTTGTATTGCTCCCATGGCTGACTCTACAGCCCCGCACAGTCATGTGCTAGCTCTTCAGAAAGCAGTATCTTTAGTCAAAAACTAGTGCAATGTATCACGGAGGTAGACAACGTGTGCTCAAATCGTTAACTTTAATTGAAAAACCTAAAATAATTTATGAAATTGAGAAAGGGGAGAGAAAGAAAAAATCTATTGCAGATGAATTTGGTGTTGCTGCAAGTATGCTTTCAATGATTTTAAGATAAAAACAAAATTCTTCATGCAGTGGAGGAATTACATTTTGAAACTGAAAGAAAAAGAATGAAATATTCAAGTTACCTGTCCCTGGAAGAAGCATTGTTGCAGTTGGTGAAGTGTGCTAGGAACAAGAACATTCCGATTCAAGGTTCATTAATTACGAAAAGGGGAGAAACATATACACTCTAGGAATTAAGTCTTTTCAAGCAAGTATATATTAGGTGGAAAACTTCAAACACCAGAATGGAATTGTGCAGAAGATTATAACGAGAGTGCTAGTGTGCATAGTGGAAGACCGTGAAAACTATCACCGCAATATCCTACCTGGATTGCTACAGCACTACAAACCAGAAGATGTGTTTCATGCTAAAAAATGACAAGGTGGTAAGAGAAAATAAAAGTGATGGTTTCAGCGAACATGACAAACGAGAAGTTTAAGCTCTTGGTGATCGCTAAATAAGCAAATCCTAGATGCTTTGCACGAGTAAAATCCTGGCCTGTAGAATACAAGCATAACAAGAAGTCATGGTTGACAAGTTCTATTTTTGAATCTTGGCTAAGGGATGTGGACAAGAAATTCCAGAAAAAGGACATGGAAATCATTCTTCTTGTCGACAATTGTCCTGCCCTCCCCAAATACACTGAGAACTTAAAAGCAGTTCTGCTTATTCACTTCCCACCAAATATGACTTCAAATCTGCAGCTAATAGATTAGGGTGTCATTAAAAACCTGAAGCATTTCTGCAGGAAAATATGTTTCCAAAGAGTACTGAGAAGTTTTGAAGTATGCAACCAGGTAACCGATTTAAATTTAGTTGACTTTATTGTGTTGCTGCAAAAATCATGGTCAGATGTGAAATTACAAACAATTGAGAACTTTTTCCGAAAAGACGGATTCTTTCAACGTGATTTACAGCATGAGGAAGAGTAAGTCATGAGCATTTCAAAGTTTAGATTCTGTAATGGTAGCAGAACAAGAGGACTCAACAAAGGAAGAAGAAATATGATGATGCATAATTCTAAACCACGATATGATGGTGCATGATAAACCATGTCCTGCCTCACAGGCACTGAAGGGACTTCTCGGTGATTAGGTTCAAAGTCAGATTTCATTTGGTGAGGACATTTTTAGTGCAGTGAATTGACTCGAAAATTTGGCTAATGCAAAGACTAATGCAAAACAAGAAACAGAAAAAATTCCTGATTTTTTTAATCTAAATTCTTGAATTCAAAAGCTCAGCAGTACCAAGTAGGGCTGTTAATATAGTTATTTTAAAATCATTTATTATCATTATGATTTGTTTCACAATATTTTGTATCTTAGAATAAAATATTATTATTATATTATTATTATTATTATTATTATTATTATTATTATTATTATTATTATTATTATTATTATTATATTATTATTATTATTATTATTATTATTATTATTATTATTATTATTATAATATAACTAACGATCATCAATTTTATGATTTAACGATAATATTTAATTGTGCTAATTTAAAATAGTTCATATCTTTTAAAGAAACAATTATTTTGATACCTCGAATTTTTGATAAGTCAAAGAAATAATTTCCTCCAGAGACGCTTCATGATATCGAGGTTCGACTGTATATACAGGGTAAGTCAAGTAACTTTAGCACCTCCTGCAATTTTTGAACAGTTGAAGTTATTGCAATGCATTGATTGATTGATTGATTGATTGATTGATTTTTTCGTGTTTCTGGGCACGTCAACTACTGTGGTCATTAGTCCCGTTAGTGTAGTGCATGTTTTTTTGGGAGAAGGCGGTGATCTTCCTCCGCTGGATGGTGAGATCCGGCGCCGACCTACCGTCGGCTAGTGGGGTTTCCCCCTAACCAAGACTCTCCCACCAGTGGGGCACCGCCCCAGCCAGGACAAGCTCTAAGCTCCCGACCGGTCTCCCGGAATATGTGGTAGTGTAGTGCATGTTAGTGTAAGTGTGTGTGTAAGGGGAGAGGATAGGACAAGGAAGAGGAAGGTCAGATCGCGCGCGGTCCGTGGCCCGTTTGGTAAGGTACTGCTCCGGCATTCGCCTGGTGTTGATCGGAGAAACCACGGAAAACTACCGATCAGAGCAGCCGGCCGCTAGAAATCCACTCCAGACAGCGACTGAATTCGACCTAGCTGAAAAGCTAGTGTCGAAAATCCTGCCGCCATCAGGACTCAAACCTAGGACCTCCCAGTCAGAGGCGCTGCAGTGACATCAGTTGATGCACTGAGCTACCGCTCCTGGTTTATTGCAATGCAGTTTTCACAGAATGAGGGAATGGTGCTAGTTTATACATATATTCATTTTAATTTTATCACTTGCATTTTATGAGATATTGATATAACTTGGTTCCTTTTTTTCAAATGGAACTAATGGATATTGTATCACCTCGAGCGCATGCAGAGAGCGTGTTGCGTGACCTTGGGAGGTGGACTGTTACATTAAAAATATCTGTTAAATACGACTCGCAAAAAAAAATCAAAATTACTCAAAAGAATGTTTATCTAACATATGACAATATGTTTATCACTGGATTTGACTTTTTACATTCTTCATTATAGACTTAAAAAAATGTTTAATGCTGTTTGAAAAAAAAACAAGTTACTTCAATATCTTGTCAAATATAAGTGATTGAATGGAAATTAATACATACATCAATTCACTCCATTCCGTTATGCACTTCTGGGAAAACTGCATTGCAATAACTTTCAACCATTGAGAAATTACAGGAGGTGCTAAAGTTACGCGACTTACCTGTATATAAATAACTGTAATATTTAAATATATTTATGTTCATTTACGTATTACATATAATATAGACTGACAGGCTAAACTCAGCTCATGCTGTGATTCAATTTTATTCGTTATAATGATTAACCAAAAATTTTTTTGCACTAACTATTAATGTGCCTGAATACTAATATTCTTACATGAAATATGATGCACATGAAAAATAATATACATGAAAGAGATATGAAGTACCTATATGGATTTAAATATGAAATGTATTATATAAAGGAACAAGAGCAGAATGAATGTGAGAAAGACAAAGAGGAAATCTTTAAGACGCAAAAAGTGTGTTTTACGAGTGAAACTTCATTTAGAGGAGTCATTAGATTTGCGAATTTGGATTCATGTTGGAAAACGATTTACTTTTCCCATGGTTCAAGTGCACAATTCAAAATTTAAAAATATTAAAAATATTTGCCTCCATGAAGAACATTTTGGAGTCAGTGCAGAATGGCATTTTTTGTGATGTCTCATGATAAAAGACCATGTGATAGCACTGGAGGAATAGTCAAAGAGACATGCCACTGAAACCAGTCTACAACCTGATCAAGATCCAGTTACAGGTGGAAGAAACTATTTGATTGAATGTTTTTGTAATTGGGAGAAGGGATTAGAGAACAGTTGAATTAATGTATTTTGAGGTGCACAACCTAAAAAGTCTAATAATTTCTCATTAAAAGTTAATATTATTAATAAAAGTTGAGTATTAAAGTTCTGAATTTTATTATGTAACTAAAGTAACTTCCCCTAATTTACACTTTCCGTGATTAACTCCATTTTTTCTTGGATCCTTGAAAAGTGTGAAAGCGGGGTTTTACTGTATATTAGGGAGTTTGTACATGCCACAGCAGACATCACTTTTGATCTCCTGCGCATGCGCAAATGCACAAAACTTTCATGTTTGAGGGTGCACAAACTCCGTATTTCTTTTATTGTTACAAAATAAAACATCAACGTTTTGACACAATCAAGCACAATTTTCATTTCAAAACATGATTATGCTAATTTACTAGCATTGAAAACTATATTGTGAACATCAACTATTAATTTCTCTCAGGTCAAATACAAGAATTACAACATATCAAAATAAACTGTTGTAATTTATTGCTACAACAACTTCAGAAATCAAAGTTCATAAAACAATAACAGATATTTTCAAAAAATTCTTCAATTGATTGTCTGAACTACTGTGATGTGGTTTCCAGATGGAATTATGGTCAATCAGTGCAATGCTCTTTTAATTGCTCATTGTAGAGAAATTTAATTCTTAATCCCTTATTAAACAAACATTAAAATAATAATATTTTGTATTTATTCAAATATTACACACACACATTTATAAATTTTTCTAAGTACTAGTAAATGTACAACAAAATGTTGAATATACTATGCAACTTTGGGACAATAAGGTTCATCAATTCATCTTGACACGAAACAACTGAAAAACAGTGTGAAGATGAACATTGCATTTTTAACATTTGTAAATTATTGTGCTTTTGCACAATCTGCATCTGCTTCTCACTTTGTTTTCTTCCTCTATAATCACATGCCCTACATAATGATGTATGATTGATGATTCCCGGTGCATCACCTCCAAAGGTCATTAGTCCTGTAAGTGTAGGGCATGTTTTAATCATGGGAGGTGGCGGTGATCTTCCCCCACAGGGTGGTGAGATCCGGTAACTGAACTACCCATTGGCTTGTGGGATTTCCAACAACCAGGTATCTTCCACCAGCATGACACTGCCTCAGTCAGGGCAAGTTCTAAGCTCCCAATTGGTCTCCTAGCCTATGGATAGTGTAGTGTGTGTGTCTCTAAGTAGGGGTGCAGATAGCACAAGGAAGAGGAAGGAAAGATTATGTGCGGTCTGTTGATCCATTTAATGAGGTACTGCTCAGGCATTTGCCTGGTGTTGATCTGATAAACCACAGAGAATTACCTCTTAGAGCAGCCTACCCCTAGAATTCTCCGCCAGGCAGTAGCTGAATTAACTATGTAGCTAGTCTAAAAAATCCTGGCACTGCAGTGCAATCCAATCAAAGGCATGGCAATGACAGCAAAGAGCCTGAGCCATTTAAGCTGGTATCTCCACATCATCGTAAAGTACTTCTTTAGATATGGATTTGTTTGTAGCTTGACCAAAATGGGATTTTTCAGTCTCCTGTGTATTTACTGACTCATTTCATTCACTTTCTTTTGCACTGTCTTAAGATTTCATCACAGCCATGGCTAAGTAAGAGCAAACTTCTAGTTGTGACATCTTTTCTTCATTCGCAGTATTAAATATTTTCCACAAATTGACAATTGCATAGTCAATCAAGTAGTTTTCTTCTTCTTCTTTTTCCTCTAGAAGTTCATTATCTATATTTCCTCAATTGTCATTTCGTCAACTTTGGGAGGAATGTACACAGCATCAATCATATTTGCAGTGATAAGATCATCTTCTTCCTCCAATATTGAAATAGTAAGTTCAGCAGTTGATAGAGGCCTTCATATTCATCATTCATGAGAGAAGCAAAATTTTTTACAAGATATGAAATTTCTATGAAATGGAAGATGTAAAAATAAAATGAATAATTTTTACAAAATTATTCATTTTATTCATACTTAAAATATATTAATTGTATAAATATAAATTACATTGAAATTCAACATACTGGATATATAACTCATAATTACTGTTCCAGCAATAAATCTGTGTCGTGTCACAATACAGAAAACTAAGTGTATACTGACATAATTCAGATGAAAGCCGGCATTGCCGAATTTGTTTACTACACTCCGTGAAGACACGGAGGTGAAGCAAATACGAGACTCGTAGGTTCCTGATTGGGTGACCATTTGGGAAGTCCGGGATCTAATGGTGCTGAGGGTCTGACCAAAATGATAAAAGGCACTGATTGACTGCAACATGACTTGACAAATATATAGTAATTATCCCCCCCCCCCAAAAGCAACAATGCAGGATAAGACTATATTTCCAAGATAAGACAATTATATCAGGAATGGAAAAATGAAACAGTAACAGTATTCCTCAACACTTACATGAGAATTGCATTTGTTCTATCATGTTAAAACCACACACTCACTAATCCCAAAGTTGTGTATACACAACATTGTAAATTATCAATAATAAGCTATGTAAGGAATTATCTACATAATAAAAATTCTAAAACAATAATAGGAAATTCAAGTAAGTTTGTTGAGTAATACTTAGTAGAAAAAAGGATTGTGTAATAATTAAATTAAAAATTGAAAATCAATAACACAATCTCATAACATCTCAAAATCAATAACATAATCTCAAAGTTTCAAAATTCAAGGAAGCAAAGTTTACACTCTGATATGAATGAAAAGAGCAAAAACTGATTAAATAGCATTCCTTCTCAGTGTGGCAGTGATACAGAACAAATTTTTATAGAATCATTTTATCTAAAAATATATACAGTAAAACCTGAATGGAACCTCTGTAAGACAGAAATCTACCATTCCGGACAAAAAATCTCAGAACATAAAGATTTATTAGTGAAAATGAACATTTTATTCATTCCTCTATAAGCTGGAAACCTACCTAACACGGAAACAGGATGTTTTTTAGAGAACATAAAGTGATAATTACCTGGCTAAGATGGAAATATATGTATAAAATTCCAGCAATATCTTTGGAATTGCGACTGTTTCGCAGCGACTTTCTCATGTTTTGGTGCGATTTTCCACGTTCTAACAATAGTAACTTTGTTGCTGTCACTTTGTTAATCCTTATTGCAATGTTTATGTTTATCTTTTTGAATGACCAATTGGTCATCTGCATCCCGTTCAATTCTCAAAAGCGGCACCACACTTCTCTCAGTTGACAATGGAATTCCAGGGAACTAACATTCTAGCATAGTAATTGTAGATTTCATGAAATGTAGAGCTGAAAATTTAGTGAACTCTAGCAGCACAGTGTAGGAAAGCTGTGTGTTAAGTGTCAGAATGTATTCAAAGTGTACATGCAAAAGCATTCCTTTCATTGCAAAAGCAAATGGAAGTGATTGAAGGACACGAGAAAAAAAAGAAGTTATGCAAAAGACCTAGTTGCTAAATTCAAAGTGGGAAAAACTCAAGACATTTTATGAAATAAAGACAAAATTCGAGATGAATGGTTTAAAGGAACTTTAGGAGAAGTGAAGCACCTGCAGAAAGTTACAGGGAACAAGATGATGAATAATGTAGTGTATGAGTGGTTTGTTTCTGCAAGGGCAAAGGGAATGCCCATATCCAGTCCTATTATTCAAACAGAAGCATTAGAAGTGGCTAAATCTTAGGGAGTGACTGTTGGACATATTACTGATGTATTGTGGCTTCTTCCCTTTGACCAAGTACACTCAGCTTGCAAACTTTTGGTTTGCAAACTTTAGACTAGTTCTTTACTAGGTAATATTTGTCTTTATTTATCATGAAATTAGCTTTATTAATGGCTATTATGAATCAATAATGTCACCGATAGGCATTACAGAAACCTTATAATACATAGTAATATTAATGGCTGAAGTTACAAAACATGAGATCAAAATCATATCAAATAGGCTACTCAGGAATTCTGTGGTGAACATTTGTCGTCAATATTATTTGAAGCAAGTACCATTAAAATGATATTAAAATTGGTTAAATCAGAGAAAAATGCTTTAAAAATCACAGGTAGAGGTAAAAATGACCCATTAGTTGAAACAAACAAAAACTGCGACAAAGTCATATAAAAATGAAGTATTTTCCTTATGTCACTATATAAAAATGGCTATTATGGTATTTGAAATGGCTAATATCTATTCAAGAAGGCATTGTTCTAAAGCGAAAAGAAAAAAATGACATTTCATTAAAATCCGCATCTAGTGATAAATTATGCTTTGTTTTCATTATTTTGCTTCACTAACATTACTGTACTTAAGTTATATAGTGATTTTTGGCAACCCTCCATAAGACGGAAACCTGACAACATGGGAACTTTCTTAGGGAACTGTCAGGTTCCGTTGTAGTCAGGTTTTACTGTATATTAAATGCGTATGATATAATGTTGCAACACAATGTGTCACAAAGCCCGTTTTTCCTCCTTCAGTTAAAGAATACAATATGAAATAATTTACATTTGGAAATAAACATTTTAAAAAACAATCATACCAATAACAAATTTTAAAACTTTTATTTTTTTCAAGTTAAAAGCTTTTTTCTTTAAATTTTTTATTAGTATGGTTGTTTTTAAAAGTTAATGCATTAATTATTTGAAACTATACATTTTAATTGAGGGGAAAAAAAGCCTTGCCTTGTGAAGACCTATTGTACTGTTGTAATGTTATAGCATGATCAAATGTTATTCATCAAAAGTTTTTCAAAAACTTGATGTATTATATTTCCATTGTTTTTCCTTATATCTTATTAGAGGTCTTATTTCCATAAAGTTGTACATGTAAATTACAGAGCATTTATATTTGAAGAAGTGATCACACCTAACCAAGTATCATCATGACGTTAATAAGAATACAATTTCTCTACAATAAGGAATTAGAAATCATTGTACAGTTTGTCCATAAATCTTGGATACTGTAACACAGTAATTAATTTAAATGATGTCTCCTTTCTCCAGCAGCCATGAAAATTATCGTACCACATTACCTTTCTCATGCCTAAATTTTTATAAAATCGCTAATTTACCCTTTAGGGGCATAACACAATTATTAATGATACACTTTCACATTCTCATAGCATGCATTTCACAAAAGCTGACTCACTATTCCTATGAGAACGAAAAATTCCCTTCATCCCTTATACATTTACTACAAGGACATAATTCAGGGTGACCAGCAATCTGTTATTTTGGAATTCAATGTTTTTTCCCCCGTTTTCCATGTCTGAGAATATAAACTTTCCAGGTTCTTTTTTGCTTTACATGTTTTTACCTTCTAATGCTTACGCCGTACAGAGAAAGTTATGTAATGTGGGAAAAACCGATGAATTTTTGGCAGAAAAACTCTTATTGCCAGGCTCTGGTAGCAAAAAGTGGAGAAATCCACAAATCCTCTAATAAGTTGTGTGGCCAGAATCCATGTTTTGTGGGTTCTTGATACCGAAATCTCGGTTGACGGCAAAAAGTTTGTCCATCTGACAGAGAACAACGCTAGCGGGTCAACCTTTCAGCCAATTTTCTTGAAAATTGGTATTCGTTTATTGATCTGGCGATGACATGGACACTTAAATTTGAAACTGATATTTTAATTTTGGGGGTATTTTACATGAAGCCCCTGGGATATTTTCAAAATTTTAAAAGAAACGGCTCCATTGTTTTTGATTAAATTTTGTGGTTGGATAGTGTGAAGTTCGTTTAAGAGAATAAAGCAGATCTCATGTTCATTGAAAACTCAAACTTTCAGAAAACTGCAAAAGTTCAACATTTTTCGACATCTTCCTACAACTACAATTATAAAGATAGAGATTTTCCCTTAATGAAATCTCTTTCTTACACATAGATTTCAGAGGTCATAATCAATTGAGTACTTTTCATGTAATTTGTTGTGAAATGTAGGCAATTTTTAAATTTGTTTAAACAATTTTTTTCCCAAAGACGTCATCAACAATTTTTTAATGAATTTTCACCTTGAATAGTTATAGGATGTTTAAGAGTGCAGATTTCATGTTCATTGAAATTTTTATTTTTGAAAATTGCAAAAATTCAAATTTTTTTTACCATCTTCCTGCAACTACAATTATGAAGATATTTTTTTCTTAGTGCAGTCTGTTCATCAAAAGCAGTTGTTTAAATAATGTCATGTTCGATTTTTCGAAAATATGAGAATTTTTTGCGAAATTTTGTGTCAAACATTGACTTTTTTTTACACAACTTCTTTAAAAAAAACTGGCACAATTTGTTTTGATTAAATTTGGGCCTTTGATAGCAAAAAAGATCGCTTAAGAGAATGGTGTATGTCTCGTGTTGGTTGATTTACCCGGTTTTTCAAAAACAAAAAATAAAAAAATTCTGCGTCTTCTTACAACCTCAATTGTGAAGATACAATTTTTTTACTTTCTTGTATACGTACATATATATGTTGTATAGAGAAAGTTGTGTAATGCTGCAAAAAATCAATTTCAAAATTTCAACGGAAATACTCCTTTTCAGGTCCCCTGATACTGAAAAAGTGTTTTTTTTCAAAACATCCATCCGTCTGTCTGAAACATGTGAACAACATGTGAACAACACTTGCGCCTAAACTAGGCTTTTTCCAAATTTAAGAAACCCCTGTTGATCTGGCCTAAGTAGAAACTCTGTGATTTGGAAAAACATTTATTAACTTTTGAGGATACATGAAGTACCTCCAAGACATTTTCAAAATTTTCTCAAAAAACGGCTCCAAATTTCTTGTAAGAATAGAGTCAATTACACTTAAAAAGGTGGCATAAATCATTCGATTTCCATGATTAACTCTGAATTTTCGAAAATTGCAAAAGTTCTAATTTTTTCGGTGTCTTCCTACAACTACAAAATTGAAGACAGGTATTTTTCCTTCAAATGAAAGATATTGTCCAAAAATAGTTATTTCATAATGGTCATGTAGATTTTTTTTGAATATTTTAGTAGTTTTCATGCAATATTTGCAATTTTAACAAATAACAAAAACAAGATTTTCTCAAAAACGGCTCCAAATATTTTCTTAAAATTTTTGTTAGGAGTAGCGCAAAATGTACCCTATACGATGACATAAACGTCATATTGCTCTTTCATTCTTTCGTTTTTTCAAAAATTACAAAAAAATTTTTTTTTTACTTGTCTCTCACAACGATAATATTTACATTAGAGGCGATTTCTTCACCTTTATTGAATTTATGAATTCATATACTTTAAATAATGTCCTCAATGAAGTTTCTCAAAAACTCAAGTTTTCTGTTAAAGTGAGCTCAAAATTCCGAAACGCTCAAATGATATTTTCTCAATAATGGCAGCAAATTTTTTCTTCAAACCTCTCCAATGGATAGTGCTAATTGCACTTTAATATGACATGTTATTTTTGGTGTATTCTTTTGTTTTTCAAAAATTACACAAATATAATGTTTTTGAATTATCTCTCACGCCGTTAATATGCACATTTGCATTGATTTGTATACATTATGGTATTTGTGAGTTAAACTTCTTCAAATTACTTCAAATGATGTTTTTTGTAAACTCAATAGATTCCTGTCAAAAGAGCTTCAAAATTTGCATTTACAATGTTAAATTGCCATTTTCTTAAAAACGGCTTCAAATTTTTTATTGAGGAAGAGGTTTTACTCTTCTTTAATATCCTTGAAGTAACATTTTGGTTCTACTATTAGAAAACCGAAGAGGAAATTTCCAAAAAATTTACTTTGGGCCACAATAATGGCAACTGGCAAGAGGATGGGGTAAGACCGTACAGCCAGTCCACACCAAGGAAATTAGAAAACTTTACTATGAGAAAGTCTATGCCATTCAGTAGCACCTCTAGTTGAAATGAAATATGTTCATCAAAAACAGTCTTCATGTCAAATTTTTCGAAAATTTGAGTATTTTTTTTGTAATTTGGTGACGAACAAAGTAGCCCAATCCGAATTTACTGCGCTTCACGAACACAATATGAGAGGTTTTTGGAAGCTATTGCTGTTCTTATAATAGAAAGTAGATTGATGGAAGGTAATAAAATTAACTTCGAACTAACAAATTACTTCTTTACTTCAAGAAATTTTGATTGCTGAATATGGTATGTTTCATTTGTACAAGTTTGAAATGACTACTGTTCCTGGCTATCAAAATAAACATTGGTATGCACCACAGGCGCTTTGTTTGAATTGGTTGGGTTTGGAGTATATTAGCACTACTTCTAATACTTTACATGAAAGAAAAATTGAATAAATTGAGTACTATAAATCTGTACCAACATTTTAACTTTAATTTCATATTATTACCTGCGCTGCCTTGGGGAACAATGCAGTGATGGAAATAGGGTCTACACATATTTTCTGGCACGCAACCCCATCAAGATCTCTGCATGTTTATTTTCTTTGTGTTTCCTGTCAATTCAGACACTGTCACGCTTGGGGCCTGTTTCATCGGTGCCTGATAAAGTTTCTGATAGTTTAGCCAGAAGTTATCTCGCTGATATGTTGAAAATTTGTGATTTACGAGAGCCTAATAAATCTATCCACTGGTTAAAAGTAACCGGTAAATGATCTGGAGATTTGAGAGGCTCTTATATGTTTATCTGGTAGATAACCCCAAAATAACAGAATTTATGTAAACTTGCTGTGTTTTTCAAGAAATGTCTGTGGTATCTGGGTGATGGACAATGTAATAGAGAAGATAGATAACAAATTCTTTGATTATTTAGAGCATGGGTATCATCAATGGCAGTTGGCCAGAATAGTTTGAGATCCTTGACGAACAAGATTGCAGAACCCGTATTAGGTTAATGAAGCCTATGGTTAGCTAAGTTATGACTTTGGTAGAACAGAAAATAAAAACAATAGGTAATTTGTGAATACTGGCTTATATTGTCTTTCTGCAAGTAACGATCCTACTAAATTATTTACATCAAGATAATAAAATGTATATTTTGGGTTTTGTTAGCGATTCTGAGGTATCACCAATAAACCGACTTCTTCTCACTCTGTGTTATTTTGCAACAGGATAATTTTTTATCGTAATTAGAGACTTAAGTGGGGTGAGCAAATCAACTGCTTCAAATGTAGGAAGTGTAGTAAATAAAGCATTCCAAAGCCCACCAAATATTAGGATTTGTGAAGAGAACTTGAATATCATAAAGCCCACCAAATATTAGGATTTGTGAAGAGAACTTGCTTGGGCTTCAACTCGAACTAACGTTTTGAAATCGCTGTATCTGTCCCTGGTTAGACCTATCTTGATGTTTGCCTCAACTGTGTGGTCTCCACACATTAGAATTGAAAGTACAAGGATTGAGACAATACAACATAAGTTTTTTAGAATCATACCGTTGAAAATGGGTTTGCTGGATCCATTTGTTAATCATGATTACAGTTTTATTGCAAACCAACTGAATATACCATCTCTCAGATCCCTGAGAAACTTCAGAGATTCAATTTTCCTTATTAAATTGGTTACAACAATCTGGATTGTCCATTACTGCTGCAAGGTGTTAACTTTAAAGTTCCCCCGTGAACACAAGAAGATCAGTTATGTTTGAGACAAAATATTATAATTTTTCCTTTTTGGCTAACAGTCCAATGCCACGAATGAGCAACTTATGTAATCAGCTGACAATGGATATATTTAATGAACCTTACTCTAGAATAGACAATCTGTTGAAAGATTTATTTCTGAAGTACAAATGAGATTGTTATTTGGGTTTTAAATTTTGTTGTTAAAATTAGTCACTATTACAGTAATGTATAGAATCAATATGATTTAATGAGATTGTAAACTATTATTGTACATATTTCCGCACTAGTCAATGTACCTTTATATATTGTATACAAGAACTGCACGCCTCTTTATCCAAAAAATCAATAAATAAATATTTTTCCTCTCTGCAATGAGGGATACAAGTCTGTTTCCTCACGTGTAAAATTCACTCCTCTTTCTTGCTTCTTTCCCCTTTCCATTTTGAAATTCCTACACACGCAAAGTATGAAATAATAAAACAAACATTTACACCAAACTCGCATACAGGTCACACCAAAGTAAACTGTAACACAAAATAACAACGAATGAAGCGAAGAACACCTCACACTGAAAATGCAGCGTTGCCCCTGGTGATAATGCAATCAGCAAGATTATTTATCAGAAAGATATTGTCAGATATTTGAACAAGAAAGACCTTGGTGAAATGAAAAATACATATCAGACACTTTTATCTGACAGACACATTATCTGTTGGATTAGTATTCGGAACTTTATCAGGCACTGGTGAAACACGCCCTCAATCTCCATGTAGACTATAAGCAAAGATAGTTTCGACTGTGCTCTTCTACAAAAGTTAAAATTTCTCATTGAATATGATAGTCGTAATAACATGGTCGTGCCGATTGAAAAAATAACAAACTGGTACCACCGATGTCATTAAAGAATAGGAGCGACACTAATCAAACCTCAAACTTACGTGTGTTGTTGTAGTGTTAATAAATAATAAAATAAAACCAATAGAAACTCAGCTACTGTGTTCCCCGTGAGACGTTTGTTCCACAAATATCTCATTCAGCATGCTCAGGCAACCATGTAAGTTCCATGGGGTGCTAGGTACTCTACCCATGTTGCACCTATAATAGCAGCAGTGTTTGAAGTTGTGTTATGTGTAAGTCAAGAACTTCACAATCCTCAAGAAAACTTGTGAGACACTTCTCATACATACTTCGATTTTAACACTCACCATTATTATATACTGAGTTAAATTCTACACTTTACTGAATACGATGCCATACGTGAATTTGTGCTAAATGTTGGGTGAAAATCTGAAAATAATGAAAAATCACAGTTTTCAAATCAAATTCCCATTTTTTCCCTGGTTCTTCCAGGCTGTTTCAAATTCCTGAGATTTTCCAGTTTTCAAGGATTCCAGGTTCGCTGGTCACCCTGTAGTTGAATATACAATAGACAATTTGAAATGAAATGAGATATGGACGCAAAAAGGGAATGCAGCAAAACATTTATGAATTCTATATGTTTTTGTATTGTATTCTCCCTGCAGACTTCACCAACCAGATTCCATTCACTCAAATAATATAAATATCAATTTTACTTACTTGTAGAGTACGGTTTCATCGTGAACAACCAAATCATTTTGTTTCAATATGTTAATAAAAACATCTGGTTCAAAATTACCAAAATCAGATGCTTCAGCCACCATTTCAAAATTCCACTTCACAAAGTTCTGACAGGCCTATAACAAAACTCTTTAAAGAATGACAATCAAGTGATTATTTTTCACAAGCGAAGGGAATTTTTTTTTTTTTAAATACCTGAGCTACATCATAGTGTCCACATGCTAAAGTATATTGGAGCCATGAAACTAACTGATTATTGGAAGCCGCATGAGCAATGTGCATACACATATATTCTACACATAACTTGACAAGATCCTACAACAAATTTAAACATTCAGAACATAGAGGATTAAAAATAATTATTAATTTAACCACATTAAAAATGAAGAGCAAGGAAATAGAAAAAAATGATATAAAAAATTATCACCTTGACATTATACTTGTCAGCTAGTGAGAGAACTGGCATAACAGTCGCATGATTGATGCGGATACGGCCCGTATAAAAATATTGTAGAAAATCTCCAAATATAGCTGCACAAGTTGGTGTTTCTTGAAGAACAACTCTACTCTCTTGAGATTCACTCCATTCTGGATTCATAAGCATTACCTACAAATAGCAAACAATTATAATAAATCTGAATGACACATATGCTACATCACACAATATTTAAAATACTATTTTTTTTAGGTAATGTGTTCATTTTACAAGAAAAAATATACTGATAAATTGTGATCTTTAAACTTTTCTAACCTGGAATACCTCACTAGAAGCACACAAAATCAGTCGATGAGCTGGATATTCTACTCCAGAAACAATGAGACATATGTCATTCATTTGCCTTTCCATATACAGCATTGATATTTTTTGCAGCACTGTATGAGAATTATCAATCTGTTCCAAAACAAAAATGATAAAAAAGCCTGAAGAAGACACTGTTCTAAATTTTCATCAAAATTATTTAATAGGAACATAAATATATCCTATATATCCTATAGATTCTATAAACTGGGTTGTGGATCTTGAGTTGAGGTCAGTTAATATCTCGTATCTATTTGCCAACTTTCAGCTGTATCTTACACCATCAACAGGGCTGCAGATATCACTACCTCTCAAACATTCCACCTCATTATCTCAATTTCACCCCATGTTCTATAAATCACTGACATCCACAAGACTTCTCAATTCTTCATTCTGATGCATGTTACAGCTCCAATCATGACTGAATAGACAAAGAGGAGTAGTCATGGTTGAAGCAACAATATATATCAGAATGGTAATTGAGAAGTCTTGTAGATATGGCCACTATTTACAGAACGTGGGGTGAAATTGAGATAATGAGGTGAAATGTTTGAGAGATGGTGATAGCAGCAGCCAGTGCTTGATTTATAAAATTTTAGGTTCTCAAATACACCCCAAATTTATCATTAATTTTATAGAAATATTTGTATATTTTTATTATAATTTAATAACATATTCCCGAGGTACTGGAATGTCATTTCGTTGTGTTCCACCAGAAATCAAGCCCTGGCTACAGTCCTTTTGAAGGTGAAATATACAGCTGAAATTTTAGGCAGTAAATAATCATGTTATTTTAATTGACCTAAACTGAAGATACACAATTCAAGAGGTCAAAATATACTGCACTGAAAATGATGTACCTCCATATCTTCTGATGTGAATGAAGCAGAACAGCAGTCAGCTTTGGAAGACTTATTTTCTTTACTTTTGGGTACTGAACCCCTAGTCGTCTGTCCGGTAGCAGATCGGAACATTCTAAGCAGGAGGAAGGACACGCCACAAGATATAACACCTAACACCAATACTATCTAGTATGGGTTTTTGAACCACTGTAAACAAATGAGGGAGATACACTAAAGATAATAAACAAAACATAATAGGTGTGTTTTGACTAAACGAAAAGGACCAAAAGAAAGATTTTAAGAAACCATACTTAGGGCAACTAAAATTTCAACAAAATTAAAATATTAACTGAACAGGAAGAAACACATTGGCAGTCATGGCTATATTTACCTTCCAAATTGTTCCAGCATCATTTACATGTCAAATTTCACTTTCTTTTCTTCTGTAAATTGTATTATAACCTAAAATAGTAACTCCATATCTATATTTTTAAATACAACACTTCGATGCGCAGTAATAAACAGTAAAACTTATTTAATAACTAATCTAACAAAGAAAACATAGAAAAGAAATAAATGTTTATCCAAAATAATTCGGGAACAAATGTCAACATAAAAATTCAATTTCTTCTTGTCAATGCCCGCATAACGTATGCTTCCCAGAAGCTGAATAGAAATTTTTAATTATTAAATGCAAATTACGCTCGCTTACTTTCCTTCCAATCACATCATAACATTATTGGCCAAAATATCTAAGTATCGCAAATTATTTATACCGGCGAGCCAGAGTTGAAGGAATACCGGCAATGAAATTAACTGAAACATTTGAATACATGACAGACTGAGTTGATACCACAACTCACGGTGTAAGAAATATCTTACACAGGGCCACAACCAGACCAATTCAGACAAGTATACAAGTAGCTCATAAAAATTGTGAAGTTGTGTAACCTGTCATGACTTCAGTTCAATTTGGCACTACTGACTACTTTGGTGCAATGGCGGATAAAGATGATTGTGAAGTGAAAAGTGTGGAGGAAAATATTAATATAGATCGTTATAGAAAGCTAGTGAGGTCGTATTTGGATTTGGTATGAATTTTATTGTCCAAGCAAATGTGTGTTTATATTTTTTTGTTTTGTGTTGTATTTGAAGATTTGTATTTTGAGGTTATATTGCCTTTTACAGCATCTTTATTCAGCTGCCTTGTTTTGGGCAGACAAGGTTGTTTCACTGAGTGGAGAGGATCCTGATGATGTATATTGGCTAGCACAGTGCATGTATCTTATGAAGCAGTATCATAGAGCTGTTAACCTCATCAAAAGTAGAGGTCTTGAGAAGGCAAGTTGAACTTCATATTGATTTTTGTTCACAAATAAATGCACTTACTCACAATATGTTTTTTTGTTTTACAGACTAATTTATTGTGCCTATATTTGGTGGTACGCTGCCTTTTAGAAGCTCGGGAGCCTACAGATGCTTTGCAAATTTTAAGTGAAGTCGAACAGGAAGGAAATTTCAATCTTACAACAAACATGATAACTGATTCAACAACTGTCAACCATTCTTTACTTGATAACAACTTAAATCATGTATATAACTGCTATTGTCTGTTAATAATACAACATTTTTGATACACGACTGAGGAGATTTCAATTCTTTCAGCTTCAAAGCGCCATACTTTATCTTAAAGGCTGTGTATATGAAGCAATGGATAATCGGGGATTGGCAGCTGATTGTTACAAACAATCATTACGTCGTGATGTGCATTGCTATGAAGCATTTGAAGCCTTAGTGCAGCACCAAATGCTTTCCTCTTGGGAAGGTGAGAAACATGCTGTGAATGAGTGCCCTTTTAGCTACTATCTAACATAATTATTATTATTATTTATGTGAATTTGTTCTTACTCAATTATTCATTTTAGAGAGAGAGCTTCTGGATTCATTGCCGTTTTCTGAGCAATGTGCAGCTCATGAAGAAGGACTGCTCAGATTATTATATGAAAGTAAATTGAAAAAATATCATGCTCCAGGACCTGTATCAGCTCCATTACCTTCTCAGATTGCTGGTCTCTCTGGCAACTTAGATCTTGCTGTTGCTCAGGCGGAGCGCTGTTATTATAATTGTAATTATCGCCAATGCAGTCAAATTACGGAAGAGTAAGTATTTTATTTTATATGGTTATGATGGTTTTAGTTGGTAAAGAATTCTTACTTCAAAATGTTTTCCTCACAGTTTCACCATCCTTTTTTATTGTAACCCTTATCTTGAAACCACATGAAAAGCTTTACAGTACTTCCTGCCTCTTTATCTTGTGTACATCTGCAAATTGGACATGTCTGTGAGAGAAAGTGTTCAACTGAGAGAGTCTTTCTTTGTGTTTTGTTAATATTTGATGACACCCATACACTCATATGTCAAAAAACTTTCAAAATTGAGGTAGTGAGAAACATTTGACTTCAACTGAGGTATGAAAAAGAGAAAAAAAGCAACTTTTTCTGCTTTCTCCAAGAAAATAATATGGGATCATTATTCTAATGTGGTTTAATTGATATACAATGGATGTGGAACTTAATATGCTTGCAAATGAAAACTAATTAGTACATTTGTGTGAGTCAGTTCATTCAGAAATAACAGTTTTTACCACCTCTAATTATTCCTTGGTTTGAAATTTTTGTGAATAAACATGTAAAAATCTGGTAGACCCCATACACTATTTTTTTTCTTTTTAGAAAGATCTATGGATCTTTTAGAGGAAATTAATTTTTTATGTTGTCTCAGGAAGAGTTAGGAGGGTATTTGATGAGAAAGGATTGTCCGTGAATACTGTACATTTTTGAATTGACGTATTTTACATATTGATGTGAAACAAGAAAACAAAATATATGTAAAAAAATACTAATCAAGGAGTCATAATTATTTCCTGCCTTATTATTTACCAATAGCAGTGATGCTTAAATTAAAGCTTTTTTTTTTTTATTATTTTATTTTTTTTAATTTTATTTTTATTTTTTTTAATGTGCATTTGTGCAAAAAGTATCACTTTTGTTACAAATATTCTTTTTTTGACAGTTGTTTTTTGTTTTCTTGTAGAAGACCTGTTACCTATTTCTCATTGTACTTTGTGGCCTGGAAGGTATTTTACTTTTATTTTTGAGTTTTCTCTATTAAGTTAGAAGTTTTTGAATTTATGCGGGTAATATTGGGCCTTCTGCAAGAGCAACAAATTTTGAGTGAAGTTACTTCTCTTAGAACTCTCATTGATGCAAGTTTTGTTAGCCATTTCTTCTCTAAATTCTTTCTATAAATTTCTCTCCCATTTATTGCCACAATGTTTTGAAGATGAGAAAATATTTCCTTTGATATGTATCATGTTTGCATACCTGTGAAAAAATAAATGTCCTCCACAAAGTTATAATGAATGCTCTAAATTCTCTATGCCTACTTCTTGGTCCATAACTAAATTTACAGACTTTTCTTTAACTTTCATTTTCCAATTCACAATCGGAATTTCCTTCTTCATAATATTTATCTCCATATGCTACTTAGTAGTATATAAGAAATTGGATCTGTTTTTGTGGAAATCTTGTGTATTTTTTTCAATTCTCTCAAAAGTATGGAAAAGCGAATCATACTTTGAAAAAAATTATACACGACTTTATTTAAAAGATCTGATTTGATTTATTTTGTCAGAGAACAGTAAAAACTGTATATGACATATGCGATAAGTACCATCTGCGCATGTTTTCTTGAGTTCTAGAATCTTTCCCCAATAATTTAACTATAAATAGTAGAAAGATGAGAAAAAGTTTCATAAAAGTGAAGTTAGCAACATTTCAAAATATGCATTTTTATTCCCACGTAAAACTTATATTCATTGGTGGACAAGTGATTTTTTAAAATTTTTTTTTAGTTGCTAAGAAAATAGTAACTCATTACGCCAGCTCTACCCTACCACTATTAGCAAAAGTAGAGCTCAACAAAACATGCGCATAGTGAAGTTACATTTATGCCTAGAAGCAAAACATGGAGCCATTCAGCATTTGCTCAGTGGATCTGCGAAACTGGACAAAAACCTCATTGAGGTGGGGGTCATTGACTCAGAAGTTGAAGTACATTTCTTTCATTATAGTACAAGTACTTTCATTACAGGCTTATTAAGTTTTTTTAAAAATTGCACAATACAAATGTAAACTAAAGCATTATAGTATATCGTTGTTGAAATAAATATAATTTTTACTTTCTTGTATAGTACGTATATATGGAGAAATATACATAGAATAAGGAAAGCTATGTAATGCTGCTGAAAATTGATTTCGAAATTTCAACGAAAATAAACGTTTTGGGGTCCCCTGATACAGAATAAGTGTTTTTTTTAAATGCCCGTCCGAGCGACTGTCTGTCTGTGGGTCTGTGAACACCACTAGCGCCGAAACCGTACGTAGGATTTTCTCCAAAATGGATATTCCCGGTCGATCTGGTGCGACTTGGCTGCGATTTTGAAAAACTTTCTTTAAAATTTGGTAGTTCTTTACATGAAGCTCCAGGGACACTTTCAAAATATTATGTATATTATGCTATAATACTGTAAATACTCTATAATAAATGGCATATTGCTCTATTCTTTTGTTTTTTCAAAAATTACATAAATGTAATTTTTTTGACTAGTCTCTCACGTCATTAATGTTTTCAGTAACGAGGTGATAACAGCAAATTTTTACATTATTGGTGTACTATTGTATTTATGCATACATGTGGTTTAGTAATGTGTTATAAAGTCTCTCTAAAACTCAACAGTTTTCCTGCTAAGAAACGCTCAAATGGCATTTGATAGATAGTAGCTGGCAACAGAATGGGGCGTGACTGAGAAACTAGCCCCGACCTCCAAAAAATGAGGAAACTAACTAGTACGTGAAAGTGTGTGCCATTCTGTAGCACCACTAGTTCTTTTTGATCGTCAGTATAGTTTAATTGTATAGAAAAAGTTATACAGCAGAAAAGATTTTACTTTTAACTTAAATTTGTGTATTGGTTTTGATTGTTTAATGTCATTTGGCAGTGTGTTGTATAATAATGAAATATGCGAATATCTTGTAGTGTGCAGTTAATACTGACACCTGATCAATATGATTTCTACAATGTGTGTTGTAATTATCAGTATCAGTATTGTATGAAATTGTGTTCCCACCATTAAGTAATCAGTTTTGACTGAAACTGCTGATTATTAAATAAATAGGCAAGGCAATGGTAAGATTCCAAGGTCATTGAACAGAAGCTTGCAGAAATCATGTTTGATGATATTTTCCTTTTATTTGTATAATTTTTTTCTACAATCTAAAAGTTTGGGCAAAATTTTATGTCATATCTCAGGTGAGAATGTACATTTGCAAAATATACGCAAGAAGCTGCATGCAAGCTGATATAATTTGAAAAAATTCTGAACACGTAACATAATGAACTTAATTTAGTGTTTAAAATAGAGACTTATCATTAATGGAATCTGTTCCTTAAAGACAGATTTTGATGTATGATCATGAGCAATTCTCGAAAGCATATAGATATAGGCAATTTTTAATTTTTTAAATATTTTTTTCTCAAAAAATGGCACCAATTTTTTTTTCTTTTAATTTTTGCCTTGTATGCATTGCCACTTTACCCTCATGAAGGCCGATCACTTCGGATTTTGTGGCTGCCTGGCTGCTCGTTGGAGGAGTCATTGTTGTCTACATCTGAAAGTCTGGTGGATAAACAGGATGCATGCTTTAAGGATCTTTTGGTCCAGATGACATGTTTAGAACGTGGAAGACATATGGACAACATGTTTAGAATGTGGAAGTTGAGCGTAGATCCAGGGATCTCTTTTAATAAAACCTTTTTAAACTGCCTTTTATATGCGGACGACAAAGTAATAATACAAGACTGAAGATAAAATGCAGATGGCAGTTTACAAACTGCACCAAACTGCGGCAGATTATGGCTTTAAAGTATCCATTGAAAAAACTAAAACAATGGCATTCAAAGGGAAGTATCCTGTGAGAACTAAAATAATAATAATAGAAGAAAAGATGCTAGAACAAGTAAAATACTTCAAATATTTAGGCTGTTATGTATCTAATGAAAAGGACATTGATTTAGATGAAAAACTTAATAGATTTAGAAGCATCTCTGGTACAATTCACAGAAACTTAAAAAATAAAACAAGGAGAGAAAAACTGGTAAAATTTTTCAATACTGTTGCCATTCCAGTAGTCATGTATGGAGATGAAATAAGAGTAATGTCAGAGAAGGACAAATTGAGAATACAGGTGGCAGAAATGAAGTTCATGAGAAGCACTCTTGGTTTTACAATTAAATAAAAAAAAAAGAAACATGGATATAAGACAGGAATTGAAGGTTGAACCATTGCTGGATACTCTGAGAAGAAACAGACGAAGATGGTGCGAACATTTGGAGCGAATGCTGAACACGAGACTACCGGCAATCACAAGGGATTATAGAGCAGTGGGAAGAAGAGACATTGGAAGACCAAAAGCAAAATGGGCTCCAGAACAGGTTCGTTAGAACCTAATCCTTGGAGTGAAGAAGTAGAAGAAGAACTAGAGCTAGATTGTCAGGGGTTTCTTCAATTTGGAAAAGATTGTACATGTTTAGGCACTAGTATTGTTAATAATAATAATAATAATAATAATAATAATAATAATAATAATAATAATAATAAATACAATAACAATAATAATAACAACATCATCACCACCACTGACGACAACAGTAACAACAAACAACAACAATAATAATAATTTGTCACCCAAATACAGCATACACCATGTATAACAAGTCAGGACATGTATATAATCATACAATATACAATATAGGTATTTGTAAATATTAAATACATTACAGAAAATTAAATTAAATTATTATACTAAATGCAAATTAATTTTGTAAATGGTAGGGTAAAACTAAAGTTGAAAACTAAAGTGTTTACAGACAGATGGACAGACAGACGAGCTTAAAGACGGACGGACGTTTTGAAAAAACAAAACGCTTTTTCGGTATCAGGAGACCCCAAAACATGTATTTCCGTTGAAATCTTGAAATAGATTTTTCGCAGCATTACATAACTTCCTCTATACTTAGTATATTACTCCTGTATATACGTATGTATACGAGAAAGTAAAATTAGCTCATTAAAAAAAGACATGTCAAATTTTTTTGGAGAAAAAAAACAACTAGTATTTTCACTTAATTTCTCCTTGAAATTAAAGAAGTGTGTAGATGTGTTCCATCAACTATGAGCCATGAGAAAAATTCTTGGAGAACAGGAATGGACCGAAAGGATATAAAAAATAATTAATATTATTATTTACTATTGAAAATCGCAACATTAATTCTAATTTTACTCTACAATTTGTATTCTCAATATTTTAGTGTATTTTCTTTCAATCAATCCGCTAACCTCAATTGAAATTAGCCCAATTAGGTTTTCTCATTTAGAAATACGATTTATGGAGGAAATAAATTGATACGAGGTACTTCAGCAGTGCATACTTTCTCGCATTATGTGCAGCGCACTATAAATACAAGCAAGGATAATTCCACATATAAATTGAACATACAGAACTAAAGGCCATTCCAATATATCGTCTTATGAATGCATACGAAAGTACTGCCATATCACGTACTGCTCTATGGAAACGCCGGTTACGGTGTTAATATGAAATTATGGTATTAAAAGTTCGTATAAATTTATCCTATTCAGTTTTTATAATTTTTCTTTCATGTTTCGTTTAAAATAGAATTTTTAAAGTGAAAACCTACTTGGACTAAAAACGAATGCCATTTTATTCTACTGGAATGACATTGATGTACAGTATATAAATTGTGTTAGTTGGCAGAACGTATAGGTCTACTACCACTCTCACTAGAACTTTCAAACATGAATTTAACATCAGGAAGTATTCAAACCATTAGTATTTAATCGCTTTTTATTTAGAATGATCGTTGGAATTCAAAAATACCACATTAGAGAGACAATTAGTAATGTGGGGAACTTCAGAATAAATAGAAAAAAAATAGTAAAAATTTAAAATCCGGCAGCTTTTACTATTTGCTTTATTAAAAATATTTTTTCAACAAATTTGTAGATAATTTTATAATCTTTAAAATTTGTACAGAACTATTTTTGCACTAAAGTCAACTATTAAAAAGTTATTAAGCAAGAAACAAAAAATGTTCGAAAATTTCCTGATCTTTTGGTTGCCAAAAAATTTCTTAAAGTACTTTGAAGTGAAAAACTTCAGGCTTTCTTACTAATAACAAAATTTTTAAAAATCTTATACCTTACTTTTTTCGATATGAACCCCCTTTTGGCTTCCCCATTGACTGCACATTTGTCATGCGTTTTGGAGATAATGGCTGCAGGCAATTCAACTGCTGGCAGTTCAACTGCCTGGCAATTGAATCCCCTCCCGAAGCCGTTTCCCCTGCCTCCGCTTGACGTCCATCCCCTCCACGACTCAATGAAGGTGGCGGCGAATTTCTGGGTTTGCCGAGCCGTGGAGTTGAGCAAGATTAAGTCCCTTTCAGGATATTGATACTGTGACAACCCATTTCAACAATTCCATAATCAATAAATTTGAAATAGATGTTTCACTGTTCACTTAATTTGAGATTAATATAGACTTTATGACAATTTGATAATTAATATTCTGTTCATTATTAAATTTATATAATGCTGTTCAGCAACAAAAATGTTGTCTCTTTTTCTCCTTTTTTATTTTATTATATTATTATTATTATTGTTATTATTATTGGTGTTATTATTATTATTATTATTATTATTATTATTATTATTATTATTGTTACTATTATCATTATCATTATTATTATTATTGAGATATAGCAGAAATAGATGATATAGCAGAGAAGTGTGCCTCTCATCTAAAGTATTACAGTGCATTGCGTAACGAGAAAAAAGTTACAGTGAGACGTATTAATCTTCTGGTGAAATATTGCGAGTGCGATTGTGAATAAGAAGCATGAAGTGCAGTCAGTGCAAAGTTAATATTGTCAAAGAAGAAGTAAAATGCCATGGCTGTAACGGCGACTACCACTATGGCGGCTTCTCCATCTTGGAATCAACATACAAAGCCAAGTCAAAGGAAGGAAAAATAATATGGCACTGCTCCACCTGCAGGGCCAAAGGAAGAATAAGAATAACAAGGATATATCCGAAAACATCGAAACCAAGGATGCAAATGCCGGAGACTTAAACTACGATCTTGAACTAAATGAGCTAGAAGCGGAAGTGGACCCCTCAATGAAGTCGCTGCTCACATAACTAATAAAATCAGTGCAATTCATGTTGGACAAATTTCACGATGTGAACAAATTATTTGAAGAAAACATAAAAGAAAACAAAGAGCTTCAAAATGAAATCAAAAACATTAAAGAAGCCCTCCATAAAAAGGACAATGAAATAGAAAACTTAGCCAACAAAATAAACAAACTGGAACAACAAAATAAGAGTAAATATGTCGAAATCCATGGAATACAAAATAAAGACAACCAAACGGCAACTGAAAAATTTGAGATTGGAAGTATGTGAAGCTAAAAAAATTCCCCTCAAGCATTCACACATGCATAGCCAAAGGAAAAAGTTGGTGGAAAACAAAAACGCCCGAAGAGAAACAGAAGTCAACCCGCCTGTTCTTCAATGAATCATTGATCCCAGAACTAAGAAATCTCTTCTGAGAAGCCAGAATAAAAAGAAAAGTAGCCAACTTCAAATAGGTTTGGGTAAAAAATGGAAGAATTGTGGTGACAAAGGAAGAAAATGGTCCAGTGGTCAACATTGAATCATCAAGAGACCTACAAAAACTATTAGAAGGTGGACATCACTAAGGTAATTTTATGTAGTAAAATTATTTGAAACCATTATGGACTGGATAAATTACAAGATATTAAATGATCACATTTACTTCAATGTCTATGAAAACCTTAAGCAATGGAATGACCATAAAAAACATTGGAAAATATGTGACAAAAATGGGCTAAATATAATACATCTAAACATTCGCTCAATATAAAAACACTTCAATGAATTGCAAATGATCTTAAAACAATCTTTCTTTCATATTATTTGTCTGTCAGAAGTAAGTCTCACAGAGGCTGAGTGCAATCTCTTCCAAATAGAAAATTACAATTGTGTTAGCAATACACGAAAAAATATAGCAGGTGGTGGCTTGATTATGTATTATCATATTTCGTTAGGATTCAAAGAAAACCATTGCATTTATCCCAGTTTTAAAAATATTAGTGGTAATATCGTCTGTCTGAACAATAACCAAAGATTCTTCTTTATCTTTGTATACAGACCTCCCAGTTCAAACTGTTTAGAATTTATTCATGACCTCAACTGCCTCCTCGAAAACAATGGAAATTGTGATATTATATACACTGGCGATGCTAACATAAACGTTATGGATACTGAAAATACTGGCGTCAAAGAGTATGAAACTGCATTATATAGTGAGAGCTTAGTTAGTGTAATAGAAAGTGCAACAAGAGAAGAAATGAAAGAAAACAAATTGTCCTCCACATTGATAGACCACATGTATGCAAGATGTAAAACAAATATTCATTCAGCAGTGATTGAACACAAAATATTCGACCACTACCCAATCACAATGAGTATAAATCAAGTATCTAAAAAAAATCAACCCTAAGAAAGAGTGAAGAAACTAAATAATGAAAATATACAGAAAAATATAGAAAACTATAACCGGCAAGAATGCACCAATAAAGACCCCAACATATTCATTGGCAACATTAAAAAGCACTTCTCTGCCATATATGGAAACAATACTGTAATGACTTTCACTAGCAATAAAAATAATACCATTTATAATTCCAAGAGAGACAAAACATGGATTACTGATGAATTATATATGTGTATAATAGAAAAAGATAGGCTCTTCAGAAAATGGAAATCAGATCCGAGCAATACAAATTATAAAGAAAACTATAAAAAATTGAGGAATAGGCTCAACAACAAAATAAAAAAGCAAATCAGCAATACTATGTCAATAACTTTGAAAAAAATGCTAGTAATACCAAAAATCTATGGATTCAACTAAATACCCTTTTAGGCAGAAAAACAAACAAAAATGCTGACAAAAAATTTCATTGATTCCTTTGGACAAGAAAACTTACATAAATTAGTTAATAAATTTGCCCAAAATTTTGTCAACCAAGTTAAAACTATAATAAGCAACAGAAATGTCAAGAACTTTGAAGATACAATTGGCACCTGTAATCTCAATTGCAGGTTCTATCTAACATACTCAAACCCAAATATCATTAAAAACATTATATTGAAGCAGATCAATAATAGGAAAACTCCTGGTATAGACGGAATTAGGGCTACTGATATACGAAAAAATGTAATTATTTTTAATGAAATAATATCAACTCTCTTAAATAACATAATAAGAACTGGCATATTTCCTGAAGATTTAAATATCTCAATTGTAAAACCAATATTCAAAAAAGGAGAAAGCACAGATCTATCCAGTTATCGCCTTATATCAATTCTACCAACTATTGAAAAAATCCTGAAAACTCAAATGTGTTATACCTACAATCTTCAATAGCATCCCAGAAGATATAAATTCCAATGCAAAGAATATAAGGAACATCAAACAATGGCTACAAAATATAGAATCGGAGTAACACTGTACTTAACACAAACATTCATCAATATGCAGGTATCTTGTAAATACTGGTATATCATTTAAAAATTATACTGAGTCACTGATTGTAAAATATAATTAAAATGAATGTACTGAAAGAAAAAATAATGTTAACAAAACTGTTATCCCAAAAACTTCTTGTTGTGTATGTAGCTTGCAAAAACTGCAAAATTGCAAAAACTGCAAAATTGCAAAAACTGCTTGAATGTAGTACAATCAAATTCAAACTTGCAAGTGATAACACTACTGTATTGTTCATTATAATATACACGTTTTTCTAAAATGTTATGTATGTATTAATCATATTTTTCAATTGAATATATGAATGGTACAATTATTAACAAATTGTAACCTGATGTAAACTATGAGCAATTGTAATCTATGAACAATCTGTAAAGACTGAAATGTAACTTTCCTATTATGTAACTCTTTAAACCTGTAACATTATGTAACATATAACAAACAATCCTGGAAATTATGTGTAGAATATAATGTTATGCCTGATAACTCCTAACATGTGAAAACTATCATGTCATAAGTACCTTTGTAACAATCAATACTTGTAACAAACTGGGCACCTGATAAGTTGCAAGACTTATCAGGACCCTAAACTGATGGTAAATAAAGAAACCAATTCTATTCTATTATTATTATTATTATTATTATTATTATTATTATTATTATTATTATTATTATTATTATTGTTATTATTATTATTATTATTATTATTATTATTATTATTATTTCATATTTCAAAATTTCACGCTCTTCCGGAGTTTTCAAGTATAACTCAAGGACAGAACGTCAACACATATGGCGAGACAGATGGTGAGAAGTTCTTGCTCCAGTGCACTCAGGTTCCGCTTCAATGATTTAGGGAGAGAACCTTGTGCACAATGTTGGTGGTTGCCAGCAACATGGCCTTCTGCATGGTTCTGAGGTGCCACTCATTTAGATGGAGTTTTTCTTTCACAATCCTCCAATCTTCAGCCACAAGCCCATTAGTTGAAATAACCACAGGTACAATATCTACCTCTATTAGTTTGTACAAGTTTTTCAGCTCAACTGAGAGTGGCTGATATTTTCTCCTCTTTTCTGCAATAGTTGTCAGCAGATTATGATCCAGTGGGACTGCGATATCAATTATTATTGCCCTACGAGTAGTTTTGTCGAATACGACAATATCAGGCTTATTTGCTTCCACTGTTCTGTCTGTAACAATGGGAGTATCCCACAAGATTTTTGTTCTCTCATTAGACAAAACTTGTTCAGGTAGATATTTGTAGTATGGCAGGCTTTCCTTTATCAGGTCCGATCTTTTAGCAAGAGCTTGGTGGATGATTTTGGCTACATTATTATGACGTTGTAAATAATCTGTTTGTGCCAACTGAGAGCATCCACTGCAGATATGTTGTATAGATTCGGTGGCCTTCTTACACAGGCGACACTTGTCACTGATGTTCTCTTTCATAATATATCGCCTGTAGTTATTAGTGGCTACTACCTGATCTTGAATGGCCAGTACAAATCCTTCCGTCTCGCCAAAAAGCCCAGCTGTTCTCAGCCATTCAGTCGATCTCTTCACATCTATGGAGTTACTTTGAAGAGCAGTAGCAAACCTGCCATGGAGTTCCTTTGGTCTCCACTGCTCAATTCGGTCCACAGGTTTCGGAACTCTTGGATTGTGATCTTCCTGGAGCAACTTAAGAGGTGTATAGCCGTGATCTTGTGCACAAATTGCCGTCATGGATTTGTTGTTGGTGAAATAATTTCTGAGCTGTTTTCTTGCTGGCGGCACATAACTTCAAGACTTAACAGTCCACGGCCCCCATGATGTCTTGAAAGATACAGCCTTTCGGTGGAACTTCGAGGATGATGCATCCGATATTTTGATAGAAGTGTTCTGACTTTTCTATCGAAAGCTTGCAAAGATGTCTCAGACCACTTGACAACTCCAAATGTATGTGATGCTGCTGAAAGAGCCCAGGTGTTAATTCCTGTAAATTTGTTTCTTGAATTAATACACGACTTGCAGATTTTCGTCACACGAGAGAGAACCTTTCTTTCCACTTGTTTTCTTATTTTTTCATCTGCAGTTCCTAGGAGCTGCTGGAGGCCCAGATACTTATATTCATCGCCACCGAAGAGTTCTCAAATCTTCCATCAAATGAGGTTCATTCTCTGTATTCTGGACGTTACCTCTCTTCACGTGAACAACTGCGCACTTCTCCAAACCAAGATCCATACAAACAGAGCTGCTGAAGCTTTCTACAAGTGTCAGCATGCTGCGAAGTTGTTCTGACCCTTTAGCATAGAGCTTGAGATCATCCATATATAATTGGTGGGAAATGATCTTTTTGGGGTTCTTCAAAGCATACCCATAGCCGGAAGCATTCAACATCCTACTCAAAGGGTTCAATGTTAGGCAAAACCAGAGCGGACTTAGGCTATCTCCCTGAAAAATGCCTCTACAAATTTTTAAAGTATCTGTCTGGTAACTGAATTTCCCTCGCATTACAAGCAGTGTTGTTCGCCAGCTGTTCATACACGTTGTAAGAAATGTAATGATAGAGGGATGAACCTTGTAGAGTTGAAGGGTTCACTGCAACCAAGAATGCGGAATAGAATCGAATGCCTTTTGGAAATCAATCCAGCCCACTGACAAATTATGCGCTTTCTTTTTTACATGCTTGGATACAATATTATCTATTAATAATTCTTTGCATCCTCGAGATCCTTTCCTACAACCAACCTGTTCTGGCAAAAGCAGCTCATTTCCTTTCAGTCGAGTTTGGTGGCAATAATGGAGGTGAGAACTTTATAAGTTGTGGATAGACATGTAATAGGTCTATAATTCTCGGGGCAAGACGCATTTCCTCCTTTCGGTAACATAAATGTCACACCCATGGTACAAAATTCTGGCAGCACAGATGTTCCTTGCAAAATATTTTGAAATTGACTCGCCAATATATCATGAGTGCACGTCAGATATTTCCACCAAAAATTATGGATTCCATCTACTGGAGCTTTCCAATTGTGAGTTCTCTTTATAGATCTTTTTACATCCTCTGTTGAAATCACAACTCCATTCATTTCTGGGATATTATGACACGCTTCTTCTTCCTGTTGAATCCAGTATGCTTCATCAAAATGTTGCTTTGGAGTGGACCAGATCTGAGACCAGAAGTCCGTCATGGCAGAAGCACTTGGGGGGTTTATGTCATTGTCGTTGGCACCTCTCGACTCTAGGTATCTATAAAAGCCTTTTTGGTTGTTAGAGAAGAGGGAATTTTCTTTCTTGCGTCGCGCTGCTTCATTATACCTTCTTATTCTCGCCCCTAGAGCTGCTATTCTTTGTCTTAATCTCTCATCTTCAACCTTGAGTTTACTTTCCAGGTCTTTATGTGTTCTTTTTATCCCCAGTCTTCTGAGAATTGAGCGAATAGTTGCGCGAACCATCTTTGAAATTCCTCCTTTGTCTCTGAAATACTCAGCAATATGCGAGATATCTCGTCTAGCTTGGGCAATTTGATTTTCAATTTTCTTTAACCATGCCGGTGGATTTTGTCTTTCATAAGGTTTCTTAGAAAGAGAAGTGCCATTTCCCACTCGTACTTTGTAACCTAGGTGTTGACAGGTAGCAATTGCAGCACAGTGAACCAGTCCGGCTACATCTTCAAGAGAAGTAGCTTCTGAGATGTTTGGGGCAATAATTTGGTTCATTTTGCCAACAACTTCATAGACATTAGCGCTGCATTTCAGTTTTGGTATTTTTGGTCTTAGATCTAATGATATTCCTTGGTAGTGAAGCTTTGTTGCCTCATAAATATCTTGAAGGGATTTGTCCACCATTTCATATTCGAGCTGGGGGATGAAAACCACAGCGTGCTGTTCGTTCTCATGTACTGTTTGTTCATTTTCATTAACTTGCTGCTCCAGGACTACCTCATTTGTTAGTTCTAGTCTCACTTCCGTCTTGAGAAGATTTAATTCTGCATCTGAGAAAACTTTTCTTCTCCTGATTGAGTTCAGTTGGCTACACACACGCTGCTCATTTAGAGCGCTTTCCGGATATATCTTTCTCCATTCGGTTAGGAGCCTTCTCCTGAAGCCCTCACATTCCGTCTCGCCTTTTGTGCTTCTGTAGTATGCACGCATGACAAACATGTTTAATTCTCTTGTCCATTGCATGCGTTGGCTTGGATTCCCTGAAGCAGTGGGGGATCCCCTTGGGTTCCCCAAACTTCTACCAGGTGCGGCATCTTGCGACGCGATATCGAGATTTGCGGTAGCCCTAGGTGGGGCGGCGCCGCGCCTCCTTAGTTGTTGCGGATGTTCACCGCTTTCCACCAGCACAGGTAACATATTTCTCACAGCTGCCCCGGTGCTAGAAACAGCTGCGCGGCCTTGCGAGGGCCGGTCGCCAGCGTGACTTTTCCTTAAAGCACTACTCATAATTCTTCTCTGGGGGGCCCAGTACTGGATAACTGACGAAGAGGATCTGCTAACCAGGTCAATTTTTTTGGAGGGATCTGACAACCCTCTGAATATGAAGAAGAACTCGTACGCCTTCTTCGCCGTCGAGATTCGATCTTCTTCCGCCGTCGAAGCCGTTGGTCCTCTTCACCTGTACCCTAGACAGGGGCCCTTGCTAGGTACTGACAGCCGGAGCCAGCTGAGCCTAGGTTTTTTATAGAGGTATGCTCTGAAGGCTCCTCCGCGCCAGAAACCGTTGAAATCCAGGGATTCTCTTCTGCTTCCTGGCCCGTTAGTCTTCACAGAGGTCCGTTAGCATCCATAGAATCATTATTGCTATGGAAGGTCCCGGGGGCACGAAGGGGACGTGGACTTGACTTGCCCCCCTTATTATTATTATTATTATTATTATTATTATTATTATTATTATTATTATTATTATTATTATTTAAATAATTTTGTCTTAAAACTTTTGAGGAAACTTGATTTTGAAACTGATTTTCTTGTGTAAAATATAAAATATTATTGATGTGTTTATACTAATATTGATATTTATTCAGAGTTCTGAAGAAAGATCCTTACCACAGTAGCTGTTTACCCGTACATATTGGATGCCTGGTTGAGCTTAAGAAAGCAAATAGTAAGTGTGAAGTTTATGTGAATTGATATTGAATTACATGTTTATCTTCATTTTAGGGATTTTTCTGTCGTTCTATACTTAGTTACAATTACTTGCTTCTAACTCATAATTCTTATTTTCACATTATTTGACTTGAAATTTAGAAATTGTTTGAATGTTTAGTTTTTAAAATTAATGGAAAATCTATTGCAGAATTGTTCTACTTGGCACATCGACTAGTTGATTTGTATCCTGAAATGGCAATATCATGGTTTGCTGTTGGATGCTATTATTATGTGATTGGTAAGAAATCGAAGAAAATTTTCAGAGACTCAATATTTAAACATAGTCTCTATTGAAACACATTTTAATTATCTGTATGAAATGTGTTGTATATAGGGAAAAGTGATCCAGCACGTCGATATTTGAGTAAAGCTACAACTCTTGATCGTCTGTTTGGACCAGCATGGTTAGCTTATGGCCATTCATTTGCTGCCGAAAATGAACATGATCAAGCAATGGCTGCTTATTTTAAGGCATCTCAGTTAATGAAAGGGTATGAAATCAACTTATTTTAACTGTATGATTTAGTGTTTGATATTAAGTTATTATAATTTTAAAGGTTTTTATATTTCAGGTGTCATCTGCCGTTGCTGTACATTGGTCTAGAATGTGGTCTTACAAATAATGTTAAACTTGCTGAAAAATTCTTTCTTCAAGCCCAAAGTATTGCCCCTGAAGATCCGTTTGTTATACATGAAATGGGTGTGATTGCTTTTCAAAATCAAGAGTGAGTAGTTTATTATTTTGAAATAATTACTATATTAATCTTCAAATAATTTTTATTTTTTTTCGGATATGTAATTAGCAAAGTACTGGATTTGGTCCACAAATTTGAGGTCAAGATTTCAATGGTAGAAATTCCATTAATACCTTTGGTATAAAAGTTAATGAATTGTTTTCTATTTTGTCACCTTCACTTCTATTTTTGTTGCTCGTCTTTGTACTTTTTTTAAGATCTCTCTATCAGAATTGAAGTGGGTATGCGGAATTGTGTGTGTCTTCCAGGAGTGGTATGATGTATATTGTGTACATCTTTGTGAATAGTGTTTAGACATTCTTGAACCATTTATTTATTAAATTTTGTATTTATCACAATATTTCATGGAAGTATATCCCTCAACAAAGTTAAAAAAACATAAGAAAACTTTTTTCTTCTTTTTTTTATATGATTAATGTCATAGATTTCCATCTTGAAATAAACAAAATTTAAAGTTTGCTTAAAAGGAGAACAGTGTCAAATAAACTATATGATACAAGTAGAATTTAGGGTTGGCCTGTGGCGCAGTTGTCAGACTGCACACCTTCCACCACTGGTGCCCAGGTTGGATCCTGGGCGGTTCCAAGTCGAATTTATGGTGGACATAGCGGGTTCGCAGCATGTTTTCTCAGGGTACTTCCATTTCTCCTGCCAATATACATTCCACTCGATTACTCCATCAATTATTCCCTACCCTACTCTATCCTAGGATTAACCACCATTCTGTTAAGGATCTGCACATTACAGCGGCACCTAGGCAATAACCAGAATATAGCTGGGAAGGGCTGTGGCTACCTCTGTGGGTTATTGACAGATGGGGTCCCAGCCTGGAGAACTAGAGAGAAGGGAAAGGTGAGGGAGTGGGGGATACCCCCTCTCAAGACATTAGGTACGGAAGCAGAGAGTGGGTGTAATATCAGGCGGATTGAGGGGTACAGCGTGAAGTTGACCCCTGAGGGTAAAAAAAAAATGGAGTTAAGTTTTTACAAGCAGAATATTGTAAAATCTGTTCATCACATTAACTTGGGTGCTGTAGTTTTACAGTTGGTTTATTTATTATTAAGAAAGTGTAGGGATTATGAGTATTTATTTGCCTTTTTTAGAATTCTTGTAAATGTGCCATACATCATATAAAGTGTTCTAGAGAGAGTAACTTAAAAGACTTCAATTGTTCCCAGACATCTAGTTGGAAGCTTAATGCCAATTTGCCCCAAAATCTTAGCACACTGGATATAATTATGAAGGATAAAAAATATATGTAATAATTGATGTCACATCTTTACTCAAACGTTTTTGTTGAGATGGGTTCAGCCCAGAATTGTAATTTTGGTAGTTTGCAATTATTTAAAATTGTTGCCAAGCCATAACCCCATGTTGTCAGTGCAAATCTACTTGCACTGTCAATATGATAGTTGACATTCAATAGTGAATAGAAGATCTCTGACATTCCCTGACGTGTTAGCGCGTGCGGATGCGGTACTCACCTGCTACCCACCTTTCACGGCGCCACGATGATGAGCCTATAGTGTGGACTCCACTGCTGACTATTTGCACGCACAATTACACATACATATCGGTGTCCGATAGCTCAGCGATGTAGCTACTAAAGGAAAGGGGCTGAGGGACCACCTCGTAGGAAGAATGAACGGATTCGGCCGAAATATTAAAAAGGAAGAAATTAAATTAATATTAATTTAATGATTAAAAGTGAAATAAAAATGTGTATTAGTACCTCGTGGAATTAATGAAAAGGAAAGTTAAGATCTAAGCAAGAAAAGAGAAAAGAAACCAGTTATAAAACTAGTCTACTATATTCAAAATGAATGCCGGGCCCGAGCGGTAAATTATTCGTAAAACAAAATACTAATTCTAAAACTTAATATTACTAGCGTACAAAGCAAAGTCTATGAAATTGTTTAACATAATCAAAAGTGACAAAAAGTATTAATGATCATCTTAATGATGAGCATTAAGGTTCAATGCAATTAATGAAAGTTTATTGTTTACGATCAACTTGAACCCAATTGACTTGCTTGGCTCGGCACCCCTCGGAGGCAGAAACAGGTATCCGTTGTAGGGAAGGCGCTGTACTCGAACCGATTGCTGCCGGGGCTGGAGTCTTTTTGCGTTGCGGATGCGATGCACACGACACAGTACACTGTAGATGATCTTGGCTGTCCAGGTGACGCCGCGTCGAAGGCTGTGTTGCCGACGTTTCGACCATCTTATCGTGGTCTTCCTCAGGGCTGTTGTGAGGAAGACCACGATAAGATGGTCGAAACGTCGGCAACACAGCCTTCGACGCGGCGTCACCTGGACAGCCAAGATCATCTACATGACTCTGGCCGCGGAAGCCTACGACGACACAGTACACTACCATCTGAGCGAATGCTCCGAGTCCCCGGACACGATGACCAGGCAATGCGTGCCGCCGTGGTCTAAATTGGCAGTCGCGCCGCGAACGCGCAAGTGAAACTAGAATGTATGATTACGTAGGAAACGAGAATATGCCAGAAAAGCTTATGCTGATGGGCAGCTTGCAGCCCTAGTTACCGGCGAGATGCGCCGCATGTGTCTGATGCCGCTAATGCCGTTGCGGCACGATGATGGATGGTGAGACAAGTGCTGACTTCTTTGGACTGGGCCAGGTATTCGGACTTGCCCCATCCTCTTGAAACCAGTCAGCTATCGCCGCCACATTTTTTTGATATTTTCTCAATTTTTCGGTTTCCTAATAGTAGAACCGAAATATTACTTTAAGAATATTGGAGGTTAAAACCCCGCCCGAAAAAGCGCCGAAAATTAAGTGCCGTTTCTATGAAAAGGGCGTTTAAACGTTACTGTAATTTGAAGCACTTAACAGCAAATTTTTGAGTTTTCGTAAAACTTCATTAGAAGTCATTTGAAGCACTTCCACTGACAAATGCAATGGTGTTTACAAATCGCTAGAAATGTACATCTTAACGGCGTGAGAGATATTTAAAAAAATACATTTACGTAATTTTTAAAAAAACAAGAGGATACCCGAAAATTAACTTTAAGCCATATTAAACAGTGAAATTAGCACTATCCGTTGGAAAAGTTGGAAGAAAAAATTGGAGCGAGTCATTTTTGAGAAAATGGCATTTGAGCGTTTCTGAAAGTGCGGAATATTGAGCTCGTTTTAACGGAAAACTGCTTTGTTTGCGAGAAACTTTACATGACTGTATTTAAAGCACATGTACTTATAAGTAAAATAATGCCAACGAATCGGAACTAATGTAAATATTAACTACTTAACAGACAAGTAAAAAGATTACATTTTTATAATCTTTTGAAAAAACAAAAGGATCAAGCAATATGGCGTGTATGTCATCTCATAGAGTATATTTCGCACTATCCCTACTAAAAGTTTAATGAAAAAATTTGGAACCGTTTCTGAGAAAATCTTGTTTTTGTTATTTCTTAAAATTGCAAATATTGCACGCGATATTCCATGAAAGCTACTAAAAGTTATAAAAATGTACATGAGCTTAATCACAGAACTAAATATGGAGAACAAATTTTATTGGAAAAATTTCTTTTTTCAATTTTGTAATTGTAGAAAGACACCGAAAAACATTTAAACTTTTTCAATTTTCGAAAATTTAGAATTAACAGTGAAAATCTGACCTATGCTACTTTTACTGTATTCTTTCCAGAAATTTAAAGAAAAAAAATTTGGAGCAGTTTTTAAGAATTTTTTGAAAATGTTCCAGAAACTTCATGTAAAGTACCCCCAAATTTTAAAGAATGTTTTTCAAAATTTCAAAGCTTCAACTTGATATGGGGTTTCTTTGATTTGAAAAAATCCAACGTATGGTTTAGGCGCTAGTAGTTTTCACAGACGGATGGACGTTTTGGCGTCAATTGACTTTTCAGTATCAAGGACCCACAAAACAGGAATTCTGGCTATACCACGTATTAGAAGATCCCCCCCCCCGTTAATTTCGCAACTGGTTTTATCCACATTTTCGTTATCAGGGCCCGGCAATGAATTTTTCTTCTGCCAAAAATCCGCCGTTTTTTTCGCACAGAATTACATAACTTTCTCTATATTACGTATATTTCTCTGTAAATACGTATTATGTATACGAGAAAGTAAAAATTCCGTAGATTCACAAACAAATCTGCCTCATATGGCAATCTGTTGCAGAGATATGATAAAATTGTTTTTCATGTTTTATTTTTTTCTCAGTTTATATTGCATCTGTCGAGCTAAAAGAAATTGCGGAGACGGAGAAAAAAAGGTGAATTTGAAGGTTTTTTTGTCAATCAATTTTGACGCCAAATTATTATAGAAAAATAAATAAATAAATTTTTGAAATTGATTTTCAACGTGAAAAATGTTTTTTTCCCTAGAATGTGTTTCTCAGTTTTCCCCATAGAATGTGTCTTATAAAATTCTATTTTATAACAGACTTTCTCGTAGCAAATTTTTCTAATTTCCTTGGTGCGGATTGGCTTTAACGTCTTGCTCCGTTCTTTGGCCAGCTGGCATCTATCGTCACCAAAAGTACATTTTCTCTACTTTTCGGTTTCTTAATAGTAGAACCAAAATATGACTTCAAGAATATTAAAGAATAATAAAACCTCGTCCAAAATAGAAATTTTCATTGAAAATCTTGAAGCCGTTTTTGAGAAAATGGTGATTAAGCATTACTATAAATGCGAAATTTGAAGCTCTTTATCACAGGAATCTCTTGAGTTTTCGAAAAACTTCAATTAAAGCACTTCCTTTCACAAATGTAATGTGTATACAAAGCGATGGAAATGTGTGTATTAACGGCATGAGGGGTATTTAAAAAAAATTACATGTGTGTTTTGAAAAAACAAATACATCAAAATGAACTTTATGTTATATTAAACAGTGCAATTAGCACTATCTATTGGAACAATATAAAGAAAAAATTTGTAGTCATTTTTGAGAAAATGGCGTTTGAGCGATTTTGAAAATACGGATTTTTGAGCTCATTTTTACAGAAAACTGTTGAGTTTTCGAGAAACTTTATTTGAAATTATTAAAAGTACATGTACTCTTAAATTTATTAATGTGAAGAAATCACCTCTAATGCAAGTGTTACCAACGTGACACAAGTAAAAAAAATTACATTTTTGTAATTTTTGAAAAACAAAAGAATAGAAAAATATGGTGTTTATATAATTGGATAGGGTGCATTTGGTACTACTCCAACCAAAAATTTAAAGAAAAAATTTGTAGCCATTTTTGAGAAAATCTTCTTTTTGTTATTTTTTAGAGATGTAAATATTGCATTTACTATTGCACGAAAATTACAAAATCTTCCATAAAAACCTATCTGACCTTCATGAAAGAACTATTTAGGGGCAACAAATTTAATTTGAAGGAAATATCTGTTTGCAATTTTGTAGTTGTTGGAAGACGCTGAAAAAATTCAAATTTTTGCAATTTTCAAAAATTCAGAGTTACCGTGAAAAACGGACCTTTGCCACCTTTATAAGTGAATTTTACTCTATTCTTACAAGAAATTTAAAGAAAATATTTGGAGCCATATTTTAGAAAATTTTGAAAATGTCCGTGGGGCTTCATGTAAACTACCCAAAACTTTAAAGAATGATTTTCAGAATTTTAAAGCATCAACTAGAGTCAGATGGACAGATGATATCGTAGGCTTCCGCGGCCAGAGTCATGATCTGGGCTGTCCGGGTGACGCCGCGTCGAAGGCTGGGGTGCCGACGTTTCGACCGACATATCGCGATCCTCTTCAGGGCCGCACTGCAGGCAGTACAGCCCTGAAGAGGACCGCGATATGTCGGTCGAAACGTCGGCACCCCAGCCTTCGACGCGGCGTCACCCGGACAGCCCAGATCAGATGGACAGATGTTTCTTCAATTTGGAAAAGATCATATGTATGGTTTAGTCGCTTGTAGTGTTCACAAATGGACGGATGGACAGACAGACTGACGAACAGACAGACACTGACAGACCGGCAGAACAGCGGACACACAGACAGATGGACCGACGTTTTGAAAAGAGCCACTCTTTCGGTATCAGGGGATCCAAAAATGTGTATTTCCGTTGAAATCTCGAAATTGATTTTCCGCAGCATTACATAGCTTTCTCTATACTACATATATTACTCCATATATACGTATGTATACAAGAAAGTAAAAAATTAAATTATTCTGTTTAAAAGTAAAAAATTAAATTAATCTGTTTAAAAATTTGAAATTTGTTCAAAAATGAAATAGGAAAAAATGTTTTAACCTATTATTAAACACAGATATAATCACGACATATGAACTCGAAATGTTGCAAGTGTTATATCGGGGAACCCAGTATATTTACTGAAAATTTATAGTATTCTTATTCTTCATTCATACTACTTATGACTCAAATTTCATCTGAATCTGAGATGATGAGGTAAAATTTTAATTAGAACTGTGTTGATTGATATCAAATGACCCACAGTCTGGGGGGCAAAAAGTTGAGACAGTATTCCAACGTTATCACTTCGAAAATCAATTTCAACTAGTGGTGCAGAATGGCACACTCTTTCTCGTAGTAAAGTTTTCTTATTTCCTTGGTGTGGACTGGCTTTAAGGTCTTCATTTTTTTACCAGCTGCGATCTATCCCTGTACATTATTTTTTTACATTTTCTCAACTTTTGGGTTCCTAATAGTAGAACCGAAATATTACTTGAAGAATATTAAAGAAGAGTATATCTTCATCTCAAATAGAAATATTCATTGAAAAATTTGTAGCCGTTTTTAAGAAATGGTGATTAAGCATTACATAAGTGCGAAATTTGAAACTCTTTTCCACAGGAATCTATTGAGATTTGCAAAAATTTCATTTAAAGTCGTTTGAAACACATTCACTCACAAATGCAATAATGTATATAAGTCAATGGAAAAGTGCGTATTAACGGCATGAGAGATATTAACAAAAAAATAACATTTGTGTAATTTTTGAAAAAGCATCACAATGCCATTACTATTATCTGCTGGAAAAGAATTTTGAGTTCATTTTAATGGGAAAATTTGAGTTTTTGAGACACATTGTATGACATCATTTAAAGCACATTTGCTCATAAATGCAATAATGTGAACAAATTGCATCAAATATAATTATGAACGACGTAAGGGGTATAAAAAAATTACATTTTTGAAATTTTTGAAAAAACAAACAAATAGAGCAAAGTAGTGTTTTTGTAATCTATTTCAGTATGTTTCGCAGTATCCCTACCAAAACTTTAAAGACAAATTTTGGTGGTGATTTTGAGAAAACCTTGTTTTAGTTATTTTTTAATATTGCACACATTACACGCAATATTGAACATAAACTGCTACAATTTTCAAAAAAAATACATTACCTTCATGAAAGAACTAGTTATATAGAAAAAAATTACTTAAAAGAAAAATCTCTATGTTCATTTTTACTTTCTCGTATATATACATATACACGGAGTATTATACGTAATATAGAGAAAGTTATGTAATGCTGCGGAAAATCGATTTCGAGATTTCAACAAAAATACGTTTTTTGGGCCTCTGATACCGAAAAAGTGTTGTTTTTTCTCTTTACCTCTTTACAAACCTGATACCTAAAAAGTGTTGTTTTTTTCTTTACCTCTTTACAAACGGCTCCAAATATCTCTCGTGTGTTAATATTTATATTAGATGCGATTTGTTCACATTATTCTATTTATGAGCAAATGTGCTTCAAACGATGTCATACAGTGATTCTCGAAAACTCAAAAGTTGTCAAATGAAACATATAAGCAAGTTGTTTTTTTTTTTTTTTTTTCTTTTTTTTTTTTTTTTTCCTGGATGTCAGATGTCGATTTAGCCGTGATCGCTAAGGCAATGTATATTCCTGGTCCAGGTGTACATATGACTTGCGTCGGTTCGAATCTTTAATTAAAATCGTGCTTAGCTGCTATATGTCTGTGGAGAGGCCGGTGTAAAGCAAACGGTGGTTGGTCCGCACCGACGTTGACGGGACCACGGAGAAAAAAGAACAGTTGCAGTATACCTGATCCATTATACTGTATCAAGGGAACGCATGATAATATAGGCGAGGAATATACATTGCCTTAGCGATCACGGCTAAATCGATTTGACATTCAGGAATGAAAAGAACTTGCTTATTTGTTTCGTTTGGGATGTTTTCACCTAGTGAAGAAATAAAATTCGCAAATTATATTACATAATGTCAAGCATCAATGAAAAGGGTCTGAGATCCCTAATTGGGGACCATGGCAGTTAATGGGTGTAAGCGACGTGAGAGGCTAGTCCAAAAAGTAGATTTTTGTAATTTTTGAGAAAACAAACGAACTGTATTGCCCTTAAACTGTACGACCCTCAATATATTTAGCACTACCCTTAACAAAAGTTTAAAGAAAAAATTTGGAGCCAATTTTCAGAAAATCTTTATTTATATATATATATATATATATATATATATATATATATATATATATATATATATATATATATATTTCAAAATTTCTCCAAAAATGTACATGACCTTACTCAAACTTTTGGAATTTTTGAAAATTCTGAGTTAACAGTGAAATAAGGGCCTATCCCATCTTTATAACTGTTATTTACTCTATTCTTTAAAAAATTGTAAAAAAATTGAAACCATTTTTGAGACAATTTTGAAAACGTCGCAATGGGTTCATGTAAATTCCCCACCCCCAAATTTTATATAATGTTTTTCAAAATCGAAGCGCTTCGAGTCCAGCCAGATCGACCGGGTAATATCCATTTTGGAAAAAAATCCCATGTATGATTTAGGCGCTAGTGTTCACAGATGGGCGGTCGGACTGACGGGCGAATAGACGGACGAACTTGTTGGGAGGGAAAAAAGAAACAAAAAAACAACTAAACAGGGGATCCCAAAACTTGAATTTCCGTTGGAATCTCAAAATCGATTTTCCGCAGCATTACTTAACTTTATACTACGTTTATTATTCCGTTAACACGTACATATACGAGGAAGTAGTGGTGAAACAAAATGGCACAGACTTTCTCCTAATAAAGTTGTATAATTTCCTTGCTGTGGGCTAGCTTTACGGTGTTGCTCCATCCTCTTGCGAGTTGCCATCTATCTATCGCCGCCCAAAATATTTTTTTCGGTTACATAATGGTAGTTTCGAAATATTATTTTTAAAATAATTTGGGAGGCAATTGGTAAGAGGATGGGTAAAATCAATGCGTTAGCCCAGACGCAAGGGACTTAGAAATTAAGTTGTATGAGAAAATATGTTCCATTCTGTAAAGCTGCTAGTTCATCCATTAGTATTGTATTTGTGAGTAAGTGCTTCAAATGATTTCTTATGAAGTTTCTCAGAATTTCAAAACTTTTCTATAAAAAAGAAGCACCTTGTGTATCTCAGCAACTTTCAAACAATATTATATTCTTGAATTTTCAAAAGTTTCACCAATATCTTTTGTTGATATTATTGCAACGGGATTAACATTTACAATACAGGCGAATTGATACTTTATTTAAAATGTGAGTATGTGCTTAAAATGATTTCATAGTTTTAAAAATGATTTTCAAGTTCCTCGAAAACTCAAATATTTTGTATGTAAATGTGTAAAAAAAAGCTTTTTAGACGCTATAATGCGAGCATTCATTTTCCGTGGGTTTGTTTATTTACGTCCGATACCATAACAACCTGACCGCGCCGTTTCCCGTTCCCTTTGTGTGCCCAAATAAAGCATAATACCTCGGTATTTTATTGTTTATTGTAATGTAGGAGAATTTATCGACTCATTATAGCACTACATGTTGAATTATTTGGCAAAATTATTTGGCTATTTTCATTTGAACTTTGGAATTTCCAAAAATGAGAAATACATTATATTTTTTTGTGAGTAATGGAAGTATTGAACAACCCAATGCTGTGAGAGTTAGTGTGCTGTTCGTAGAAACTTATGTTCTCGAATTCATATTCCTGAAGCATTTATTTTTGAGGGGCGGGAACATACAAAGGCATATGTTAGCTCAAGGAGGCACAATCGATTTGAAGTAACCAGAAGCGTATCTAGGTATATTGGCGCCCATGGCAAGCTTAGAATTTGCCCACGCGCCTGTGGCTCGTGCTATAATTGCCATACCGTAGATACGCCTCTAGGCGTAACAACCTGTCACTGGTGTGGAAAACATGTCCCAGAGTTCAAATGTGCAACATTTTTGGATTGGTTAATCTAGTATTGTAATATTACATAACCATTACAAATAATACAATGAAAATATGTTATATTGTAGCAAGACTAGTTTTAAATGCTCTTCTCTTGTAAAAATACTTCCCTGAATCTGTTCGTGAATATGAGAAGAATATGATGAACTCCCATAATTCGTGAATATGAGCATGTAATGACTTACAGGACCATTATTCCTGTGAAATAGAAATGGATAATATGCATACTCGCATTTGTGCATTTCTGTTGTTTCATTATTTATAATAATTTAGTGGAATCGTATTTTTTGCAATGCATGGAATAATTATTTTGATATATTATTCTGCACTAAATTTTTCAGTTACACTGGAGCGGAAAGGCATTTTCAAGAAGCTTTGAGCCGAGTTCGTTGCATTAACGAGTCAGTGTTAGCTGAAAAGTGGGAACCTTTGCTCAATAATTTGGGTCATACATGTCGAAAACTTCAAAAATTTGAGGAAGCCTTGGACTTTCATCAGCAGGTACTATCTACAAAAAAGTATTTTAATTATTTTAGAGATATTATTAAGGTTTTTTGATAATCATGTCATGGTTTATGAAGAAAGCAGAGATGTGTGTGTGTGTGTGTGTGTGTGTGTGTGTGTGTGTGTGTGTTTAAGGGGTATGTGGAAGACACTGGAGTATGTGGTAGCCCGTACTACCGAGCGCGTGAGATTTTTACTCACTTAAACCGAACCTCCTTCCCCCTTCATCATCCCCGCGGAACCTCCTGTAGGCATTACATCGCAGAGAGTGGAATGGTAACCCAGTGACATGATGTTAGTTGAGTGAGGGATCTTGAGATTTCTCTCCTTCCTTTCTCCAGTCGTCCTTATTCCAGCAATATTTCTTGTGCAAAATTATACACCGACCTTCAGCTTTCACACCAAGTATATCAACGGTGACTCGTCGAGGTGCGAAACGTGGCACTGAAAAAATACGTGCTCGAGGTCATTGACCGCAGGTTCGCTCTCAGGGCAGTGCGGGACATCATCCAGTTTGAACCTATGTATGTTGGATCAAAAGCATCCATGTCCCGTTAGAAGCTGCATGAGATAATTTACCCCACCGGTCTTTCGACTGATCCACGTTTCAACTGTAGGAATCAGTCGGTTGGTGCACCTTCCCTTGGATGAAGTGTCCCATCGCTGCTGCTATTCTGCTAGTTCCCTGCAGTTTTGCTTCCTGTCTCTTTTGTCATAACGGCTCTGCCGTTCACGGGCCATTGTATCCATTGAGATCCTCTCGATTTTGACGTCAACTGCTTCATTTTAGAGAGTGCGGAACGCACATGCAATTCGGAGCGCAGACAGCCGATATTTTGAAGCCATGCCTCATACGTAGCTCTTCGTTTCAGTAGAGGTGGCCCAAACTGGTGATCTGTAGAGTAGAACCGATGTGACGACTGAGGCAAGCAGCTTTCTCTCTTCACTACTAGACCCTCCAGTGTTCGGCATTAACCTAGTGAACGCAGCATTACCATCGCTGTTTTCTGCTGGCATAGTCCAAGTGGACCCTAAAAAACAAGTACGCGTCTATCATTATGCCGAGGTATATTATCGCAGGGCGTGATGCAATTTTATGATAACCGACGTTGAGAGAGATAGATTATCTATTTTTTGTTAGTTATAAGCTTCAATTCAGTATCTTGTTCGGCTCGCTGCAATCTTGCGGAATCCAGCCAACGACCTACACTGGCAATGACCATTGCAGATACAAATTTTGTTACGACGATGACAATGTCGCTTTCGAAGCGTCCGATTTTGGTTTCTTCTGGGAGTGAGAGCCTAGGAACTTATCATACATGATATTCCACAGCAGTGGACCCAGCACCGAACCTTGCGGCCCCTGACGCTGATGTTGTGTACCTTCAGTCCAACATCCGTATTGTTTACTAGAATTCGTCAATTGAGATATTCAGCCACTATCGTTCTCAAGTACGTAGGTACATTGATTTGGTGGAATGCCTTATGAAGGGTCTTGCCGAGTTAAAAGCATTCTTAATATCCAAAGTTACGACTGCACAGAACTTTTTTGGACCTCTTCTTCATCCGCTCCCTCTACTGACCTGTCGTGCAATGTTAACGACAAGCTTAACAGCATCGATTTTTGAGCGAGCCTTCCTAAAGTCGTACTGGTTCTCTGAGGGTCCACTTCCTTTATTTTCATCTTCCTATTTTGAGCTAATGATATGCTCGAAAACCTTACCCCCAGTATCGAGCTTGAACAGCGGCCGGTAAGACGTCGGTTCTTCGGGAGTTTTTTCCCTTTTGGAAGAAGTACTACTTGTCGTTTTTTTTCATTTCTCAGGAAATATCTCTTCTCTCAGAAATGATCGTAGAATACGTCTCTACAAGCGGATATCGCAGTCTTAAGGGCGATGTTGGGGATACTATCCGACCTTGGCTTTCCAGCGGGACCTTGGAATTACCAAGTTTGCTGATTACGTGCAGTAGCTCATTCTCAGTGACTGGTGGTATCATTTCCGTAACAGGTGGCATGAAGTTCGACAGTTTGCCGAGGTAGTGTGGGAATAAAGTCACAATTCTCCGAAGAAGGTTATGGCAGATAGGAGACTGAGTTTGCGACTTTATAAACTTACCCATGACCGTCTTGAATGGCATGTCCTATACTCTTTATCAACTTCATCGCTAGGCTTTTAGCGAAAAGACGTTTACTTTCCCGGATTGCGCAGTCACTCTGGAAATTCAACTGGCTTCAGGCCAATTTTTATTGTTCTTGCAATTGAACAAAGGTATCTGTGATGACGGTGTTGAGCAGTGTTTTCGTTCCACTAGAAAACTGGTTAACATCGGTGGTTGGTTTTTCTGCGCATAGCTGCATCACAAGCTCTAGTTATCCAGTTTAATTTGGCTAACCTATGTCTCTGCCGTCCCTGATGTTACAAACTTCACCACACAATGGCGGAACACTTCCTCGTCAAACACTTTGGCTTTCCATCCTCTCACCTTACATCCCAGTTACCCTTCTTTCTCTGATATTGCACCTCGTGTAGAATATCCTGATGGTCGCTTTGTGTGTTGTGTTCACTGACTTTTCAGGATACTCCCATTCTCAACAATCGATGTCATAAACGTTATGTACACCACCTCTGCGTTCTCCGGTGTTAAAGAATACTACGATCAAGGGAGCGAATGATTCTAGCACAATTCGACCGCTCGTTGTCGAGCTGCCCCACTGCACGGCCCATGCATTGAAGTCCCCAGCTATCACGAGGGGGGGGGGTGCGGCCTCTGGCGTCAAGAACTAGACGGACCAGGAATTGCTCAAAGTCATTGAACGTAGCGTTTGACGCGTAAATATAGAATCCATTTATTTTGACCCAGGCGAATCCAACGTCGGCTCGAGTCATTACTTGTAGGAATAGACGATTCTCACATGCACAAATTGCTGTTTTTTTGCATTGGTCGGATACCCACGATGAATCGGATACTCACGGTGCAAATAGTTCGAACTTCAAAACGTATCTTAATCTTAATGTTTGCGCAGAAAGAATAGTAGGTTTTCAACAAACCAGCATGTTGTAAGTAGTTCAATCATTTATTTGAAAATAGCTTGAGAACATAGGTAAATGTATGCCGCTTGGTCATTATTGACAACAGTCACTGTTTCTTGAATATTACACCGGATAAGTGACCGCCATTACATTGAACAATTTCCTCGAAGCGGCAAACGAAAAATTGTAGCACAAATATGTAGCATTCCAAGGGGATTTTCTGCAAGGCCTCCCCGTATTTGTCGCTTAAGATCTGCCAGCGTGTGACGGCGTGTAGTGTAGACTTGATTCTCCATATAGCCCCATAAGAAGAAATCAGGGGTGGTCAAATCTGGCGACCGCGCTGGCCAGTTGATGTCTACAAATCTGGAAATTAATCGACATTGTAAAGCAGGCCGCAATATGGTCGTGGATTGTCGAGCCATATGAGATGTTGCCCTCTACTGTTGGAATCATTTATGAGATAAGTACCCAGCGCTTGCAAAACGATATTTACCATATTCACATAGCACTCACTAGTAACTGTAACAGCACGGCCATTGTAGTCCTCGAAGAAATAAGGGGCTATGATGCCAAACAGCAACGGCGCACCACAGTCACGCGTTCAATATGAAGCGGTCTCTCATGCAGCTCACGTGGGTTCTCTGGAGCATAGTTCCCCAGATGTTTCGTGATCACGCCTCCGCTAAGTTGAAAATGAGCCTCATCAGACATCACTAAGTCGTTCAAGATCTGCGGCATGGCTAATATGCGTTCAACGAAAACCATAGCAAACGTCCTTCGGACAACTTTGTCCTTTTCTTTTACTATTGCACAACCGGCATTTATGGGAGTAAAGCTGTACATCATTGTGGATGATACGTTGGAAGGAATGAGGCGACTTTCTTAGCACTGAGGCATGTCTGAAAACGGAACGACGAGGACTTCGGATTAGTGTTTGACGGGCTTCCTCTGTCCGCGCAGGTGTCCGTTGTGACCTAGAAATTTCTGGACTTTTCATCTTAAGACTAGAAACATTGATACGAAATTTCACTCACCTTACAATTGTCCGGTGAACAAGAACTTTGTTGTGACGTCTCAGCTTGAAATGGCGAGGAAAGATTCTTCGAACAGTAATGGAAGACTCGTTATTTTTAAAATAAGTTTTCACTGTCAAAGAGCGGTACTCTGAAGTGCACAAAGTCATAAATTGCAAATGACCGCCCTTCCCCACTTTATTCTACATATTCATGTCGCGCTTGTAAGAAAGTAAAAATTATTGTACATTTTTAAAAATTCAGGACAAATTTTCAGACTTCCCCAAAATGGTTCATTAAAAAAAGTTCAAGTAGGGCATTGTGTGCATATGATTACGGTAAAAGTAAGATTTTTATTGAATTTTCAAAAATTGCAAAAGTTCTCATTTTTTATGTACACGCACGCACTCACACACACACACACACACACACACCACACACACACCACACACACACACACACCACACACACACACACCACACACACACACACACCACACACACACACACACACCACACACACACACACCACACACACACACCGCACACACACGCCCGTCTGACATTTGCTGACCACCTGAAGTACGCCAGCAATAAAGCTGCGGTAATTAATGCAGCACTGTCAAGACTAATGCCCAACATAGGGCCCTGTCAGGAGAAACGGAAGCTTCTGGCCTTGGTTGTGAGGTCCGTCTTGCTCTATGGAGCCCCAGTATGGGCCAACTCCACGTCGACAAATAGTTACGTCCGAGGGATGACGTAAGTGTACAGGTTATCAGCATTGCGGGTAGCTTGTGCATTCCGCACTGTGTCAAACGATGCAGTGTGCGTCATCGCGGGGATGCCTCCTGTCGATATCTTGGCGCAGGAGAGACGGAGGCGATATCACAAAGAAGAGGAGAACCCAGACTGCTCGACAACACTGCTCGAATGGCAGGATCGATGGGACAAGTCCATTAAAGGAAGATGGACGTACCGCATGATTCCCTCCATTGCACCGTGGATCAACCGTAAACACGGCGAAGTAAATTTCTTCTTGACTCAGCTGTTGTCTGGACATGGATGCTTTCTGGCATATCTCCACAGGTTCAAGCTGGAGGATACCCCATTCTGTCCACTATGTGAACCTGCTGTCGAAGACGCCGAGTATGTGTTCTTCCAGTGCCCGCGATACCATCTGCAGCGACGGCACGTTATGAGTATACTCGGGATCGACCCGCTGACACCCGAAGCAATGGTTGGGTGCATGCTCGCCTCAGAAACCAACTGGGATGCGGTGAGCGCATATGCGCAGACCATAATAGCTGAACTCAGGAGAATAGAAAGGGAAAGAAGGGGAGTCGATTGATCCTCCTTTGATCCTTCCTACGTTTTGGCGAAGAGAAGTGGCTTGTGACTTAAGCCACTCTAATCCACTCCCCGTGATGTAATGCCTAACGGCGGTTCCGCGGGGAGGATGGAGGAGAAGGGAGGTTGGTTTTAGTGGGTAAATATCTCACACTATCATGTGGTACGGGCCACATGGTGTCTTTTGAAGATTTCCACCTACCCTCGTATAACACACACACACACACACACACACACACACACACACACACACACACACACACACACACACACACACACACAGTTATAACTCTAGGAGGTGGTGGCCTAACCCACACGTACGATCTTTTCCGAATTGAAGAAACCCCTGTCCATCTGGCTTTAGTTTACTTCCTCTTATACTAACGTATATACTGGAGTAATATACGAAGTATAGAGAAGGTTATATATACTGCGGAAAATCGATTTCGAGATTTCAACGGAAATACACATTTAGGGTCCCCTGATACCGAACAACTGTTTTTTTCAATACGTCCGCCCACCCGTCCGTCCGTCCGTCCGTCCGTCCGTTTGTCAGTCCGTCCGTCCGTCCGTTTGTCCGTCCGTCCGTCTGTCTATTTGTCCGTCCGTCCGTCTGTCTGACTGTCCGTCTGACTGTCCGTCTGACCGTCCGTCCGTCCGCGATCACTACCAGCCCCTAAACCATACGTACGAGCTCTTCCAAATCGAAGATACCCCTGTCCATTCGCCTCTAGTTGAAGCTTTGAAATTTTGAAAAACATTCTTTAAAATTTGGGGGTATTTTACGTGAAGACCCCGGACATTTTCAAAATTTTCTCAAAAACGGCTGCAAATATTTTCTTTCAATTTCTTGTAAGAATAGAGTAAAATACACTTATAAAGGTGGCGTAGGTCCCATTTTCACGGTTGACTCTGAATTTTCGAAAATTGCAAAAGTTTGGATTTTATGGGGGGGGGGGGTCTTCCTTCAACTATAAAATTGAAGACACGGATTTTTCCTTCATATGATATTTGTTACCCATAAATAGTTCTTTCATTAAGGTCAAGTAGACATTTTTGAAAATTTTAGTAGTTTTCGTGCAATAGAGCGTGTAATATTTGCAATTAAAAAAAATAACAAATATATGATTTTCTCAAAAACGGCTCCAATTTTTAAAAAATTTTAGGTAGGGTTAGTGCCCAACCAACCCTATCCGATGACATAAACGTCATATTGCTCTATTCTTTTGTTTTTTCAAAAATTACAAAAATGTAATTATTTTTTACTTGTCTCTCACGTCAGTAACATTTACCTTAGAGGCGATTTCTTCACGCTATTAGATTTATGAATACATGTGCTTTAAATAATGTCAAATAAAGTTTCTCGAAAACTCAACAATTTTCTGTAAAAATGAGCTCAAAAATCAGCATTTTCAAAATTGCTTAAACGCCATTTTCTCAAAAAAGGCTACAATTGTTTTCTTCATATTGTTCCAATAGAATAATTGTGCTAATTGCACTGTTTAATATGACATAAAGTTCATTTTGGTGTACTTTGTTTTTCAAAACATACACAAATGTAATTTTTTTGAAATATCTCTCACGCTGTTAATATGCACATTTCCATCTATTTGTATACACTATTACATTTGTTAATGGAAGTGTTTCAAATGACGTCAAATGAAGTTTTTCGAGAACTCAAGAGATTACTGTGAAAAGGGGCATCAAATTTCGCATTTATAGTAATACTTAATCGCCATTTTCTTAAAAATGGCTTCAAAATTTTTAATGAAAATTTCTATTTTGGACGAGGTTTTACTATTCTTTAATATTCTTGAAGTCATATTTTGGTTCTACTTTTAAGAAACCAAAAAGTAGAGGAAATGTCAAGAAAATGTACTTTCGATGACGATAGATGGCAGCTGGCCTGAGAATGGAGCAAGACCTTAAAGCCAGCCCACTTGAAAGAAACTAAAAAAAGTTGCTAAGTTGAAGTCTGTGCCATTCTTTAACACCTCTAGTTTGTAATGAGCTGTTGATACTGTCACCTTATGAATATGATTACTACGTCGATTGTTATAGACATCGGCGTTTCTGAAAATATATTACCGCCCTTAAGCAAGTAATTTTTGACAAAAACCACTGATTCGTAAATCAACAGACAAGGTAATGGTAATATTCCTAGATTAATAAAGAGAGGCTTACAAGAATCATGTGGGTGGGATTTGCTTATGATTCGTACAATTCTTTTTTGTAATCTAAAAGTCTGAGAGCTATAAGATGTATTTCCCCCTAGAATAGTATGTCACATCTCAGGCGGGAATGAACATTCGCCAAATATACACAACGAACAGTGTTAATTGCTGTTCTGACATGCTGACTGAATTTGAAAAAATTCTGAACACATAGCATAATGAACTTAATTTTGTGTTCAATTCATTTAAATGTAAGTTCCATGTGAGGTTTGACTGATTTGACTGAATCATCCGCAAAGAGAACTTCTTCCGTTTTGAATCGTCGAGGACATATCGTTTACGTATAGTAAGAAGAGAATATGGCCTAAAATCGTTTGTATTGAGGGACTCGACGTGCAATTGGCAAAGAGTTGGAAAGGTGTGTACATAATGTTCCATCATTCCAGTTCCATATTTCCACTCTCATTGTTTAAGGTACGAACAAGGTACAACCAATCTAGGGCAATGCCACAGATTCCATATGAAGGTAATTTTGAAAGTTAAATGTCATGATCAGTGACATCAGAAGCTTTTGTAAGATCTAAAAATAATCCAATAGATGTTTCATTTTGATCTAATGGTGAGGTGACATATTTAAGAAAAGTAAATATGACTGTTCCCTGGAGATTTTGATTTTCTAAATCTATGTTGGCAATGTGAAATCGTGTCGTGTTTACTGAGAAAGGTTTCCATTCGTATGTAAAAAGTCTCTCAAATATTTTTGAAGAAACTGATAGAAGAGAAATAGGTCAATAATTTTGAATTTCATTTTTGTTTCTGTTTTTGAAGAGCGGTTTAATCTTAGCTATTTTGAAAATATCTGGAAAAGTTCCGGTGCATAAGGATGCATTAAATATGTGAGTTAAAGGGTGTATAATGGTAGGTCTTTAACAAACAATTCGGAAATTCATCTAAACTGGCCGAATATTTATTTTTTAGTTTACCAATTATTTTGAGAATTTCATAGGAAAAAGTTTTTAAAACGAACATCTTGTCAAAAATTTTTGGAGAAATATCTGATGTTGAATTTTGTGGCTTAAGACCCTTAGTGAGGTCGGCAGCAATTCTCGAAAAGTATTGGTTACAGAGAATAGCCACTGTTGCCAGATTGTTCACATTTCTATTGCTATAATTTAAAACAGCATTCTCTACAAGGTATCTAGTTGATTTGGTCATATATTTTTTATTATATTGCACATTGCTTTTGTTTTGTTCTTTGAGCTCAAAAGATCCTGATCGTGTTTCATGATTTTAGCCTCCCTTATGACTTTTCTTAACAATGATTTATATTTTTTAAAGTAGAGGAGGAAATCTTGTGATACGTTATGATATTTAGAAATGGAAGAAAGAATTTGCTTGTTTTTACATGATGTCCTAATCCCTTGTGTTATCGTAGAATTGCTTTTCTGTGAAATATTTAATTTTCTTGTTCGAAGAGGAAAGCAAGTGTGAAAATGAAATGAAAGCATTGAAAAGAAAGAATTATATTTATCGTTTGTATTAATGGTATTATAAACCTTGTTCCATGACTCTTGCAGCAAGTAATGAATAATTTTATTTTACTTTTAGTAAATAATCTACTCATATGTGTATTATTTATTGTGTCAGTGTTTGCTTTTTTATAATTGTAAGAATTTGTGCATCATCTTCACTGTATCCAAAATCTTTTGTTTCAACTTCATATCGAGTAGTAGTTTTGTTAATTATAATTTGATCCATATTCTTCATTGAATTTAGTGTGATCCACGTAGGTACATTTATTGTAATATCTAAAATGAAGGAATTAATGAAATTGAGAGACTGTTCTTTCTAGCAAGATTCGATCAGGAAAATGTTCACAACACCATTGTATACTGACTGCCTCATTGCCCACAATATTTGATAAAGTTATCCAATTCATGTTGTAACGATAAATAACACTGAATACTACTAACATCTACTTAGATTACAAAGTTTGGCAGAACGAACTGTGAGTATATACATTAGTTGTGTTAGAAAACCTATAGTAACATATGAAGAATTAAATCTGCTTTCCCCCGACAGGTAAAGATCAGCTGTCAATTGTATTGATAATGTTCACACTTTAAACAGTTTTATTCAAGTGTAATTTCCAAGACATATAAATATGTCAAAATTCTTTTGGAAGTTGTGACATTCCAAAGCAGTTTTCATCCAAATATCCATTTTAAAGTGCAATTTTACTGATATGCTGTTCATTAAACAGTTTTAAACTCTTTTGATTTTCTAAATAGCAATGTATATTTTTATTTACTTACTTTGAATTTACAGACTAGAAGTCCACTTTTACATTGTTATTTTAATATTGTTATAATTAATTAATACATTATTATAAATATTAATAAGTGTTCATAACACAACAAAGAGTAGTATTAAAAATAATATAATAAAAAGAACAAATGAAACAAAATTATTAAGAACATTGAAAATATGCCAAGCCACATATGTGACCAACATAAACAATTACAATTTGCATATGATTTAAAGGATATTTTTGATACAATTCTCCCATAGACATACAAAATTCAGAAAGTATAAAATGAAACAAAAAAGTATAAAACAATTGCAAATATCACAAATAGTTAAACTATATATAATAGCAGGCTTAAATAAACTAACAGTATGCAATGATTAGTAATGGGAGCTGATCAGCCATATTCGAAATATGTCAAGCCGCAAATGTGACCAACAAAAACAATTACAATTCACAAGTAAAAAGATCTTTATGATACAATTCTCAAATAGACATACAGAATTTAGAAAGTATAAAATAAAACAAAATAAGTATAAAAAACAATAGCAAATAAGACAGATAATTAAAACATGCTTAAATAAACTGACTAACAATATGTAATGATTAATAAGGGGATCTAACATTAGCCAAATTCAAAATGTGAGCTCCTTGCAATCCTTTCAAAAAGTAAAATGTCAGCATGACTTGGGTCTTTGTCAATATAATCTGCAATTTTACACATTCTGCTAATTGGATTGTTGGAGGTAAACACTTTCCTGAATCGTTTTTGCAAAAATATTCCATGGTTTCTAAAATAAAATTGCGCACTTTGAAACCCCATGCTTTCAACAAAAGGGAGCAATCAATATTACCATGAAGAAGTTTCAACAAAAAATTTACATCAACATACTCTGTATATATCAGTGTAAGCAGGGCTTGATTTCTGACAGAATGTGCCGGAACGGCATTCCGGTACCTCGGAATAATTATTAAATTAGATAATAAATATATAACTTTGCCATTAAATTAATAATTAATTTGGGGCACATTCCAGAACCTCAAATTTTATAAATCAAACTCTTGACTGTAGGTGTCCCTAATTTCAAAGCAATCCCACCATATTCGTGCGACAAAGAAGGATGTTGCACACCCAAATCAGTAGCAGAAAGTCAGAAGAACTTGTGTTGCACTGTTTCAAGCCTAGAAATTTCTTTTAAAAAGTATGGTGACCAAACAACTGTCAAGTACATGAGAATGGGTCTCGTTAGCAAGAGACACAGGGTATGCAAAATCTGTGAAGAACACAGGTCTTGACATGTTCTCTTAATAAATCCAAGATTCTGATTGACTTTGTTGACTATACAATTCATATGGTCCCCAAGAGACATTTTAAAATCAAACAGAACACCAAGATCTCGAATGGTAGTAACTCTCTCCAGTCATAATGTGTTGAAAACATTTTCTCTCTCGATTGATGACTATGATTCTGAAAAGGGAACAGTTACACACACTTACTAGAGTTCAAAATAAGACTGTTGTCAGTACACCATGTGGCAAAATTATCTAATGACACTTGTATCCTTATCTTATCTTGAGATGACTTAATGACTCTAAACATCTTGAGATCATCAGCAAAGAGCAGGTGTTCCTCAGTACTCAACACTTGAAAAATATCATTACAAATTATTAAATAGCAACGGTCCAAGGTGGGAACCTTGGGGAACTACTGAACTCCTGAAAACCTGGAAACAATCGGCTGAGATGTGACATTAGCTACAGTAATGAACAGCACATGGTTAGTCAAACCATTGCAAGTGACCTCAGTGACCCCAAGCTCTGAAGCTTTTGCAAAAGTTCAAAGTGATCCACAGAGTCAAAGGCTTTATTTAGATCAGTGTAAATACTATTAACCTGGAAACCATCGTCCAATGCATTGAGAATAAACTGAGTATATTATATGGAAGATTAGCTTCAATATTTCTACCTCTCATGAAACCAAACTGCTATACGAAAGAAATGGATGGATAAGAGTGGTCAACTTGTTGATAATTACAGACTCTAACAGCTTGGGGATAACGTTCAGTATGGTAATTGATCTGTAGTTGGAAATGGACTCTCTGTCACCATATTTAAAAATAGGAATAATGAATAAGAACTTCCACTCCAATGGAAAGAGACCCTCAAGTAAGGACTTGTCAAATAAAATTTTCAAAATTTGTGAGAAAATCAATTTCAAATTTTTTAACAGAACTACAAAGATCCCATCAGGGCCTCGTTTACCATCAGATTTTAATTGTTCAGTCTCCCACAGAATATCAGTGACTTGAATCTCTATGGAATTCAAAACATAGTGTGATTGTTTTAAAGCTCAACCCGAGTGGAGCCAGCTCGTTGACTATAAAAAGTTGAAAAATAATCTGCAATGAACTGTCAAGAATAAGAGTACCCAAGTTCATTAAGTTCGGTAGACCTATGTATTTCTTTTTTGAATTAATGCACTTCTAAAAGTTTTTCTTATCTGAAGAGATAATGTGTGCAAGATCTTTATTGTAACTCGCAAAGTCTTCTCGCAAGAATTTTACAAAAATGCCTCATTTTAGAAAATAAGGTATAGTACAACAGTGACCCATGCAATTTGTAGTTCTTATGTGCTTCCCTTTTTCTAATAATTGAGTTCTTCAACTCCTGGCTATACCACTGTGGAAAATAGGATTTTTTCAATTTCCTTTTTGAAACATACAGATCAATACACTTATATAAATTGCTATAAAACATAGAAATATTGTCAGAAAAACAACAATCAGATGAAGCTAAAGGACAAGATGAAGGATGAATCTAAAGGATGAAGCTGAGGACAAGTTACACAGAAATTCGTTAATATTAATATTAAAATTTGCACAGAAATAGTCATAGACCCAGCCCCCATCCAAATATTCATCTCATCCCACAGAAGATTCATAAATGAAGCACAAAGGTGGATGGTAAGCATCTGCTGATACAACTCCCTCACAGGAATCAACAAACCGATGATGACTGCTATTAGTGAATATTAGGTCCAGCATAACACCATTGGAATTTTTTAAATTTGTTGCGTCCTTAATCTTATTATGTCATTATTAACGCAACGCGTCTCTTTAACTCTTTTCTCAAAAAGTTAATAAATAGTTATTGAAAAATATGATTGACTTTTATAACCTTTTATGAATGCATTTATAACCTTTATCTATAGTTTATAATTTAAAAGATATTTTATTTAAATATGAGTTGCTATTTTTTAAAATCTTAAATACCCTTACATGTTAAAAAAAGATTATTTGTAATTTTTTCCATGTAGCTAGACCTAGGTCTGAATATATATGAACCTGGATGAGTATAATTTGACTTTTAATATAAGCATTATTAAAAAGTTCCTAGTTATATCTTAAAATGTTTAATTCTAAAAAAGATTTTTTCTATAATCTATATTGATAGAAAACGGACATTATCAGGTAATATAAAAATTGGACATTTTTGGTCCATCTTTCACATTTCACAAATGTCTGGTAAGTCAGATATTTAATAATTGGTAAATGAAGAGGTTAAAATTCTTCCTACACTTTTATTATCAAATCCAGTGATTTTGTTCTTAATGTTACCCATACTTCAGTGTTAGAATTGTCTATGATGTCATGTGCAGTATTTAAAAATATTATGATTTTACAAAATTGTGAAACAAACTGAGTCAAATTTTTTTTTCTTTTCTTTTCTTATTCTTTTATTCCCCCCCTTCTTCTTCTTCTTCTTCTTCTTCTTCTCCTTCTCCTTCTCCTTCTCCTTCTCCTTCTTGTTCTTCTTCTTCTTCTTCTTCTTCTTCTTCTTCTTCTTCTTCTTCTTCTCCTTCTCCTTCTTGTTCTTCTTCTTCTCCTTCTCCTTCTCCTTCTCCTTCTCCTTCTTCTTCTTCTCCTTCTTCTTCTTCTTCTTCTTCTTCTTCTTCTTGTTCTTCTCCTTCTCCTTCTCCTTCTCCTTCTCCTTCTCCTTCTCCTTCTCCTTCTCCTTCTCCTTCTCCTTCTCCTTCTCCTTCTCCTTCTCCTTCTCCTTCTTCTTCTTCTTCTTCTTCTTCCTCCTCCTCCTCCTCCTCCTCCTCCTCCTCCTCCTCCTTGAACAGTTGTCTCTCATCCCAGTCTCTATGTCTCTCATATTATTTCAGTCATTTTCTTTAAGGCCTCCTCTTTGTTTGATCTTAAGAACCCGCTCCTTCCATCTTCTCTGGGTCTACCTTATTTTCTTTTAATGGAAACCACTCAAAAACTTTTCTCATCTATCTCTCATAACCAAATCTTTTTTTGTTTTAACCTTCATGTTTCTATTTCATCTTTAATTTATTTTATTATCTACACTCTTATTACATTCTGTCTGTCTCTCTCTCATCACTTTCTCTTGTCTCTCTCATATCTCTATTTTTTCTATAGTACTTCCTTAATATAAAGATGGCTAACATCTGGTGAAGCAAGCTGCATCAATAGTGCTTTTATCAGTTGCAAATCCATTTTGTTCCTTCGCTGTAATACACTCTTTCCCATTCTTTCTTTTAAAATGTGTCCATATAGTATTTCTGTACAACCTGAGGATTAAGCAGAACTTACAAAGTAAAATAGAAAAATCATACATATAAATGAAATAAAGAACTCTTCAAAAAGATGAAAATGATAAATCTATCACTTGAAATACTCCAGTGGAACCATTAAAAACCTGAAAGTTCTGCAAATAATTTTTACATCTTATGCGATACAGTAAAATCTGTCTAAACCGGAACCTGTATAAACCTGCCTTAACTGGAAAATTTCTCCAATCCATGAAGTTAAATGGCATTTTACACAGCATAAAATGGAACCTCTTCAACACAAACGGAACGTTTTTTCGTGTCCTACAGGGAAAAAAATCTTTATAAAACAGAATTTCTGTGAATTTAATGCAATTGGCAGAGAGATGCAAGAATTTATCAATGAAATAAATGCATCTGAAAGCTTGTTTTAAATTCTCTATCTCTGTGACATGCGATTTAGTCATGGCTGCTGGGCATTGAAGGAGACGATTTTCAGCTGTCAGTGTAGAATTCGACACAATTCAAGGCATAGGCCATAGGGGAAATCCCTCTCTCCCAATTCTCTGAGCAGGAAGGTGTAGGGCATGGCTTCTATTCACACCTCTCCCTGCTCCGTGTTGAAAACCATAACCCCTCAACCTCAATATATAATTGCTCAAGGCCATATGAGTGTATCAGAAAGACATAGTGTTGGGTAATGACGCATTGTTCATTGAATGAGTTGGCAAGCAATCTCAATATAGCCAGGAAGGTGTATATTATTCAACTAAAATAAGAAAAAGAAAAAGAAAAAGAAAAAAAAAAAAAAAGAAAAAAAAAAAAGAAAAAAAAAAAAAGCTGTCAGCGGTTCAGTTATTGATGATTCCTTCCAAACATATGTTATATGTTAATGTATTTTCATAATTATAATAAAGTCATGAAATTTACTGCTTTCAGAGCAGAAACATCAATACATGTAATAAAATGGACAACTTTGCATAAAACTGAAACCTCCCTTAACCGGCAATTTTTTGTTGCCTGATCGATTCTGGCTTAGACAGATTTTACTGTATTTTCATTTACGTTTCTTTTTTTCTGTTATAAACCTTCAATATTAAAGATAAAGATTTTGTTTTCAATGCAAACTAAATCTAATGCTAAATTATGAATTGTTCAGATAGAACATAATGTTAAACTAGTGAGAACCCGTCAAAATTTGACGGTGAGATCTGAGATAAATGTAAAATACAGTACCCAGACTAATTTTCACAATATATTGCATTGTTTGGATCTTCAGGGAATAACGAACATATTCTGTGATGAGGAGTTCCCAAAATTTTGAACACGTATGACACATGACCAGGTGGCAATATCGGCACAAAAGATATAGCACTATTATACTGAAGGATATTATTTCTAAAGATTTTTGATGTGTCATCATCTCCTAGAAACAACTGTTTGATTTCTTCTGGCATATTGCTCGAAGGTATACTTATTTTCCCATTTAAGCAACACAGAGTAAATTGTTTGCAGAATTTCTCTCACATGGAAAGTACAAAGCAGAACAAAAGTGACATTTCATAGACAATGACCCAATAGAAAACGAAATGACCTCACTATCACGACACCTACACTGACTTTCTCTTTCCCTGCGTCCAGTTAATGTACGTTTGTGTCTTTTGGGGTGTGTGGACAACGATTCGGAATTCGACATAACCTGTAAACAACTTCACTAAAGTACATCCAAGCAAAACCCACTGTGCGAGTGTTCTCTATAAAATACACCACAGAAACAAATACATGCAAACTGTCAACACCAGAATGCAATTATTACACTGAAACAAAACCTTGACAAATTGTAAACAAATCTCAACAATCAAAACAAAACATCAAGCAGCGTGGACTCATATCTATGGACTCATGTATATCGATTTTGAAACTGCCACCCTTTGAAAGAAAACAATTGACTATTGATAAGTGTACTATTAAAGAATGATTGAATTAATTAATTTACACCGTAAATATTGGTGAATAAACACAAACAATATCTGATAACACGTCTAGGGATCATATTCTTTCATTTAAAAGAAAAAATACAACAATCAGTTCAGTAGAAGCTTTAAACGAAGCCATGGCAGAATACCTTATTTTTTTAAATATATAGATTATGTGGCTTAAATAGTGTGATGATTAAAACTTGAATATTCAAAAATTGCCTTACAGGTGGCTTTCCACGGTGCAACATTGGGTTCAGTTCCCGGCTGAGGTAAATTTTACCTGTGCACTTTCCTTACAAAAGTCCAAGTATTTATTGCTGTGTGACAAATGAGAAAGCCCACACTAAGGTTATGAAAACCAGTATATAAGGTGAAGGGATGTCTTCATGTAAACCACGTGAACCTTTTATCCCATGGCCGAGAGGCTGGGTCACTGCTGGTCAGCTAAGCCCTGTAGCGGGCTGTCGAGCCAAAGAACAGGATTCAAAAATTACATGTGTAACTTTTTTTTTCAAATCTCTGGTCCTTCGTTAATATTTACTTGATTGATTTATTTTAGAGTGTAATGCTACTAATGTCTACAATTATAGACACAAATGTGTTAAATCAGGGATTCTCAATGGTATTGATGATATTTTAAAAGGGATCAATAATGATCAAGGCTGCATTTGGGGGTCAAGAGCCATACATGCATCAGTATAAGCAAGGCACCATTGATTACAAAAAATATCAATGAAGTTAATAATTATATGTTTTCTGGTGTTTAATATTTGTGTCTCTTATGTTTTATCTAATAATAAAATACAAATTTGCCCCTATTTTGGAATTTAATATCGTTCATATGAATGAAAACTGACTTTTGTGCAATTAGAATCTGTTTACTTTTGAGAACTTGCTTATTTTGTAAAATTAAAAATGATAAAAACAAAAACTTAGTGGAAAGCATGATTCTAATTTTTTTCCCACAATATTTATGCGAAGGACTCAATGAAGTAAAACATTCTTTTAAAAGCGGTTAGTGAGAGTAAAAGGTTATGAATCCAGCAAAAGATTGAATCAGTGAAAGATTGTATGTGTTAAATGGTCTCTGATGAAGTTTCTTGCCATCTTTTAAAGTTTATTAGTATAAATAAGCAAAAAATGATGCATTAAAAAAATGTTTTAAAAATTCTCAAAAATTACTGCATTTTTTCTTGAAAGTTTTTTATTCTAAAAGATATTATTTTTTCATTGTATTAAAAATCCTCACTTTCATTAAATTATTAGGGGTCAAAAAAATTTAGAGAAAATAAAAAAATATGTAGGAAGATTTGCTTAAAGACAATACATAGATTATCAATATAAAATTGTGTGACTTTTATTTAAGTATTTCTGCTACAAAAAAAAAACAACAAAAAAACAACAACAACAACAACAACAAAAAAAAACAGCATTTAAAGGATCTCAGCCTCTCCAAGTAAAAATTGTGATCAATGATCAAATCATTGAACAAGTCAATAACTTTAAATATTTAGGTTACAATGTAATTTATGGATCAAATAATGAAATAGAAAACAAACTAAATAGTATATTTAATCTCTTCTGTGGAGCTATATGCCGGATGATGGAAAGGAAAGTCCATAAAGTCACCCTTTTAAAGTTCTGTAAGGTATTTGCGCTTCCATCCCTGCTTTATGGAAGCAAAAATTGGGTCCTGAAGAAGAGGGATGAAAGTAGAATTGAAGCCAGCGAAATGAATTTTTTATGATACATAGCTAGCTATACATTGATGGATAAAAAAAGAAGAGATGATATTTAAACAGAATTGAAGATGAAGAATATCGTAGATATAAAAAAGCAGTGTGAACTAACGTGGAAAGAACATGTTGAACGAATGTCAGATACAAGAATGACATAATCTATCAAACAATATATTCCAGAAGGAAGATCATTGGGAAGACCTAACAAGAGATGGCGAGACCAGTTCTAAGGAGACAGAATGGGCCAGGAGGCTCAATTTTTGAAGTTGATGATGTTGATAGAAATTACAATAACAAAAACAAATCATCATGTAAGTTGAAATATTCTCTAAATTCTGTGTTGAATAATATTTTGAGTATAGTTCAAGAATTTCAAGAAAAATATAAATTATGGGTGCAAGAGAGAAGTATTGGAAGATGAAAAGGTTTCACTTTGAACTTCCTAAATTGTTTTTGTTGTTTTTATTATATAACATTTTTGTATTATTTTCTAGATTGTGATACATCTCTTACGAAAAAAAAGTAAAGTTTTTTTTCTATGTTTATCCTGAAAATTGTGCGTATCCATATGGACACACTGGGCACGTATTTGTATTACAAAAGTTTAAGAACACCAAGTTGAAATTTGTCATGATAGTTATTTTCCAATACTAAAATGAAAATGCACAAAGATGCAACAATGTAACTGCTTGACAAGCCAGTAAGTAATAACAATTATGTACTCAAAAGCTCAGATTTTTTTTTGTCCTGTCCATTACATAATATTTAACAAGTTATATTTGTGACTTTGCGTCTTTACTTTATATGGGGTTTTTAAATTATTTAATAAATGAATTGCAATTTTCAATTACTGAATTATGAAAAAATTAAATTCATTGTGTTGATTGGAAATCATGGCAAGTAGCTGCCTAAAACATGTACTTCATTTCATTCATGAAAACTAGAAAACATTCTATTCCTAAACCAACATCAATTTTAGAGAGTTTTGTAGAAAACTGCAGATTATTTGCTGATGCCATTTTGCTCTTTGCACCTTCTCTTTTTTTCTGTTTTCTGCAAATAATGCTTGTACCCATCATATCTCAAAGGATCGGATATGCTGGAGTGGTAGTCTTCATGGAGCTTTCATGCAAGTCATGTACTTATACTTGTGCCACAAGTCAGGAGATGTATCTAATCATACAATGTACAATATAGGTATTTCTAAGTATTAAATACAATACAGAAAATAAAATTAAATTAAATTTTCATACTAAATACAAATTAATTTTATAAATGGTAGGGTAAAACTAAAGTTGAAAAACAATAAAGAAAAAAAAAGTTTTTTTTTCTTCATGAGATTGATGCCTTGGCTGGGTCCATCCTCCATGTCCAACCATCAGCTAGGGGGGCTTCAGATCATGCAACAGAATATGCAAAAATTATTAGTACTAGTTTATATTGATGTTGATATGTGTTTATGATGTATGTATTCTTTTGTACTGTAGAATGTATGGTTTAACAGCTGTTAGTTTATTTTTGAATGTGTGTATTGCGTTTAAGCTTTTAAATTCACTAGGGAGTTTGTTATATAGTGTGATGCCTTCAAAAAGGGTACTTTTTCGAAAGAGTGAAGTTTCACAGTGTGGGACATGCCAATTTCTTTTCGGTCTAATACCATAATTATGAACTTTAGTGTTTAGAGTGACAGAGTCCTTGTTTTTCATAAGCGTCTTCTTTGTGAAGATTAATATTTCAAATATGTATGTGCATGGGAGTGGTAGGATTTGTAATTTTTTGAAAAGTGGTTTGCAGGACTCATGTTTGAGTGTTTGTCATTGTTCTCAGTATACTTTTTGGATGATAAAAGTGTGAATACATTCTGGGGAATTTCCCCAGAATATGATTCCATATTTTAGATGCGAGTGAACCGTTGCAAAGTATACTGTTTGTAGTGTATCCAAGTTAGAATTTGGTTTAAGGATGTAGATGACATAGTATATGGTAAGCTTATTGTTTAGATCTGTGATATGGGAGTTCCGTTTTAGATAATTTTGAATAGTCAATCCAAGAAAAGTTGTTTTTTTGGCCTATTTTTACAGGCAAGTGTTTTATCATCAATTAGAGGCTTTTCTTTAGAGAGTGGATTCTGAAAGTTTAGAGAGACAGTTTTACTGGTGTTTACGATGAGTTTATTTTCCTGAAACCATTTTACTAGTGCCTCTAGAATTGTTTGTGCTTCTTTTTGTAGAGTTTGTTGGGTATTTGCTTTAATAATAATGTTTGTGTCATCTGCAAATAGGACCATTTTGTTCTTTTGTAGAGTCAGGGGCATGTTGATGTACAAGAGAAATAGTAGAGGTCCTAGGATTGATCCCTGTGGCACTCCATAATTTATCATTGTAGGTTGGGAAAAATGGCTTGAAATCTTTTTATCTCTAACATGCTTGATTGTGACTACTTGACAACAATTTGAAAGGGAAGATTTTACCCATTGATGTGCAGTGCCTCTAATTCCCAAAGTTTGGATAACAGTATGTGATGATCAATAATGTCACATGCTTTTGATAAATCTATAAATAAGCTGATGGGGATTTCTTTCTGATCTAGAGCAACCAGTATGTCATTTAGAAAGGTGAAGATTGCAGTGTCTGTAGATCTACCATTTCTAAATCCATGTTGGGCCTCTGTCATTATGTTATTTGAATTGAGAAAATTTTTGAGTATCATTAAAAAGCTTTTCTAGTATTTTTGAAAATCCAGATAGTAAGGATATTGGTCTGTAATTCATGAGATCATGGGTGTTGCCTTTTTTGACTTTTGCTTTTTTGAGAATTTCTGGGAAGCTACGTTCATCAAGGAGTGATTACAAATGTGAGTGAGTGGTTCTATTATATGTGTTGCGGAATGTTTAATGAGGGTGTCAGGGATATTATCCAGTCCTGTAGAGAATTTGTTTTTCATTTGATTTATGATTTTCTGTATTTCTGCAGGTGATATGTGTATATTTTACTGTATATTTATATTATTTACAGAATTGCAGTAAATTAACTTTTCTCCAATTTCTGAGAAATGTCTATTGAATGTGTTTGCTATTTCCTGTGGGTTGCACAAAACATTGTTTTTTGTAGTTAAGCTCAATGTTTTTAGTGTTTCTGTTTTCTGTTTTTAGAGTATTTTTCACAATGCTCCCCTTTGCTTTTGTTTTGTTTTGTGCTTTGGCAATGTGTAGATTATTCATTAACAGTTTGGCCTGTTTAATTACTTTCTTTAAAATATTTTTATATGTTTTGTAATAAGCAATGAAATCAGAAGTACACAAAGAACATTTTGAAATGGTATGCTTATGTGTTTAAGTTTCAAAATGTAATTCATGTAATTATCTTCATATATAATTTAAACTTTGTCATAAATTACAAGTATTCCACATTGTCATCCATGATTTTTTAGCACAAAATATTATGTGAGTTTCTGGAGCAGATTGCAATGATATGGACCTTGTAACAACAATGACTACACAGACTAAACTTTCTTTTGTAAATAGTGTGATTGTGCCATCCTGAACGTAACAAATATTAGCACCAGATCAGGAAATTAAAATGGTGCATGTAATGCTTGTTCTTGATGACACACTTGTAATATAGTATTCATACTGAGGCAAGTGAACCATATTCAAATATATAGATTTAGAGTGTATATTAGTGATGATTGGCGAGACATGTCGCATAAGAGATCAAATGGTTTTGTGAATGGAACTCAGAAGATGTGAGAAAATTGACACACTTTTGTGTTTTCTTTCAAGCTGCCAAGTAAAAGAAGTTTTGCAAGAGATGACTGAAATATTTGTAGTATACAAATTGCAAAATAATTATTATTGATTTTTGCAGTGCTGATTTTCAGGAAAAATGTTTAGTGGTTCTTTCTAACTGATCTGTTGTCTTTACATCTAACATCTAACTTAAATAAAAAAAAGTAACATCTTTTACTAATAATGCCATAGATATATCAATATTTTGCCTTTTGAAATTACTAATTTTTTTATTTATTATTATTATTATTATTATTATTATTATTATTATTATTATTATTTATTTATTTATTTTTTTTTATTTTTATTTTTTTTTTTTGAGGCGGGGGAAATGCTTTATGCACCGTAAGGCTTTGAAACCCCGTGTGTGGGACTCCCTTAGTTGGGCTACCCACTAAAACCCCCTCCATTCCAGCCAGAATGTCTTAGCAAGGAATCGCAGCTGTGGCATTTCATCTTGCCAGACTGGCTCGGTGATCTCTAGGATCCTTCTAGTCCGATCCCCTGAGGGCTTCTTCTTTCTTCTTCATAACTCTCTTCACGTAATTCTGAATTTTTGCCCAGTTGTCATCTGTTTCTAGCATTGCTTCCACTATGTTGTTTGGGGACATCTCCTTTCCAATGTAAGAGTTGATTATTTCTCTGTCTACTTCAAAATCTCGGCAGTGTAATAACACATGTTCTGCGTCGTCTTCTGTTCCGCAGGTGGTACACCTGTTGTCCTCTATCTTTTTGAAGCGGTATAAGTAGCTTCTGAAGCATCCATGGCCTGTGAAGGCATGTGTCAGGTAGTAATCGGTCTCACCGTGCTTGCGTTCTACCCATTTCTTTATGTCGTGTATTAGACTATAAGTCCATCTACCTGTCGTTTCTTTTCTCCAGCGGTCTTGCCATATCTGAAAGAGTTCCGCTCTTGCTTCCCTCTTCACCCTTTCTTTCTGCTTCTCCCTTTCTGAAGACTGCATTTCTTTCAGGTTTTCGTAGACGGATGTTCTTTCCTTCGTCAGAAGGTCGATAGGGGGTACACTTGCTAGCACAAGGGCAGCACTTTCAGAGACTGTTCTGTAGGCAGAGATGATCCTCTGTGCTACCCCTCTCTGTACCGACAGCAGCCTTCTCCTATACTTCTCTACTTTCATAGCGCCCGCCCATGCGGGAGCTGCGTAAAGCATTTTGGACAGGACTGACCCTGCTACCAGTCGTCTTTTCTTTTCCCTCGGGCCCTCAACATTCGGCATTAGCCGTGTTAGGTTTCCTCCCGCTTCTATTGCCTTCATTGCTACCTTCTCCACATGCGTTCCAAAACTCAAGCAATTGTCGAGTTCTACTCCTAAATAGGTAATGTGTTTTTTCCATTTTATTTCGTTGCCTCCCACCTCTATTCTCGGCTTCCTAAAGCCCCTTCTTTTGGTGACCAGAACTGCCTCTGTTTTCTCTGTCGCCATGTCTAATTTTCGTTTTCCAACCATCTTTTTGCTCTATGCAGGCTTTCATTCGCTCGCATCTCAAGAAGGTCTTCGTTTCGTGCTGCGACTACAATCAAGGCGTCGTCCGCAAATCCTATAATATTTACATCCCTTGGGAGTGGCATCTTTAGGAAGTCATAAACCAGGTTCCATAGCATTGGGCCTAGCCGAGATCCCTGGGGGGCTGCTCCACACATCATTTCTTCTTTAATTCTCCAATTATCTCCTTCATATACAATGCTTCTCTCACTTAGGTAGTCTCCTATAAGATTCTTCAGGTAGTCTGGGATGTTCCGTCTTTCTAATGCCTCTTTCACATCTTCCCAACCCAAGGAGTTGAATGCGTTCCGAATGTCTATTGCTATAAGGGCGCAAAATCCTTTCTTCCTGCCGCTACCTTCTCTTGCCGTTTTTGCCAGTTCGACTGCTTCCCTGATAGCGTCGATCGTCGATCTGCCTTTACGGAATCCGTACTGGTTATGAGCCAAGCTGCAATCTCCTATCATGTACTTCTCCAAGCGCTGAAGGATTAGGCCTTTCAGCATTTTGCCCATGGTATCCAGAAGGCAGATGGGCCTGTACGATGATGCACTATCCTCCGGCTTGTGTCCCTTCCTTAATAGTACAAGCTTCTGTCGCTTCCAATCTTTGGCAAAGCCTCCATATATCATACACCTATTGAAGAGTTCCACTAGAAGGTCCGGATATTCTGTGATGACTACTTTCAGTACCTCGTTCGGTATCCCGTCCAACCCAGGTGCCTTGCCTGCTTTCAGGCATTTGCCAACTTCTTGAAGTTCGCGTATCGTGAACATGTCTGCCTCTACCGCTTTGTCATAGCTGTTCCTTTTCCTTTTTGGCCGTTTAGGAAATAGGTGCCTAATTATTATTATTATTATTATTATTATTATTATTATTATTATTATTATTATTATTATTATTATTATTATTATTATTATTATTATTATTATTATTATTATTATTTTATTTTATTATTCTTGAGCCCTCAAATTGGTAAAGGGTTCTAGCTCTCTCTCAGCAACTCAGCATTGGATTTGTAAACTTTTCAATTACTTGAAGCAAGCCTGTGCCATTTTGCAGCTACACTAATTCTTCATAGGCTGCACTCTTTTTTAAATATGTGCATCTTTACATGTTTTCATTCAATCATCATTATGTAGATATAACATAGTTGAATCCACCTCTTGTAGTATGCCTGCCATTTTATCATTTAGATTTTTCCCAAAACATAGTGTTCATGTGGCCCATTATTATTTTTTTTCTTTTATCACTTATCAGTTCAAGAAAGCTGTGAGTTAATTTTTAAAGTTACTGTGTAGATTTTAATCTGCATCATCAGTTATTTCAATTATTTTCGTGTGGTATTCCATTATTTCCAATACTAACTTCATAATTCTTTCACTTCTTTCTCTCTTTCCTTAGTATAGAGGGAATCGATTAAAAAATTTGAGCTCTTGTGTTTCATTGGTAACATCCATTTTGAGGGCCCCTGAGATTAGAAGTGGTTTTAACCATATTGTCTGCCTATTGTACAACAGACTGACTGGACTGACTGGGACTGACTGTCTGTCTGCCTCTGTGTCTATCTCTCTGCCTCTGTGTCTGCCTGTGGTTGTTTATCTGCCTGCCCTACTGTGTCTGTCTGTCTACCTCTGAGTGTCTGTCTCTGTCTGGACAGTGGCACTGTCTGCCTGCCTGCCTCTGTCTGTCTGCCTGTCTATTTGTATGCCTCTGTGTCTGTCTGTGTGTCTGTCTCTGTCTGGACAGTGGCATTCACTAGAGGGGATGGAGGCAGCAGGCCACCTGGGGTGACATCCAGCTATACTTTTTTTTATAAAAAAATATTATTTTCAAAATTTAACCTTCAATTATTCATTTTGAATCATTGTTTATTTTTTATGAAGGATTATGAACACTTATTAAAGGAGGAGAACCTTTCCATCAACATAATGAAAATGTGAAGCATGGATTGTTTTTGGAAATGATGACACTATTATGTAAATATGATGGTGTATTGAAAAATCATATATACATAATCCAAAAAACAATTACCTTTGTAACTGATCGTAGAACGAAATGATCCAAGTTTCTGGAGAACTTATCATATAGAAAGACAATGCTAAAATCAAAGGAAAAGGAGTGACTATCATTTCCGATGAAACAAGTAATGTAGGCTTCCTTGAATAGATGCCCATTACTAAAAGAAATGTTTCAGATTCTGGACACAAGGTAGAAAGACTAATAGGTTTGATCAAACTTTAAAAAAGAGATGCAGGATTGATTTTCAATGAACAGAATGCTCTTGTTGAATTATAGAAATACAATTGGAAAATATTACATCTGTATGCTTCAATGGTGCTTCTACAATGTCTGGAAGTATAAACGGTGTACAAGCTAGTTGCAAGCAAGAAAATTCAGCAATGCTTAATAATAATTAAGCACATTGTTTAAATTTTTTTCTTGTTGCTGCTGTGCGTATCGTTTGTTCTTGAAACACTGTACATTACCAGGTTTAATAAAAAACATCATTTAAGATCATGTATTACTTTAAATTAAATTAATTTATTTAAAAAGTTTAGTTTGTCAAAATGAAAGAGGTGTAATAAATAAATCTGATTTTACAATTAAAAAGACAGACAATATTCAAAATAATTTAAAACAATAAACATTTCTTCAACTTCTTTGATGTTGTTCAATTAATTTACAAATTTATAGCAGGCAGTTCAAACATGTCTTACTATTTTGGGAGCTCTCATAAAATCTACCATTGCCAAACTCAATACTCTTAAATCTTTATCAACCAAAAGGTAGACTTGTCAAGCAAAAGCTAAATCTACAATTCAGGCACAGGTCTTTTCTATTGCAGATGCCATTACAGAAATAGTTAATGCTACTCTGATCACTGCTATGAAAGTAACAGGAAAGGATATTTTGTCTCAAATGTAATCATTTGACTTGCATAATTTCTTTGGAAATTATGCATCCACTTCCCCAAGCAATTCTAATTGTTAGCAAAAAAATTACAATTAGTACATTTTGCTTATTACAGGTACAGTTTTATTTTCCAATAATCCGCAGTGCAAACTAGTTTCCCTAGTTCTGATCTTTTAAATTAGCTTGTTAGAATTAATTTATTTAATTCAACTTTTTCCTATATCATAGTTAGAGCTGTGATTTATATGCAATAAAAACACTGAAATATGCTCATATATATGTAAATATATTTGGTAATATAAGTAAAAATAAATAAAAAGTGTAATGTGGAAAATATGTTTACAGCAAAAAAAGATACAGAAATCGTATAAATTATTAAAAGTAACAATCATTAAACATCAAGGGCTTAATTTTGAAGAACACTCATTCCTTAGGAAAATAATGGGAGGTGCAGTTAATGTACATTTCACAAAATAAAACAACATAGGTATTGCAACTAAAATATGACTTTCTCTCAATTATAATAAAATCTAGAACACAATAATCAAATAACTTGTCTTGACTTAATGTGTTTCACTTGTGAGCCAATGATATTTGGTTAAAAGAGAAATGGTAGTAAATTGAAAAATGGGACATACCTTGAACAAAGTCTATTGATCACATACAAAATTGTTGCAATTGTAAACAACCACCTTTTTCAAGTTCTCAAACTCAAACTCAAAATCGCTTTAAACCGGCTGAAAGACCATTCCACATCAACAATCAACAGGTAACTTAGACAGAATTTCTTTTATATGATCAAAATAGTTGGAATAATACTCAGCTGCCTCCAGCCAAGTACCCCACCTTGTGATGACTGGTTGGGGAGGTAGAGGTAGGTCAGGGTAATTTGTCTTAAAAATATTTACTCGACTTGGAGCCTTCAAGAATACTTTCTTGACAGTTGATATCAATTGATCAATATCTGGGAATTGAAATCTCACAGTTTCTGCAACACGATGAAAAGCAAGAGCAAGGCATGTTAGATGAAGAAGTTTATGATAAAAAGCTTTTGCGTGCCAGCTCCTGCTTTTAACATATAAGGAGCACCCTCCGACAGAAGTAGTAGAACCTTTTCATGCTGAACTCCTCTTGGCCAAAAAACACTCATTGATTCATTGAAATACCTTGCAATGAGGGGTGAATATGCTCTTTTCGCAGATGAGGGGTTAATATGCAAATATGGCCCAAATATGCAAAAATATACAATTATGGTGATATATGTGAAATAAAAATAGCTTTAATTGATTCTAAATGCCTCAAAACATATACAATTTGTTGAAACAGGATGTTTTAGTTAACACAAAAAAATATGCAAATGCATATAAATCACAGCCCTAATCATACTGGTAATTTGATTTTCTAGACAAGTCTTTTCTTTTTTATTCATGTATATTCCATGGTGGGTTTTTAAATGTTGAGCATAAGGCCTTTATTTTAACATTTCTTCTCCTCATTTCCTTACTAATACATAAGTTTTGTATTAAATCATGCCTATGAGCAATTGTAGCAAGCTGTTTATGTTGATTTTTATCTCTAAAAAGTGTTTTAGATTTGTAAGGCTTTGCCTAGCTTCATTCTAAACCACAGTGTTTGCTCCTGCTGTACTCACAAAGTAAGTCTTGAACTGCCCCACTAAGTAGATGTGATTTCAAAACATTGCCTGTCCTTGAGCTGGGCTTTGTGAATCCATTGACAGCAAATTTAGTTCTTTCTCATTTATTTTTTCAGACAATGATTGTCCATGACTATCAGAGAATACTGTCACTCTACTCTTCTCTTCCCTCTTCTTCTGTCTACTGCTTGTAGGCTGAGTGCTTCTAGAGCAGGCTAGATCGGTATAGAGTATTGCACTCTTTCCCATTGTACCTCCACCTCCCCTTAATTTTGTAATAAAAAAAGCATAAAATTACAAAAATGAGGGTTATCACTATGCTGCCTCACGTCCTTCAATTGTCTTTCGTAGGACAAAAATAAAATATTCAAGCAAGAAAATTTTCAATATTGTGTACAGAAATCAACTCTTCAGGGCCACGTTCACCATGTTATTTCAGATTTTTTTTGCAATTTTCTGAAATAATGTTATTTAACAGGAAATTCTGACAGACTTTCAAACTTCTGTTATATTCATATGATAGGGCCTGCTCATAATTATCAGCAACTTGCTGAAAGCATACAACTCATTCATTATCAGATGGAAGATTATTACAATAAAATCATACTTTATATTTTTAATTCTTTCAAACTTTTGACCAGTAGGGGTTTTTTAAAAATACATCATTCCTAGTACCAGTTTTACGAAGAAATACAAGCTGTTCCCAGCTCACCATCTTCCACCAGAGGAAGTGAAAGCCAGTATTTGCTTTTGTGAGCTCTTGTTCAATATATTCATTAGCAATGCTTGATTTAGTTACTGAATCATGTTAAGTGTTTAGATCATGTTCTGATTGATTATCTGAATCTAAACTAGTAATTTGATCTGCAGTATTAGAACTAATTGTATTAGAGACAGGATGTTTAAATTGTGGTACAACTTAAACATCTTTCCATCAGCTTTACAATGCTTCAATTGTATAACCATATATCTACTAGATCTACAACTAGATAATCCTTGGTGTAATTACTATAAACCAATAACACACCCATTCTCTCCTTATGATCAAGTTTTGATCTATAACGTTTTGCTACATCAATATCTGCTAAACTTACGATCTGAAATATTTAATAGTGGGTTTTCAACCCATCCAACATTCATATTGTGTTGAATCCATAACTGTTGGAGGAGGAATTCTATTTCAGTGTGCTAGTGTGTTCATAACACATTAGCAATTCAGTCTAAAAAAATTATGTTTACTAATCAGCAAGACTCCAAACAAGGCATGAGCTTTATCAATTACATCTTGATTGACTTTTTTCTGCAACACTATTCACTCTGGCATGTATAACTGTGACTTAATGTCCAGTACCAGTACTTTTGAAATGCTGCTCTATTTCTCTTTTACAAAACTCCATTCCATTGTCTGATTGAATAGTTACAATTTTATTACCTACATGTCTTTCAGCTGCTGCAAAAAGTTTTCTAATTCTGCTTCATGTTTCATTTTTAATTTTTAATGTTAAAAATGCTAACAGGTTAGTTGAGGAGTTTCATGTAATATTATACCTATTATACCAAGACATATATTTTCAGTAAAAAAGAGTTGTAATGTCACTGATAACCAGGGAATGGATTTATACGGACTAAAGATATATGAAATGTATAAATTTATATGTAGTTATTTTTATCAAAATATGGAGTTAAACATGGATGTAACATGATAAAAAAATGACTATGGTAAATTAAAATTTTATTATCAGTTCATAAACTACCTTTAAATTCTTTCTAATTTTACACTGGCTCATTGTGTTTTTTGATATTTTACACTGGCTTAATAGAGAGATTATTAGAACTGAATGAAGACATAGCATTCTCTCTGGATGGTAACTGACATTGAAGAGCTGTAGATGTTGAATTCTGATGTCCAAGTCTTTGGGATGTCTTACGATTTCCGGCAGTCCCAGAGGGAAGGAGAAGGGCTAGTGTGGATGCTGAAATGAGGTGCGTTTTCCACAGACCATCGAGGTCTCCAGGTCCTCTGTGAAACAAATCCAATAGTTCTTCGTCTCCTCGGGCCCTCCTTCACCATGTGGGACTCTCAGACCCCTCAGACAGGGCCGGAGAGTGGGTCTATTCTTCATATAAATTAAAACTAACAGTTTCTTAACTTGCTTTCCCATTGTCAATTCTCCCTTATTTAAAAAAAACAACTAATGTTTAAAGAATTGCTGAAATTTTTGAAGCTCCTGTTTTTGAGATGCATTTTTAATATTTAATGAAATTTCACTGTTAAGCTTAATAGGCTATACAGACTGATTTTATAAGAAACACGGAAAATATACAGATTTTTATTCAAATATTTTCAATATATTATTCAATTTATTATTCAATATATTATTCAAATATTTAGTAAATATGTATTTACATAGAAATCTGTTCTCTGCTGATAACTGGTATGTGGTACATACTAGTGACACATTAGAACTACTAAACAAAACTTACATTCTCCTTGTAAGTGAAATGCATTAATATCTCTTCGTCTCTAAATGATTTGCAAATGAAGTTCAACGTTTTGTTCAGAATTTTTGTGTGATGTAATGGTGATATTGATACAGAATAATGAATATTGGTCCTTTGATGAATATTACTTTTCAGTCATTTAAGTTCCTAACTTCTAGGTATGTTCCTAAATTAAAAGGCCATTATATTGGACTAATTGAAAACTTTAAGGAATGTCAACAGTATGTCTTGAATATATTGCCAAATGATGCATTTCATTTGGGTTTAAGGCTCAAGCCAGTTGAAAATTGAATGTAGTAAGAACGGAGAAAGATAATATTGAATCCATAAACTCTATGAATCTGATAGCCAGAGACAATTCTTTCAGTGGCATGGTTTGTGTATTCATAACTTTCAGTGGCATGGTTTCCAAAATGAAGTTTTCTGTATTTTTTTTATTTGTTTTAATTTTGGAGGTTACATTAATTAAACATCTGGGACATTTTCTAAATTTTCAAAAAAATGGCTCCAACATTTGATTAAACATTCTTATTGGATAGTGAGAAGGTCATTTAAAAGAATGGTGTAGGTCACATGTTTGTTGAAAACCCTGGTTTTTTGAAAATTGAAAAAAAATCAATTTTGTTCAATGTCTTCTTACAACTACAATTATGAAGATAAACATTTTTTCTTAATGAAATGTGTTCATAAAAATATCTAAAAATAATGTCATATTCAATTTTTCAAAAACATGAGTGTTTATTTCAAAATTTTGTGTGAAATAGGCAATGTTCATTTTTAAACTGTTTTCTCTTAAAAAATGGCACATTTTTTTATTAAATTTGGACCTTTGATAATGTACAGGACGCTGAAGAGAATGGTGCAGGTCCTATGTTCTCATGTTAGTTGAAATGCCTAATGTTTTGAACATAGAAAAATTTTTGGCATCTTCCTACAACTACAATTGTGTTGATACAATTTTTTTTCTTAATGAAATGTGTTCATCAAAAGCAGATCTTCAAATAAGGTCATGTTGAATTTTTCAAAAATATGAGTATTTTGGCATTAACTTAAGTTGCCTGTGCATTTGTTATACATTTACAAATTGAACTTTGAGAAATTCTTTAAAATCTATTTGAGATATATGAAATAAAAATTCCTGCCTTCAGGGGATATCAGATTGGAATGCATTCTGCATCGCAACTCGCAAATTTCTGTGAATTACATCTCATTGTGGCATGATTTAGCTGTATGAAATTTCCTGATGCAGTAAAAGCACTTAAAAATTGGGCCTTCAAGATAGAAAGATTTCACTGTCATTTTCTTTTTTTGTGTATTTCTTTCCCATTGGTCTTCATTTTTGTCCACTTCTTAGGTTTTGTTGGAGAACTTTCAACTGGTCTTTACACCTAAAATTGGTTGAAGGTTATAAAATTATATGAACATGCGTATTTTTATATGGTATTAAACATATACAATAATTATTTTAATTTACAAACTAGTTTGATTAAAACATCAGATTGCTTAATTTATCTCTGTGGTCATGGTTGACCTACAAACAGACATTTTTCTCGGGACCAGTTCAGATCAAAGTACAAGAAAAGGATAACTCCAGCTATTATCTGGTTCTTGCACTCAGAGAGTAGAAAGTAAAATTTCAATGGCATTTCCTGGGAGAATTAAGAACCTATGGTTTAAAATGACAATGTCTGCTGATAGAGGGCATGAAGGGCTTCATGAATATGTGAAAATCTCATTTTTGCAAAAAGTGGTCATTATGTGATTTTTGCACTCAGTCTTCAATTGTGGTATAAATAGTATTACATAACCATTACTAAAGATGAGAAAGTATGTGCTGTTTTAGCCCCACCAGTTGGAAATTGCTCAGGAGGCAGGGAGTCAGTTTAGGGGGGACGGGTGTGTAAAATGATTAGCAGAGGAGAATACAATTTTCATGTTTACCACACATGAATCCCTCAAACATGACTTTCCCCCTCACAACCCATTTTCGTACTGAAGTCTGGAGTTTATGCCATAATTAGGCCAGACCGGCAGAAGCTTCAATGCCAGAAAATAAGAACATTTACAAACAGATTTTACGAACAGATTTACGAACACAATACAAACAGATTTTAATTTGCTACACATTTTGTAAACAAAGGCCACACTTTTCACCGAGACTCAGACATTAAATGTTTTTCAATGAAATATAAATTCTGGAACAGGAGTGCTTTAAAAGTGTTTCACATTTTTCAACCCAAGCAGAAATCTTAAGCTCTCCTCAATGAACAAACCAATTTCCCTGTGTTCCCTCTGCTAATCGTTTTACACATCCCTCCCCCACAAACTGACTCGCCTCCTGAGACATTTCCAAGAAGGTACTAACCAGACCTCCTCCTACTCCTTACTCATAGCCTGAGAAACATTTTGAAATACTGTTTCCAACTTCCCTAAGTGGAATGTCTCCTGACTTTTGCCACACATAGCAAGGTAACCTCCTCAACTTATTATGTTTTACTTTTTAAAATTTCATTTAATATTTTTTTAAAAAAAATGTATGTATTTTAATTTCATTGTTTTTATTATACACCACACACACACATGCATGCGCACGCGCATGCACACACACACACACACACACACACACGGATAACTCAGAAACCTGATTTTGCTGAGAAAAAAATCTCAGAATAGACTATTTTCCATGTAAGGTATACTAGATAAGCCGAAAACCTACCTAATGCAGAAACAGAAAGGAAATTGTAGTACGATGTTATTAAAAATTCTGGGTAAGACGGAAAACAAATATTGTTTTAAAATTAAACATTGACTTTTAAGTGTGGCAACATTGTACCAAGAGACATTCAGAGCTGTGCTGGTCCATTCACTTTCTCAGCTAGCCTCATCGGAAAGTTGTATTTCCCATGCTATTTGTGTCATGTTTACCATGCTAATAATAGTTGCTTTTTAATTTTTGTGCAAAAGGCACTATTTATTTGTAATAGCACTGACCTGCACAAGCCCATGTGAAAGAAGGTGAGATGCAAAGAGTAATCCTTCCACATTTTTTGTAATGTGTGCTTTGGGTTCAGTGGTTCTAAATGTTTACGGTTGTTCAGTTCAATGTGTTGCAGGTGTGTTAATCAAGTGTTTACAATGTGCGGTGGCAAATTGAAAACATTAATTCTAGCTGAGAAAATCAGACCAATTGAAGACTTGACAAAGCAACACTTCTGTCAAGGTTTTGATAAAGAACTTTAAAGTTGGGAAAACTCAAGTGTATGACACCTTAAAAACCAAAACAAAATCAAGAATGAGTGGTTAAAAGAAGCTTTTTATAGATGGTTGCCACAATATTCATGAGGACCTAGATGAATAGCCAAAGCCTAAATCATTAAATGAATTTATCTGTTCCTATGAATATCGAAGAAAATAATATTTCTTTTACTTTTTATGGAGATTTTTGTTTCATTAGTCTTCCTGTTCCACTTCTGTGTCATTTTTTTTGTCTCTCCAAGGACATCTTTGTTTCTTTGAAATGTAGATTTAGGTGAGATAAAGTACTCATACAACCTATTTCATCTTGGAACGATTCCATTTTCTGAACGTTTTCTGAACTTTTTCAAACATTTTCTGTACTGAATAAACCTGAATAAACCAGAAATCTGTACAAGAAGAAAGAAAATGTTGGACCCAAGCTATTCCGGTTTAGACAGATTTTACTTTATTATTTGTATTATCTTGTTTATTATTTTTAAAAATTTTGTATTTATTTTGTACATTTCTAAACTAATAATGACGGCGAAGCCACCTAAAGCCAGGTCTCTTTATAAATCTAAGTAGACAAAGATGACTTCAGTAATTTGATCCTTAAATGGTAATTATATTACAAAACTGAATTTAAATGTGAATTCATGGAAAACAATGTTAGTGGTACATTTATTATACTCTGTGAGTCATGACCAAATTGATTTGTAGAAAATAATATGATGCATAAATGTATATTTTCCATTGTAATTCAAAGGCAGATATTATAATTTCAGGCTTTGGTGCTCTCACCCCTTAATCCATCCACTTATTCTGCAATGGGGTATGTTCATGCATTATTGGGAAATACAGCAGAAGCTGTGGATGCTTTTCACAAAGCATTGGGTGTACGGCGTGATGACACATTCAGTACAACAATGCTTGGCTATGTTGTTGAACAGCTAATGGAGGACACTCCTCCATTTAAAGGTATAGTATATGAATTTTTTCCTTCACAGAATGATAACAGAATATTTTAACTCCAGGATTATTAAATAGATTTATGCTTCTTTATTGCCAGGTGCTCCAGATGATGTCCCAAATTACAGTATTTCACCCACACAACCTATGGTGGTGAGTGTGGAAAAATCTGAGGCAGATAAAAGCATGTTTGCAGACAGTCAAGCAGAAAGTAATCTTGAAAGTGAAAATGGACACTCCAACACAATTGAAAGAGTTGCCTACTCATCCCGTTCTCCAATAATTGAAGTAGAAATGCATGATTCATCATCTGCACAAATAGAATGAAAGTTGCCTGACTTGTTTATTATTTTTCTTTGTATATCTTGATTATTTAGGTAAATAAGTGAAATAGATTACTTTCTCATCAATAATTGATTATCCACAAAATATTTTGAAGAAAAATGAAAGGTGCGTGTTATGTAAAGTAGATAAATTTTGTTCAGTTGTACAGAAAGTGCATATATCATGTTATAAAGTACAATGTGTTATTTTCTATAACGATATCTCACTCTTAAGTTTTAATATGAAACAGTAGTGAAATTTTACAAAATCTACATTTTAGTGTAATGTCACATACATGTCAATAATTGTAATGATTTAATTAAATAGTAGTAAACTATTATTGTAAATACATGAACATGAAATCAATCTATGTCATTTAAAAAAGAAAAGTACCAAAACCAAGGTGTCATATTAGGTACAGGAATTTTTATAAAACTTTGTATCCTATTGTTAATCTCTTTTGTCTTATTCAATGACTGACTATTGAGCATTATGTTCATTGATTTGGCTTGTTACTATGTGATTTAAAATTGAAATATTTTTCTTGTTTATATATTTCAGGATCAGTACATTAAATAAGATGCACTGAACATGTGATTTACATTTCTAATAATCAGAGGGTGTTTTCTGAAATAATGCATCAACTCAAAAATGAAAGTTTTCAATAGTCTTGACAAGTTTTACTTGTTTCACTGTAATTTTTGTTTTTCAATCTGAAAATGTGATGTTTATGTGTGAATGATATACGTATGCATGAATTTACAGGTCATCTAATTGTAAACATTCCTTAAGATTTCATGCAATATTTGTATAAATGTTTGTTATTTGTGATTGAAATGACATAAAATTCATATTTTGTACTTCTGTGTTGTATCTTTTGTTCTTGAACTATTTATTATCTATTTAGCTTAAGATATCAGAAGCAACTGTAGTTTCATGAGGGACTCCTCCATAGAATGGGTGTCCTGATAAGTCTGATGTTCAGTGTTCAGATACATGGCTCAGAACCAACACTATCTGCACCAGTTTTCATGTGTAAATTGAAATTTAAAATTGGGCATAATATCTGCATAAAATATATTGTATTTGTCAAATTTAAATATTTTTACATATTTTATGCTTATGATATTGAATTGTTTATACATTTTTTGAATGTAGTTAAATTTAACTGCACAAAAAACACGAAGTATTGCAGTTATGGAAATAACTGTTATATTTTAATGTGTGTTATTAAAATGAACATAAATGTTTTTAACTGTTGTTAATTTGAATGTCCGTAACAATGAACTTGTTCAAATTTTGTTTGACTTATCATTTTATCATACATCATTCATATAGGCTACTGTGATAATTATTTCCTGGGGTTTCTTACTCAGATTTTGCAGGAACTTTTGAGTCGGCCCTATAACAGATGATAAAGGGTTACCAGATCATACAACAACAAACAACCAGAGTTCAATTTCATGGAACTGTGAAATGTTAACTTGAGAGATCAATGCAATAATTTTCACAAATTACTCCATTGAAATTCACAAATTTCACAAATTACTCCATTTCTGGAAATTACTCCATTGAAAAATATACAGTGCAGTGTTTCACCTGCAGGGGGTCATTCATGGGTCTGCTTCAGTCTCCCCCCCAAAGCCAATGATACATATAAAAAAATATAGCTTCTAGTGTTATAATTTTCTACACTAAAGAAAGACATTTAATACATCAATTATTTATATTAAAATATCAAATACAAGACAACAAATGAAAGTACATTTTATATCCAGTATAAATGAAATTTTTTTTTATACGAAAACAATGGCAGGGCATCATGCCCCCTCCCATTCCCAGATTATTATAGGAGGGTTTACAGGAGATATGAAAAAAGAATACAATAACGTTTACAACTGAAAAAAGAGAGTCCAAAAGAGGATACTTTCTAAAAGAGCTCTTGTACTATTAAGAGTATGTCTGGTAACCCTAAGTTGGAGAAATGAGTGGTCGCTGTCTTCTAAGACTTGGCTGTTGCCAGCGATCAGGAGGGAGTCCAATATTGTAGGATTTAACTACAAATAAAAATATTTAATTTCATGATCATTAGCTATTCGTGATTATAAACGTTGAAAATATCAAAAGTTAAAGTAAAATTTAATTTACTTTCGCATTTTATTTTAGTAGTAATTTGTGTATAGCGTGCATTGCTTTGCCAAGATCTATTCTAAAACGACTTAGAGCGGTTTTTATTAAATACCTCGAAGTTTTTTAAATTCTCAAAACGAGCGGTATTTTACAGTAGGTTCATTGTTGACCTATCACACTGTATGTCGCAGCAGTTAGCCGAACTGTGATATGAGCGTTGACGTCTACATCTTGGGACGTTGACCAATCATATTGCCCCGTGACGTCACCAGTGCACTGTGCTAAGCTGCAAAGCATGAGAAAGCATACTCCGCCGGAATCAGATTGTGAAGATTCACGGAGTATGTTTCGTCGCAGCCGGGAAGCGAGTGTCGTTAAAAGCTGTTTATTGCTGCTTGTGTGATTTCGGAAGGCTATTCTTGGTGTGTATTGAAGTCCTTCGATCATTCTTTCGTACAGTTTAATGTTCGATTGCTCTTGCTTATAATTTTAAGTTCGTTTGGATTGATTTGTTGGGTGGAAAGCCCACGTGGATAACTTGCCATCTCTTCCTAATATGCTGTCGCTGCAACAGGTAAGGTAATATATCTATTAAAAATAAATTCTTACAATTTTTTCATGACGGCTACTGCGTGTTTCTCGCACTTCACTGACGAACGTAACCTCTTTTAACAATATTGTATCAAATGTCAGGTTACAGGATTACATTTTTCCGTGAACTGGAGTTAATTAATCATAAATTTGCCATGTCCATATTACATATTAAGCTGGCTTCATTGCTCGTTGTTTTAGAATTATATTTCACTACTGTCAAAGTGCTGTTATAAATGTCAGAATGTTTCGCATTCTAATTTTTCGGGATATGGTTCATTGATTGTATGGAAGAATTAAACGCTGTCGTATCTTTATCTGGTTGAATAATTCTACTACTTGAGAAGAAGTTATTGGCCTTCCCAATAAATCGAACGATATGGAATCTGTGAAAGTTGTCACAATTTGGGAAACTTGGTGAATAAAATTTGCTTCAAAAACTTGAACATTATAAATTAGCTAGGCAAGAGAGCGACATGATCGAAATTTATACTCACTGGGAGGTTAAAGTACACGTGTTGGGATGAAGCGCTACTATTGCAGGCTGCCTGCACCGCTACAGAACCTTCATCGATCCAACGTTGTTCCGTGGGCCTACCTGTTGCGTCACCAGATCGTCACGATGCTGCGAGGGCATGGAGGATTGACATTCGGAACAGATGTAATGTTCAGAAAGGAACCCTATTCTAGTTATTTCCATTTCGCTGGGTATGGGTTCTTGTCTTTTATCAGCAATCATATTCGTAACGCGCATTATGTCGCAACTGTATGTGATGCTTTAGGAGTTTGAAATAAACTAGGGGGAAAGTTGAATAGTAATTGAAATGTCGTCGTGTACTGCAATCTAATTGTTTTAAATAAAAGTAAAAAGGTGCGAACACTATTCGCAATTATTTATAAGAATTACCACTCGTGATTAGTACGTTAAGGGCTTCTTTAATAGTGGTTCTAAGATTTATCAGATTAGGTTCTTTGTTAGCTCTAACATGGTAGAAAATGACTCTTTTGGCGATTTCTGAATTTTATATTTTTGAAGTTGAAAGATTAGATCATTTTACTTACGGAAAAGGGAGCGAAAATTAGTGCTAAGTAACAATAACCTTGGCCGCCTGAAAGTATACATTGCAAATACATACCAATGTAACCGCTTTATACATTTAAATGAAATTGGCAAAATTTAAAAGTAGAATGATGCAGTATCAAGTGGTAACGTAATTCCGAAATAGTACAAAATGTGAAAATCTGTTTTAGCCTAAGATGTTAGTGCGAAAGTCAACGAAGAGCGTGAAGAGAAGGCCACAATGGCAGAAGATCCGGAGAAGTTATTTCTTATGGAGTTTTTGGTGGAGAGTGTGTATGTTCATAAACATGGTGGACAGATGATAGGTGCTACAGAGTGGATGATGTGCGGACCAACTGCTGTTTCGTTTCAATTCATGACGTTTCCCACCTTAGAGATACTAGAGACAGAATTTCCTGGCAAAGGATGCCCTGGTTCTGAGCCACAAATGTTCGAGAGCGGTAAATCGTGTTTGTTTTCCCTGCCCGAGAGAGTATTACGAAATGCCCCTGGGGAATTAATAATCAATGTGGAGGTTTCGAAGAACCTCCCAGCAGGTTGTTCACCCAGTATGTTGAAAGTAGGGGCAACTAAGATAGACTTTACAAACGAATTCAATTCGGTTGTTAGCGATATCTACAAAAATCCTAATAAAATTCCTGCAACAAAATCGCGAAAAGACAGTTATGCTCTTCGCCATCAAGGGGGTGTCGTGGGTCAGATTAAACTTTTCATTAGATTGTCATGTTTTGGTAAGTTGATTATCACCCAGTTCACATTGGCAAGTGGCAAAAGCTATTTATTTAAGGGTAACAAAGACACCCTTTACAAATGCCAGGAAGTGGATACAGAAACGCCTATTTCTGCACCGTGCGGAGCTGGCGTTGGCAGATTTTTCCCCCAAGCTACGGATTTACTGTCTGCTGTGGGGCAGCGCCTGGGAATTAGCCATGGTGGCCAGGGTGAACATGCAGGCATTGCAGTCGCCCCGAACACTTGCGCTGCAATGCATGCCATGGAGGCAGCAGAGGCCGGATTGCCTTGCGAGTGGTTTAGTGCATCCCGTGGTTCTCCGGCTCCAAAATGTGGACCAGGAAAAGGTCCTGCATGTTTTAAGATAACGAAGGGCCAGCACGGTGACCAACCTCCAGAACCTCTTAGCTCTCTGCAAAACCCTCAGTGTGCAACAACAGTGGACGACGCCTACGTCTTGCGTGTAGGCAAACGATGTACAAAAGGCTGTGATGAAAAGGAACAGCTTGAATTAGAATTAAGGGCGCCACCCCAACGTTATAAGGACACCAAAGAAACTCAATGGGAAGAGTTGGGTGAAGAAGGAAAGGGCAAGAAAGGAAAGAAAGGGAAAGGAAAGAAGGGGAAGGGAAAGAAAGGGAAGAAGAAGAAATAGGTTGGTTGCAGGAAGTACGAAGTAGGTGTTGGTAGATTGTGTGGAGCCTCTAGTAATGTACCGTTGTGTAGACCTGGCATAATAAAAACACTTGTTCATTAGCTGATAATCAAAAGTATGTTCTGTGTGTGAATGAATGACTGGATGAATGATCTGCCAACCCACTTGAGGTATTTGTTTTTGCGAACTTCCAACCATCCATGGCATTGCAATTAAACATTTAGAAATGTTTCTTCTAATGGCAAAATTCAAGGAGGAAAATCATGTTAAGTGCGGGTTTGTTTTTATAATCCACACACACGTGTTAAATCGGCTTGCTTTAAAGAAGTGAACAAGATTAACTTCCAGCAAATTTGAAGCAAATGTGTACTATTTTATTGGAGTATAAGAAGAGTACTTTTATAGAAAGGTTTTAGATGTGGCCAGGAAGATTGCTTACTACTATGTTATTCTAATAACATTTTTAGAATTTATCCGATGTGTACACCCGTGGCTCTCGTGCTATTTCTACACAATTTTCTGTATTTATATGGTGTGGCCGTTTTTATTTCTACAAGCACCGGGAAGATAAATTTGAATATAACATTTCTGAAAGTTGGAATAAAAATGTTCTCGTAATGTTGATGAATCTTGAATTTACATGTCCTCGATTGAAAGATCTAATAAAGGAGCTATACCTAAAGCCAGTGTATTATTCTTTGTAATGGAAGTGTTGTCTTTAGACTAGAAAGAGAAGTCAAATTTGTTACTTGAACATTGGCATTCAGAGCAAGTCCAATTTAGTATTTAGTCCAGATTTTTGGGCAAATTGCATATTTTTCACATTTTCAGAAGGTGGTGAACATGTTATCCTTCGTAAGACACTTCTTGACAAAAAAATTTAACTCTGAAAGTGTATATAACCCCTTGTTCTGAAGAAATGAAGGGGGGGGAGAAAAAGCTTGCAAATTTTGTGATTTGGAGGCAAAGTTTAGGGAAGAAAGAAAAATGTATTCAGCCTATTAAATATGAAGTGAAATATTTGTCAAAGTTCGAATGGAATGTATTATTATTTATTATTACTATTATTATTATTTATTATTATTACTAAAGGTAACCGGTCAAAAATAACAGGATGAAATCAACCTCCCATGTTAATTCATCATTGTGAATAGAAAACAGAGTATTTAATACTAAATTTAAGGTGTTTCCATTTCAACTTTTCCTTTAGATGTTTAGGCACTAAAAAATCATCTTTTAGGCGCCTGAAAAGGCTAAGAATAAGTAGAAAAAAGGCACTATCATAAGTTACATACACAATAAAATGGAAAAATTGTAATTTTTGTCTATTTTATTTTGTAAACTTAAATGCATAAAACCAGTTCGTACATTTTAATGTAAAACTAGATTTACATGTTTACAACTCTTCTACATTTTATTCTTAATAGTTTCCATTAACTAGTAATATTTGGATATTACCAGTAACTTTTCAAGGATCATAATTCCAAATTTGCGACGACTGGGAGACAAAATCAGTTTGGATGCGGAGAAGGATATCTGAATCGTGTGACTGGCATATATTTTAGCAGCCCAACATTAGTAACACTGAAACCTTCTGAGAATTTATATTTATTTTCACTTAAAATTTCACTGCTCTCGGTGTATTGTCAGTAAACCATGATCTCAGCTCATGGCTGATATTTATGAACTAGGGAAATTGTGAAAAATCAGTTGGTATACTTACAGAAATTCGCTCATAATTTGCAATATCAAGACGAGAATTGAAGGTTTCATAATGAATGATCACGTTGGGCCATCGCAGATTTTCCGATATCTTAACATTGTATATAAATATAATAAATAAAAGGCAGAAAAGTTCTAAAAAAGGCATTTATGTTAAAATAAGCAAAAATAAGCATTATAAAACCTCGTCATGTCATTATATCATGATTCGTGCACATATCAGCCTTTAAATGAGTTCACTAGAAAAAAATAGGCATTTCCCTAAACATCCGATGTCTACTTCTTAGTAACAGGTTCTCAAACTGGTAACCAATCCTCTAGGGGACAGAGATACTAGTTTCAGGAGACCCCTGAAAGTCACCTGGTGACATTTTGGGCCATTTGTTATTATTGCAACTTCCCATGAATGAATCTAATTTAGTACCTCTTAGATGTTACAGTCGTTTAGGCACAGTGTTCTTTGAACTCGGCAGCGTGTATATCGAAGGACCACTGTGTTCCTAGACATTGCACGTATATGCGTTCAGTTAGTCTATTCCTTTGCCACAAGAAGAGGGAGCTCATGGGGAAAAGTCCACCGCTGTTGGAGTATTCGTATTTTATCATTTCATAATTAGTTTTTATAAAATAAGTTTGTTATATATGTTCTTCATAATCTGTATTTTTGTAGGATTGTACTAATCGATAGTGGATTTACTTGAAGCTGACAATGCCTTTACAGACTGTGAAATGGGATTGCGCGCCCCGAAAACCACCGCAAGACGTCATTCCAATAACAGTTTCATAACCTTCCCTTCGGCTTTTAATTTATTGGTCATGGAGACGTTCCGTCAGAAATAAATTCTTTGGCCATTCATCCTACGAGCAGATTCATAAATATCTTGTAGTTCACACATTTATTATAATTTCAAAAATGCGAGGATTCGAGGTCACATTGCCCCCATCGTCAGGCTAAAACAACTATAAAGTACAGTATTGAAGAAAAATGTATTGTGCTAGCTTGAGGAGACAAATTGTTCTCGAACGTCGTATTTTTGAAATGATAAATGTTAAACTGGAAAAATTTTTATTCATGAATCTGTTCGTTGGATGAATGGCCAAAGAATTTTTATCTAATTGAAAGTGACGAATAAGAATGTTTAATAATTCTATTAGAAATATTTTCAGTGAGCATATCGTTGAATCATTAACAAGAGGTGCTACAGAATGGCAGACTTTCTCGCATAAAGTTTTCCAATTTCCTTGGTATGGTCTTGGTATGGTCTGATAAGGTCTTGCTCCATTCACTGGCTAGCTGCCATCTATAGTCTCCCAGTTTATCATTTTTTTGACATTTTCTCAACTTTTTGCTTTCCTAGTAGTATAACTGGATTATTACTTAAAGAATATTAAAGAAGAGTAAAACCTCGTCCTAATTTCGTTGAAAAATTTGAAGCCGTTTAAAAAAATGGCGATTAAGCATTACTGTGAATGCGAAATTTGAAGTTCTTTTCCACAGGAATCTATTGAGTTTTCGAAAACTTAATTTGAAGCACTTCCACTCACAAATGTAAAAATGAAAACAAATCGATGGAAATGCCCATATTAACGGCGTGAGAGATGATGAAAAAAATACATTTGTATAATTTTTGAAAAAAATGAATACACCGAAATTGTCATATTCAACAATGCAATTAGCACAATCTATTGAAAAAAATTGTAGCCATTTTTGAGAAAATAGCGTTTGAGCGTTTCTGATAATGCGGAATTTTTAGTTCATTTTTACAGACAACTGTTCAGATTTCGAGAAACTTTGACATTTAAAGCACAAGTACTCATAAATATAATAATGTGGAGAAATCTCCTTTATACTACCGACGTGAGGGAGAAGTAAAAAAAAATTACATTTGTTGTTTTAAACAATTTTACAAATTACATTTAAAGAAAAATCTGTCTTCAATTTTGTAGTTGTAGGAAGACGCCGAAAAAATCAAACTTTTGTACTTTTGGAAAATCGTGGAAATCGGACCTATGTCACCTATGCAAGTGTATTTTGCTCTATTCTTACAAGAAATTTAAAGAAAAAATTTGGAGCAGTTTTTGAGAAAAGTTTGAAAATGTCCAGAGGTCTTCATGAAAAGGACCCCAATTTTTCAAGAATGTTTTTCAAAATTTCAAAGCTTTAACTAGAGGCGAACGGGCAGGGGTTTCTTAAATTTTGAAAAAAATCCTACGTATGGTTTAGACGCTAGTGGTGTTCACTAGTGCCCAGCATTCGAGCATTTTACTCGAGTACGGTAGCTGCACCTATGAGATTTTCTTTTGGCCGCTGGATGTCACCGAGGTGCGGGGAACAGTGACTCGTTAGTGTCTGATACTCGGTTGTGTGTGCTGTATTCGAAACCTTCCCGAAGTGCTACTTGGCGTACAGTGATGAGAGAGTAAAGAGAAAAATATGATAGAAAACAAACGTCCCAGCAGTGAATACAAGCTAAAGAAAAAAGATGCGAGAAGTGAACTTTGGAAACAATTTTATTAGCTGTTGGATTTATTAGCTGTTGGTTTTATTAGTTGTTGGTTTCATTTGCTAAGACAAGAGAAACTCATTGAGACCATAGCTATTGTGTCATATTTTATTGATCCCCAACGCCAAAGTGTGTATGAATCCTAAAGTATCAAATATTGTAAAATGTTATTGGCATGCATCTACTTCGTATTATTTTGTAGCCCAAGAGTTTTTGGATTTTATACATAGTATTTGCGCAGGCCGTGAGCGCGACACGAAATGTGTATTGCAGGGACCGAATACCGAAATAATTGCGGTAAAGGTATTTATACCGGTATAGAAATACCTTTACCTCTATTGTACCTTAATTCAAAATACCTTTACAAATACCGGTATAAGACGTCAAATACCGGTATTTTTAGAGGTATTTTACCCTTATCCGTCGTCTATACCGGTAAAATACCTCTAAAGGTATTATACCGGTATTGACATCAAAATACCGGTATTTTCATAAGAAAATACCGGTATTTTAGTAGAATCATACAGGTATTTGCAGGAAATTGTGATTTTTTTTCCGCTGAGATGCTTCAGAGGAAAAATTATTTACAAAGCAGTTTCTGACCGGGAGGTCCTAGGGTTCGAGTCCCGAGGGTGACGAATTTTCGACAATAGGCATATTCTAGCTAGGTCGAGTTCTGCCGTTGACTGGGAAATAATTCTAGAGGTCGGATTTCCTGAACAGTAGTTTTCTTTGGTTTCTCTGGTCAGTACCTTCACGTAGAGAGTAGTTTTTGATAACGATTCCTCAATCATATGCAAAGCGCCCAGTACTTGAAAACTTTCCTCTTTCGCTCTAAAACACTTCCGCCGTAGCGTTAGAACAGATGTCCTGGCGGGCCCGCAACATGAAGGGAAACTCCCTTCGCCATGTACCTTTAGGCATGCGGTTGCTTCCGCTCGGCCCCCGCGCCGAGGAGAGGAAGGGTCACGCCGTCTCAGGACGTCATCCCGCACGCGGAAAAGGTGCGCCATGACGTCTCCAGATGGCATCCCACAGGTTCAAGTTAAAAGCCCTGGTACATCCATGGACGCCATCCCATGTTGAAGGGTTAAAGTAAGAGATTCTGGTGGCTTCCGACCATTTTGAGGTCTAAATACCGACTAAAGTAATTCTTATTCCTTGTGAACAGTCGGTACTTTGTCATGAGTTTAGTAATTTTTTTTCACGTGGTGTTTCCAAAGAAAATATGGGAAGAAAAACTACAAATATTGTTTATAAATTTTATAAGTATGATAGTTCGAAGAACACCTCGCAGTGCGTGTTTTATTTATGTTAGTAGCAAAGGAGTCATTTACTGTTTATTTAGAGGAAAAGGTACGTACACTTTATTACTATTATTAACAAGGGTGTATAAAGAGAGAGGCATTTCCAAAACTTAGGTTTTAGAAAGCATTGCCTCATACTTCCTATTTGGGTCCCGATGGGTTGGAGTTCCTTGGGCCTGCGGATTTTCCCCGGCCGCTCGAGAGAAACAATGCCCAGCTCTCCCAGGTATTTTGTCTAATCCTCACTTGCAATATTTAAAGCAATAACGAGTCAATTTCCTAAAGTTGTTACAACTACGTATTATAGAGAATCAGTCGGTTACTTAGCTACTGACCACGAAATAGACATGAAAGTGTTCTTTCTGTTTGTGAAACATTTTGCTTAACGCTATTTACTGTTCAATTAGAGAGAAATATTATTCCACATCGAATAATTCTGAGCCGTGGAAATGGAGACATCTCTTAGTGACATTACCAAGCGTCCGAGAAAACTAAAGGGAAAAAACAAAGGTAAAAAATATCACGAAACAATATCACAAACCTTAAGGTAAGGAAGCCTGAAATATTTTTTAAACAGATCTTTGTATATTGAAACAAACTCTAATTTTATTTTTAAATTAAATATCTCCTCTGCCCTTCTAATATAATAAAATATTAATTCAACGTAACCCGTTCCAAATTTATAAAAGAATATGGGCGCCAGGAAAAGATAACGTTAATTCAATTATTAAAATTAATCTTAAACTGCTATTCCTAATCAATTAATATCAGACTAACTGGGTCGATGGGTCTTATAAGAAATAATCGCTATTGACTACTAATAGCCGATTATTCGATCTGCCATCTGTACAGAGTGGCCGAGGAATCTGAAAAGCAAATATACATTTCTAGCTATTCATTTGCTGGAATTGGCTAAATGAAAATCATCTTTTCTATTCACAGAAACTTTTAAGTTTATTCAATGTTCATTGGTAACAATACGGAACGTACTTTCGGTCATGACCAGTCTCAAACCTTATATTTCAGTACCCGTCTTCGCGCGCTCTTGACCGATGTCGCCGCGTAGAACCATTTTCAATCTTTCCCGGTGTCGATGGCTCCAGGTTCAAATACCATCTTCTTTTCTTCCGTTCTGGCACAAGTGTACTCAAGTCACTGATCCTCACCGCCTCATAAGTTGATAAGGCTTAATTTTCCTTTTAAAAGTTCCCAGTTCTTTCTACGCGTATACTTAAAATATTAAAGTTCAGCAAACTATTATCTGCATCAAATACTCCCAGTCCTGTTGCCGACAAATTCACCTAAGTTCACAATTCTAGCTGCTGCACTCGAAATATTTCCAAGTCCCAATTTCCGCACATTACATCAATATTCTAAGTCCGACAATCATACGCTCCAAAGTAGATGTTCACAATTCCCAAACTCCCAACATCAATTATCTACACACGATCCGCACAGCACCACGGCATAAGTCGGAATGAATCTACTCTTGAATGAATCTCCAAATGATATCTACTCTTTTTACTCTCTACACTCTCAAAGCCGACCTTGTGAAAGCCTTCACACACGTAAACAATAATTTAGATCAACATATCCGAAGGTTGGAAGAGGTCGTTCTCTACACAGACGGTTGGGTACAAGTCGGCAACAAAGCGAATAATACCAACCGTACACCCGTGACTGTACAAAAGATACAGGCACCGCATCCAGTCACAACTCAAAACAAATTTAGTGTTTTAGATTATGAAACAGATTTTCCTCGCCTTCCTGATCCTCACCACCCTTCTCTACCATCGACAAATTCATGCACAAACTAACGCAAACAGGCTAGGAAGCGCATCAAAACCAAAACACGTGAAGCTGCGCATTCTAGCTCACTTGAAAACAAAAACATTCCTACTGAGCCTAAAAAACAGGTACTTATTTTAGCTGACAGTCATGGTCGCCATCTGTCCTCCATTCTCAGTAGGAAGTTACCCTCCAATTTCTCTGTCTCATCTATTTTTAAACCTAACGGGATGTTTGCAGATGTGACTGCAGAGTTGGACACCCACACGAAGACACTGACCAATCAGGACAGTCATTATCATAGGAGGGCAGAATGACATTAACTTGGGCGGTAACTTTACACCTGAACAACATGTTAAATTACAATGTGCCGCCCAAAATACTAACATTGTAGTCTCGACTCTGCCCTTCTGGTACAACAGACCAACACTATGCAGCGAGATTAAGCACGCAAACCAACAATTTAACTGCAGCTGAGAGAAACAAATGTCACACTTTTTGAAATTAATTTCCTCTCGGCAAAACACTTCACCCGGCATGGTCTTCACATGAACCTTGCTGGAAAACATGCAGTCGGTAACAAGCTTGCACAATACATCAACTCCAGTCCTACGCAGTCTCCTGCCAAAAATCCATCCCTTTCACCTTCCTTACGTTCTCCACCCACTACCCTTATTTCGAACCCTGTTGCCTCTTCCTCTGAACCTACTCCCGTTTCTCCCATTCCCACTACCAATTCATCTACACCTGATGCCCAATCTTCCTCACAACCTGTCACTGCCGGGACACACTACAACCTTCGACCACGCACTCGAGGTAAAAATGGAGTAAATATATAGCAACTACAGTCAGATGCAGCAGAAAAACCTTCGTGTAGGTACTTACAAAAAAAAAACAAAACATTCTTCACCATAATGTTCAATCCCTTTCAAATAAAACTGAGTTTATCGAGGCAGCTCTACAGAGCGATCTAAATCAAACGAACGTTCTTTGCTTTAGAGAACATTGGTTATCTCCTAAAGAACTTAGCATTTTCCAAATTCCAAACTTTTACCTCGCAGGCTTTTATTGCAGAGAGAGAATCGCATAAAGGTCCTACGTATGGGGGTTCCTGTATTTACGTTAGAAATGATATTGATTCTATCCCCTTGGCGGAATTAAATGTGTATTCCATTGAAAATATTTTCGAAATTTCTGTTGTACATCTTACTTCACTAAAAGTGATAATACTTTGCATCTACAGACCTCCAACAAAGAGAACTGCAGATTATATTTTGTTCTTAGAAAACCTGGAGATAACACTTAACAAAGTCAGCAATCGCTCTTTTGAATCCATTGTTGTATGCGGAGATTTAAACATTGATTTTCTGGTCGAATCTTGCGAGAAAGTAAAGTTTCGCAATTTAATTAATTCCTTCAATTTAGACATTACTATTAATGTACCTACACGGATCACACAAAATTCGATGAAGGCATTTGATCAAATTATAATTAACAAAACTACTACTCGATATGAAGTTGAAACAAAAGATTTAGGATACAGTGACCACGATGCACAAATTCTTACCATTATAAGAAATGCGATCACTGACACAATAAATAATACACGTATGACTAGATTGTTTACAAAAAGTAAAATAAAATTATTCATTGATTACTTGATGCAGGAGTCATGGGAAGCGGTTTATAATACTGTTGATACAAACGACAAATATAATTTTTTTTTTCAACTCTTTCATTTCATTTTAACACTTGCTTTCTTCTTCTTCAAAAAAGAAAAATATTTCACGGAAAAGCAATTCTTGGATAACACAAGGGATTAGGACATCTTGTAAAAACAAGCTAATTCTTTCTTTCATTTCTAAACGTCATAACGTATCTCAAGATTTTCTTATCAATTTTAAAAAGTACAAAACATTGTTGCGAAAAGTCATAAGGCAGGCTAAATGAAAAACGATCAGGATATTTTGAACTCAAATAATAAAACAAAAGCAATGTGGAGTATAATAAAAAATACCAAATCAACTAGAAACCCAGTAGAGAATGTTTTAAAATATAACGATATAAATGTGAACGATCCGGCAACAGTGGCTAGTCTCTTTAACCAATACTTTTCCAGAATTTCGGCCGATCTCACTAAGGGTCTTCAGGCACAAAATTCAAAAACAGACAGTTCATCCAAAATTTTAGACACGATGTTCGTTTCCGAAACTTCTTCCTATGAAATTCTCAAAATAATCGGTAAACTAAAAAACAAATATTCGTTCGGTTTAGATGAACGGTTCTCTTTGCGGATGATACGAACATCCTTTGCAATAAAGAAACCGTAAATAGCACAATATCAGATTTTCAAATTGGTTCCAAAATAACAAATTAATAGTAAACGAAAAGAAAACGGTTTTAATGCAGTTTTCCATTTTAAATAAACAATTCTGTGCTCCATTGAAAATGAACGGTGTACCATTGACTGATGTTAAGGCAACAAAATTTTGTAGGTCTCTCAATTCAGTCGAACCTTAAATGGAACGTCCATTTAAATGAATTGAACACAGAATTAAGTTCATTATGCTAGGCGTTCAGAATTCTTGCAAATTCAGTCAGCCTTCATACTGCTGGTTGTGTATATTTCGCTGATGTTCATTCCCGCCTGAGATATGGCATAATATTCTGGGGAAATACATCTTATAGCTCCCAGACTTTTAGATTACAAAAACGAATTGTAAGAATAATAACCAAATCCCACCCACGTGATTCATGTAAGCCTCTCTTCATTAATCTAGGAATTTTACCATTACCTTGTCTGTTTATTTACGAATCAGTTGCTTTTGTCAAAAATGACTTGCTTAAGGGCGGGAATATATTTTCAGAAAATGCCGATGTCTATTACTATAACACTCGACGTAGAAATCATATTCATCAGGTGACAGTATCAACAGCTCATTACAAAAAATTCACATACAATAGATGTACATAATTTTACAACACTTTGTCAGATGACATTAAACGATTAAATTCAATAGAAAAGTTTAAATCCCAAGTGAAATCGTTTCTGCTGCATAACTGTTTCTATACAATTAGAGACTATACTGAGCATCACAAGAAAAGTAACAGTAATTTTAACAATGATACATAATGCATTATTTACTATTTGGACTGTATAAATGTGTATAAACAACCTGTAACAAGTATTGTACTTCAGCCTCCGGGTCAATGACCCCCATTTCAATGAGGTTTTTCGTCCAGTTTCCCTGATCCATTGAGCAAATGCTGAGATGGCCCCTTGTTTTGCATCTGGACATAAATGTAACTTCATTTTCTGTGCACGTCTTCTAGAATTCAGTGGGAAATAAAATTATTCAAATTATCGTTTCCATGTTGTCGCGGCAGGAAGGTCAACATGATAGACAAAATGTATTGCTTATTTATCCTTTAAATAGATTTTATTTCATGGGAGTTTTTTTTTCTTTTTTTTTTTTTTTTTTTCAGAATTTAAGTAGTATATGACAGTGTAGGGATCACAGAATTTTGAAAATGTGCACACAATTCACTTTTCCTCATCGTACGTCATTCGCAGTTTTAACTGTTTTTTGACGTAAAATAAATAAATAAATCCATATTCCCCTCTTTCAGCCCTTCAAAACTCAGTCCATCTTTGTTTTTTGTCAGAAAAAATTCCATGCCTAGCCAATCCCTCACTTACAAATTCAACTAGCCGCGCCCTAGACTGCTGAACGGGAATGGGGCTCACGAGAATCTCGTGCAACGAGAACGCATTCTCGAGAGCGAGACTACTCGATAAACTCTTAGCCAGGGCGATCAGACGGAGGGCCCAGCCAACGGTCTTTCGCAGACATCAACACGAGCTCGTTCGCTGACCTTGGACCTCACGTCCGGGCGCAGAGCTTGGCAACATGTGATACAGTGTTGAAAATTTATCGAATTTCTCACATTTACCGCTTATCACGATAACAATAGCCAATTCACCAGGGACCGAAAAGGTTTGAAAACATGAATACCGGTAAAATACCGGTATTTTTTCATACCTTTTTCAAATACCTTTATTCATTTTACCGGTAAAATACCCCTATATAACGTCTATACCGGTATGGCCGTCCATAAAGGTTATAACTTACAATCCACATATGTTGACAAAACAAGTTACTTTAGTTAATCTCACAAAATATTTATTAATTAAATATTCCATAATTGTTATTTGTTCAAATTATTTTGTGTATATATATATATATATATATATATATATATATATATATATATATATATATATATATACATTGACACCAGACAGACAAAACTGCATTCAGTCTCTCTCCTATCTCGTCCGAACTGGGAATCATTCTCGTTGTCCGAAGAAGGGACAAGGGTCGTGGAGGGGGAAGCGCCCAGCCAAGGCCAAGGGAGTACACTGGCGAAAGAATCTTTCTCTGCGGGAGGCAACAAGACTACGAGATTCTCGTATCTCGTAGGGACAGTATTCTCGTAAGCAGTCCAAGCCGGCCGAGGATCGGAAGAGACTCTTGATTAAAACTGCTTAGTGTAGAGCAACGATTTCTTTCTAATTAATTGATTTAAAATAAATACAATAAATGCTCTCTAGCGTAATAATGAAACGTTTCCTTTTACTTTCATTATATTGAAGTATTACATATCGTCGTACACAAGAAAAGTAATAAATAAATAAAAAAATAAAAGGAGATGGCTCACAGCAACAACTGTATTAAAGTCAATTATTATTGTAAATATTTTGTGTTGAGGTGTTTACGTTTTGCATACTTTGTATGTAAATGAAAACCTCACATAATTTAAACTTCGTTAGAATTGAAATGTGAAATAATTATAGATTCCATTGAAGAGAACCTTTTCGTAGTGTCCTTCATCTAGCTGTCTCCCATCTGACATGAGAGATGACCTAAGCCTATCTTCGTATTTCGTACGTGGAGAGGCTGTCAACGTATGCGGCGCGGCGTAGTTGTAGGACCGTTTCTTCCCGTCCCCTCCTTCGGCGAAAATGACTGAGAACTACGACACCTTGAGATGATCCCGAACGCTCAGGTTTTCAGGCCCAATTTTGTTCATTGTTAAAAAAATGTTCTTTTACTTTATTTCACAATTTAATCTCAATTATACATTAATAAATAGGGCTAAATTAAAATGTTATTTTCCTAGTTTATATTAAGGGTTGAATATATTTTGACATTATTTACAGCGAACATTGAGAAAATTTGTATTAAAAGTTAATTACTGCTACGATTACTATTACTGCTATGACTACTATTATTGCTATGACTACTATTATTGCTATGACTACTATTATTGCTATGACTACTATTATTGCTATGACTACTATTATTGCTATGACTACTATTATTGCTATGACTACTATTATTGCTATGACTACTATTATTGCTATGACTACTATTATTGCTATGACTACTATTATTGCTATGACCACTATTATTGCTATGACCACTATTATTGCTATGACCACTATTATTGCTATGACCACTATTATTGCTATGACCGCTATTATTGCTATGACCGCTATTATTGCTATGACCGCTATTATTGCTATGACCGCTATTATTGCTATGACCGCTATTATTGCTATGACCGCTATTATTGCTATGACCGCTATTATTGCTATGACCGCTATTATTGCTATGACCGCTATTATCGCTATGACCGCTATTATCGCTATGACCGCTATTATCGCTATGACCGCTATTATCGCTATGACCGCTATTATCGCTATGACCGCTATTATCGCTATGACCGCTATTATCGCTATGACCGCTATTATCGCTATGACCGCTATTATCGCTATGACCGCTATTATCGCTATGACCGCTATTATCGCTATGACTGCTATTATCGCTATGACTGCTATTATCGCTATGACTGCTATTATCGCTATGACTGCTATTATCGCTATGACTGCTATTATCGCTATGACTGCTATTATCGCTATGACTGCTATTATCGCTATGACTGCTATTATCGCTATGACTGCTATTATCGCTATGACTGCTATTATCGCTATGACTGCTATTATCGCTATGACTGCTATTATCGCTATGACTGCTATTATCGCTATGACTGCTATTATCGCTATGACTGCTATTATCGCTATGACTGCTATTATCACTATGACTGCTATTATCGCTATGACTGCTATTACTATGACTATGACTGCTATGACTATGACTATGACTGCTAGGACTATGACTATGACTGCTAGGACTATGACTATGACTGCTATGACTATGACTATGACTGCTATGACTATGACTGCTATGACTATGACTGCTATGACTATGACTATGACTGCTATGACTATGACTGCTATGACTATGACTGCTATGACTATGACTACTAACGAAGACAAAGGCAGGTGGACAGCCAGATTCATCCCCACAGTTGAGCCCTGGACAACATAAAAACACGGCGAGACAGATTTCCATCTTACCCAATTTCTCACGGGACATGGACACTTCCGAGCCTACCTACACCGGATGTCTAAAGTGGACAGACCAGACTGCACGTACTGCGGCCACGCTAAGGACGACGCCCAGCACACATTCTTCGAATGCGAGAGTTGGCGCGAGGTACAATCAAAGCTAGGAGACATCAACAGACAGACAACGTAGTGGACAAGATGTTAAACAGCCGTGAAAATTGGATAACGATCGCAGACTACGTGACACGGATCTTGAGACAGAACAAAAACAAGAAAACAATTTACAACGTGACTAACCGTAGAACAAACTAGACCTACCAAACAAAACCGACGACACAAGACAAAATACGCGTGACAAACTACAAAAGGCAGAAGAGAAGCCTATAGGCCAAAACACGGCCCACTCTGAAATGCTGAAGAAGCGATACCGGAGTGGACAAGACCAAGAAGAAACGGGGTTTGTGTTTTTTAGTGGGTGCGAGCCTCACACTACCTAGAGAAATGGCCACTCGGCTCCCTAGGTGTTCTGTAGAGATTTTTCACACCATCCCCAGGAAAAAATACTATATTATTATTATTATTATTATTACTATTATTATTATTATTATTATTATTATTATTATTATTATTAAGGAAACTGGGCTATTATTTTCGCGAATGTTAGTGATACCGTCAAATTTAACCAAAGAATCGTATTTAGTGATAAGCACAGTCGTGCACGAAGGAAGTTTGGTATGTGTGGGAAGACTAATTTATAGGGAAGAAGACTCGTTTCTCCATTCTTTATTGCTACTCAGAGTATACTAATAGAGACGGCACTCAGTGTTAATCCCAACGCTCTTATTCAAATTTCTAATTTTCATGGAGGGGGAAGCAGCCATCTTAGATCCAGTTTGAGCCAATAGCGTCGAAGGGCGTTCTACCAATGGAGGTGGCGTGTAATGACGACCGGGAAATTTAAAATAAAGTTCTTTTCAAAATGGCGTCAAATTAATTCATTATTTTTATGTGAAATAAA
>BLKR01000478.1:0-17500 GCA_011170035.1 Teleogryllus occipitalis | reverse complement strand
CTATTTAGAAGTAGGTCATTGTTATGTTTATTGATAATTTTCAAAGGTCTTGCAAACATCAGGATTAATAAATATTACCCACGTATTAAAATATTCAAAAATTCTTAAAATTCAATGAAACTTCTTTGTATTACCCCTACGTGAAGATAAATCTTAATAATATCGAAATAAATAAAAGCCATTTGCATTTAACGATACGTTTCCCAGACATAACTTTCTCTATCTTTCTTGTAAAATTTAATTATATACTGCGCCACTCTTGTATCATTCTTCTACCAACATCTATTTGTGACCGCAGTGTTTTTTTGATACGTTCGAAGATACAGGAGCTGTTTTTAACTTTAGTATTGGTTGCGAAAACAATATAGTATGTAAACTACATTTGCATTTTATTGCAATATGTCGTCTAGAAGCACTTTGCACAATAACCTCTCACTCAAAATGAAACTCGTCCGATGGAAGTTTAACGTCGATGTCTCAAAACATTACGGGAACGGCTTCCAGCCACGCTAGTAAGGGCCACTCGAGTATGCGGGACTCGAATATTGGGTACTCGGGTCCGGGATGTTCGAACGAGTACGAGCGAGTAATATCGCGAAGATGCAATGCTGTAGTGTTCACGAACGGACGTTTTGAAGAAAAAAAAAACTTTTTCGTTATCAGGGTACCCTCAAAACGTGTATTTCAGTTGAAATCTCGAAATCGATTTTCCGCAGCATTACATAACTCTCTGTACTACGTATATTACTCCGTATATACATATGTATACGAGAAAGTAAAAATCCTCAGTTTCTATTGCCCTTAAATTCAAACTAAGATCCCATGTTGGGGACACAGGTAACTTATCATTAGGGAACGGAATTTATTGTAATAAAAAATGCAAAATATGTACATATATATGTTCTTATTTTTTCCAAAACCTGTAAGAAAAAGTAGAAAATGTGTCAAAGAAAAATTCATTGTTTTTAAAATTGTTCTCTACAAGCATTTTCTGTCTATAGAACGTCGCCGATCAGTTCTTAGGGATTTGGAGTGGCTGAAAGGTTCGATCTCTACTGAAGTAATTTGTACACTAGACTTAACAACATATAAGAATGTTATTCGTAATATAAAATATGTTCATAGTATACTACAATGCTTGAGAGGAGCCGGTGTACAAGTGAATAGTAGTAATATGGATCCCAGGAGAGGTGGTTAAAGAGTATATATCCCGCCCTCCAAGTTGAACAACGCGGTAAAACAATTTTCTGTAAAAAATGTTTATTTTTCGATCGAGTAACGAATTTGCTGTTTGAAACATGAGCAAGCACGTGGTTGAAATTACTTTTGTTCATTAAAGGCCGCTCATCCTTGACTCGTAAGTACGCAGTAAGCGGAGAGGGAGAGGGGTATGTTTGACAATTCATGGCGGAGATATGGCGGTAATACAAGCGCAACAGCATTACATATGATTTGTAAGAATGATTCAGTTACAAATATTGCAAATGCGCATCTGAAATGATCAGTTTCGACGTGTAAATATATTAAAATGTAACGAAGTATATAATAATTGTGTCGTAATAGGTAAAATATGTAATTATAAGAAAATGTGTAAAAATTTGTAAAATCAAAATAGTTCTAATTCATTCAGAATGTCTTGTAAACTCTAGAAAATGTAATTGAATGCGGGTATCTAGTTCCTGTAAAATCATGTAATTACATGGAAATCAGTTCCATATTGATCATGATCAGTATTTACTATTGCATATGTGAAACTGGTGGTGCTACAGAATGGCAGGGGTCTTATTCGACGCGTCTGTCTCCAGGTGGGAACTTAATTTTTCGGATCCGGCCAGAAGATTCTGAGAAATTTCCAAATATGAATTTTTGTGTTTTAGCGCTGCGATTTTAGTGACTGTACCGGAAATTAAATTACTTTACTACTCACCAAACTCAGATGTGCTCGGATACGAAGTAGCAACGGGAAACCACTTGACCGCTTGCTGCCAAGGAGGTTCTTTCCTGACTCGTCTGAAGCCGAAGAATCGTTCCTTGCTATTTCCGGTGTTTTTGTGTGATTTTTAACGGTGAAGTGTTAGTGATTTTTCGTTGTTGAAGAGCACCAGAAGAATAGTTTCTGAAGCTCTTGAGACTAACATAAAGAGGCAGGTGTTGAATCTGAAAACTGGGGAGATGTTTCTCTCGAAGTCTACAGTCGCTTTAAGGCTAAATGCACCGAAAAATACTTATAGGAAAAATCAATAGATCGCAGCACTATCACACGGAATTTACTAGATCGATAACGTCTGAACAAATTGTCCGATTTTCGATCTGTAAACGGCATTGGACGTCTTTTTAAAATAGAATTCACGCTACGATGCCGTTTTTTCAAAAAATATTTCAAAATTTTTTAAAATGATTTCTCATAATTCCGGGAAGAAATTAAAAAATGTGGGCTTATAGCGCGATGACGACGTGCTTCCTGAATCCAACGCCGTGTCAATCATGCAAATCGGATGAATAGGAGCGGCGTAAAGTGAAATTTCGGAAAAAATACCTGACCCCACTTCCCGCTTCACGCAGTTGTCACCCGACCCTTTTGGGGGCTCCTTCGGCCGAACGGCCAAACCCGGCGGCCTGCGGCACGGGAGGAGGCCGTGCTCTCAGGCAGGCAAGCCGGGCAGTCGGTTTATTGTTTCGTCCTTTTCAATCTCAATATATTTTTCTCCACTTATCAAACTAGTGATGCTGTAACACAACCAAACGGTCTCATATCATCTGTAATAGTCGTATAAAACTATACATCGTGTTCACATATTTCCGTCTTCCTTCGAATACCATCAAAAAGTGATTTGAGGCACTACTCAAAATATCAATTCCGATTTGGAAAGTGATTTCAAAAAGAAAACTGAACGAATTGTGTAGATATCACCAATATTCCATGTCCTAACATCTTATTTTACATACATTTTACTTCTAAGATCTTCCGTTATCATTCCACTACCAGAAAGAATGAGCCGAAATTACGCACGACCTCTTTTATCCTGCGACTCGATTTTTGATCTCAAAACGGCGTTTGTTTCCTTGATAGACTTCACCTGATGAATCTGTTTTCCCAAGTAAAATTTTAAAACTGTTTTCGTACTTTCGGACAAAATTGAAGTGGTAAAATAGGGCGCAGGCGAGATGGATCCTGAATCCAACACTGTAACAAACATTAAAATATAATATTAAGAATCGTGACATGTCCCAGCTTACTTAGTAAGTTATATTGATATAAAATGATTGTTATATTTGTATAAACTTGAAGATTGGAAAAAGTTATTCCCGGCGCGTCATTTTGACACAAACTACGTAAATGATAACATAAAAGGATGTAGTGTAAATCATTGTATTGTGACATATGTATTTTAATGCATTAAATTGTCATGAAAGCAATACAACTTTAACCCTTAGACAGGAACACCACACTAGAAGAGGAATATCCGTCTATGAGGGGGATAAATTGTTTTGTTGTACAGTTCGGCAACTTTTACATTTCTACATTAAGATACCATTTTTCTAAACATCGTACACACTTATCAGTAACATTTAATCGGGTAGGAATTCAATTTATAAGATTTATATACTACTAGTAAAACGTAGCATACCAGTCACTGATAAACCTCGTATTAGGGAATCAGAATGCAAACGTATTAAATCGGCGATCCTCATCTAGGTGTCGAGAATAGGGATGCAACATTGATGTTGATATTTTCAAACCAGATTTTGTATAGACACATGAACATATTTCGTAAAAAAATGAAACATTTATAAAATCTGATGTTTATTATCGATGTGCTTGATGAGTTGTTATGAATGAAAAGAACCGATAATCACAATTTTATAAAAAAGTTAAAATATGAAATAATATTGCATTATACCACTGTCAATACATGTGTTCGAATAAAGCGAACGGTGATTGTAACATCCTCATCCAGTAGACTATCTTCAGCCAAAGAAATGACCCCATTTTTCTGGCATTTCCTATGTATGTCCTTCCGTACGCAGAGAGGCGGCCAACGCAAGCACTCTAGGTGTAAGGTCTCTCGCCCACCTTCCTGTACCCATTTGAGGAAGTTGTGACTCCATAAGATGACCCTGGGCGATAGTAAAAAGAATAACAGCGAAACTAAGCCTGAAAACTTTCTTTTGCCGTTTTGTCTAAATCGTAATTATAAATTAACAATCACGGCCACTGTCAAAACAAATTATCTTCCGCACGAACTTGATCGATGTTTCTAAACCAGGTTTTTTAAAGATGTTTTAATTTTGAACATTGATATTTGCATTTGTATTACTTGAGCATCATTCCTTCGCTTTTCTTGCTATCCGAAACTGGGAGGGGACGCGCCGATAATTCAGCGAGTTCTTCCTTAATGGCAGAATGTACGCATGAAAGACGGGTATCAAACACACTGTTCAGTGCGATGATGCACGGTGGTCTGAAGAGGGCCGAAACGCGCGCATAGGCACCAAATTTTATTTTGTGAAAAACGGTTATTTCTTGGTAAATGTCAATTCTACATACTTCAAATGACTAGAAACCAGGAAAAATAATAATTTTTATCAATGCTTACAGCCATACGACGCCCTCAAAGCCAAGCGTTTCAGCCGAAGAAAAATTCAGCTACCCAAGCAATGAAAATATACCTATCTTTGATTGTTTATAACTCTTTTCCTAATCAACTTTTCAACTTCCAGAAATTATATGCACTTTCATATACCTTTCTAAATATATTAAAGCAGTTTCAGTGTCATTTTTTTTATTTTGCATTAAATTAATTGTTACGTAATTAAGGTATGTAAAAACTGCTCATTCTTTTGAATAAGTAAATTTTCACAGGCGATTAAAAAAAAACAACCAAAAACACTCCCCCAAAATTAATACATATTTTTAAGTGAACATTATTGAACAATTTTCAGTTGAGATCAGCTGCCCCGATCTGCCCCTTTCAAAATTATGACCGTTTAAAGTTTGCATTAAGTGTTTGGAAAGAGCACCATTACCTCCGGACATAACACCGAAATCGTTTACTTCTTGAAAATTTATTACCTTCTCAACTCTCAGATTTTCATTAATTACATAACATTTTCAATATCTTTTCAAAATTATTCCTTCTTTCAATTTACCAAATTTCTGTGTTTTTCAATCAATTTAAACATTGGAAATTGAGATCTGTAGAACTGAAACATGCAGTGAATTTTGACGGGCAATAACATTAAAACATCTGAACACATCTCGGCCAAATCAATGCAAGTTATTAATTGAACAATTGTAAATATTTTTACATTGATAACAACCGCCTTGGTTAACGTCTCTCAAAATGGCGTCCATTTATAGTTTACATCACGAGGATGAAAAAAGCGCCATTCCCAGAACTATGTGATCTTTGACGGACAATTACACAAAATCGATTAAAAACACTTCTTTGAAATTAATAACTATTAATAATTGGACATTTGTTTATGATTTTGCTTTAACAACAGCCGCCCTGGCCTGCCTGTTTAACAATAGTGACCATTTAAAGACTACATGATGAGGATTGAAAGAAAGCGCCTTACGAAAAGTAAGTTATTTTTGACGGGCAATTACAAAAAAAAAAAAAACAACTAAAAACACTTCCATGAAATTAATAAATATTATTAAGGGGACATTTGAGAAAATATTTTTGTTAATAACTGTCGCCTCGGCCTGCCTTTTCGAAAATGGCGAAGGTTTAAACTTTACTTGACCAGCTTTGAAAGAATGTGCCATTTCTAATAACTAAGTGATCTTTAACGGGCAATTAAACAAAAGCAAGTAAAAACAGTTCCATGAAATTAATAACTGTTATTAAATGGACATTTGTTAATATTTTTTCGATAATATCAGCCACCTCGGCTAGCCTCTTTTAAAATGGCGACCATTCTAATTTACATAACACGGTTTTAAAAAAAGCGCCATTCCCAAAACTAAGTGATTTTTGACGGACAGGTACACGAAAACGACGAAACAAATTTCTGTAAAATTAATAAATATTATTTATTGGACATTTATTGATGTTTTTTCCTTAACAAAAGCCGCCTCGGCTAGCCTGTTTTAAAATGGCGACCGTTTAAAATTTTCATAATGAGGATTGAAAGAAAGCGTCTTACCAATAGTTAGTGATTTTTGACGGGCAATTACACAAAAATAACTAAAAACACTTCCATGAAATTAATAAATGTTATTAAGGGGACATTTGATAAAATACTTTCGTTAATAACAGTCGCCTCAGCCTGCCTTGTGGAAAATGGCGAACGATTATACTTGAAGTGCTTTGAAAGAAAGTGCCATTTCTATTAACTAAGTGGTCATTGACTGACCATTATAAAAAAAACAGAAACATCTCCGTGAAATAAATATATGACTTGAAATGAACAATTGTAAATATTTCTTCGTTGCCCCGAATTGCCTCCCTCGGTGGACGCGCAGTCAGCAGTCGAAGCGTGAGCGCTGGATGTCATGTCAGAGGTGGCGCGCAGGGTGAAATGATCCGGACAGGAAATGACCTCTGGCATATGCGTAACCGCGACTGCTAAAAATAAGACTCAAGGGACATGAAGATAAGTCTCACAGGAAGCCAACTCAGGCGGCCAGATCTCTGGCATTTCCATATCATGAAACACATCACTTTCCGGCTTTTGGTCCAAAGCATCCATGCGCCACCTTTTGACAGGTTAAGTAACATAATAGTGAAATAATATGAAATGATTAATTATTATTTTACATTATAAATGGAAAACGAGTAGTACAATTGTTACAGTGTAAGTCACTACTACTATTAGTATATACTATTTATTCCTTTTACTACTTAAAGAACATTTTTACGGTTTTTCTACTTTTGAAAACTATTGTTAAAAACTGTTTATACACTATCTCTACCTAATTTTCAACACATATTCCCTTGAGTCATGGAATAAATGCTTATAATAACCTTTTTTTACTTCTGAACAAATAAATGAAGGTTTTATTCATCTTCAATAATGTCTGATAAAGAATAGTACTTTTTTGACAAATAAATAAACAATATGAATTATGAGGAATAATATTATTTTACACTTAGAACATGTTTCAATAGAATTATACTTAAAGAACCGTTTTAAATCCACTAAATAAATAGTTATTTAACTTAACATCCTATGCGCACGATTCGGCCCCGTTCAGACCACCGTGCGATGTCTATTTGTCGGCTCCAGTCCCGGTCAAGCAGCGGCTGTGAGCATCTCTCCTTTCATCTGCAGGTCCCAATTCTTCGCGGGTCTGAACGCGCAGAGAAATAGTACTAGAACATAGATCGCAAGCCATCCCTTGTTAGACCTATCTGGATATACACAGCAATAGGATGCTAGCAATTTGTTCATTGCTCACTCGGACTCGAACTGCCTTTTTCCTTTTGTTTGTGATATTGTGTATTAGTTATTCAATTGTGCCACTTACACCCTTTTCTTCCGCTTCATTCTATCATTCCAAGCATAATATCCTTTTCTAGAGATTTTGTTCGACTCATAGTATGTCCAAAATATTTTATTTTCCATTTTTGGCTTTGGCTTTTAGAGAAAGTTCTGTTTTCTTTTCAAAATTTCGGCATTTATCTTTTTGCCCTCCCATTGTACGTTTAATATTTTCTTCCGTGTCCATACTTCAAAAGCATCTTCCTTTTTTCGGCCTATCTCAATGTTCAGCTTTTACACCCACACAACAGGATTAGAAATACCATTTTCTCGATTATTTGGATTTTGGTCTTACGCAAGGCTTGATTTCTGACGGAACACGACGGAACGGTGTTCCTGTATCTCGCTGATAATTATTACATTATATCTATATATATAAAAGAAAGTCGTGTTAGTTACACTATTTATAACTCAAGAACGGCTGTACCGATTTGGCTGAAAGTTGGTGAGCAGGAAGCTTAGGGCCAGGAGACGGACATAGGATACTGTTTATCCCGTTCGACAGCGTTCCTGTGTGAGAACGCACGTTTTCGCGTGATTTCGCATGTTAGCGGTCATTGTTGCCTGTGTAACACATTGTTGTAACGCCGCACTGATAACAGAAGGCGATAATGATAGCCGCCATTCGTTCGCCGTTATCTATATATATATAAAAGAAAGTCGTGTTAGTTACACTATTTATAACTCAAGAACGGCTGTACCGATTTGGCTGAAAGTTGGTGAGCAGGAAGCTTAGGGCCAGGAGACGGACATAGGATACTGTTTATCCCGTTCGACAGCATTCCTGTGTGAGAACGCACGTTTTCGCGTGATTTCGCATGTTAGCGGTCATTGTTGCCTGTGTAACCCATTGTTGTAACGCCGCACTGATAACAGAAGGCGATAATGATAGCCGCCTTTCGTTCGCCGTTATCTATATATATAAAAGAAAGTCGTGTTAGTTACACTATTTATAACTCAAGAACGGCTGTACCGATTTGGCTGAAAGTTGGTGAGCAGGAAGCTTAGGGCCAGGAGACGGACATAGGATACTGTTTATCCCGTTCGACAGCGTTCCTGTGTGAGAACGCACGTTTTCGCGTGATTTCGCATGTTAGCGGTCATTGTTGCCTGTTGTAACCCATTGTTGTAACGCCGCACTGATAACAGAAGGCGATAATGATAGCCGCCTTTCGTTCGCCGTTATCTATATATATAAAAGAAAGTCGTGTTAGTTACACTATTTATAACTCAAGAACGGCTGTACCGATTTGGCTGAAAGTTGGTGAGCAGGAAGCTTAGGGCCAGGAGACGGACATAGGATACTGTTTATCCCGTTCGACAGCGTTCCTGTGTGAGAACGCACGTTTTCGCGTGATTTCGCATGTTAGCGGTCATTGTTGCCTGTGGTAACCCATTGTTGTAACGCCGCACTGATAACAGAAGGCGATAATGATAGCTGCCTTTCGTTCGCCGTTATCTATATATATAAAAGAAAGTCGTGTTAGTTACACTATTTATAACTCAAGAACGGCTGTACCGATTTGGCTGAAAGTTGGTGAGCAGGAAGCTTAGGGCCAGGAGACGGACATAGGATACTGTTTATCCCGTTCGACAGCGTTCCTGTGTGAGAACATACGTTTTCGCGTGATTTCGCATGTTAGCAGTCATTGTTGCCTGTGGTAACCCATTGTTGTAACGCCGCACTGATAACAGAAGGCGATAATGATAGCCGCCTTTCGTTCGCCGTTATCTATATCTATATATATATATATATATATATATATATATATATCTATATATATATATATATATATATATATATATATATATATATATATATATATATCTATATATATAAAAGAAAGTCGTGTTAGTTACACTGTTTATAACTCAAGAACGGCTGTACCGATTTGGCTGAAAGTTGGTGAGCAGGAAGCTTAGGGCCAGGAGACGGACATAGGATACTGTTTATCCCGTTCGACAGCGTTCCTGTGTGAGAACGCACGTTTTCGCGTGATTTCGCATGTTAGCGGTCATTGTTGCCTGTGGTAACCCATTGATTAACGCCGCACTGATAACAGAAGGCGATAATGATAGCCGCCTTTCGTTCGCCGTTATCTATATATATAAAAGAAAGCCGTGTTAGTTACACTATTTATAACTCAAGAACGGCTGTACCGATTTGGCTGAAAATTGGTGAGCAGGAAGCTTAGAGCCAGGAGATGGACATAGGATACTGTTTATTCCGTTCGACAGCGTTGCTGGGTGAGAACGCACGTGTTCGCGTGATTTCGCATGTTAGCGGTCATTGTTGCCTGTTGTAACCCATTGTTGTAACGCCGCACTGATAACAGAAGGCGATAATGATAGCCGCCTTTCGTTCGCCGTTATCTATCTATATAAAAGAAAGTCGTGTTAGTTACACTATTTATAACTCAAGAACGGCTGTACCGATTTGGCTGAAAATTGGTGAGCAGGAAGCTTAGAGCCAGGAGATGGACATAGGATACTGTTTATCCTGTTCGACAGCGTTCCTGTGTGAGAACGCACGTTTTTGCACGTTTTCGCACGTTTTCGCACGTTTTCGCATGATTTCGCATGTTAGCGGTCATTGTTGCCTGTTGTAACCTATTGTTGTAATGCCGCACTGATAACAGAAGGCGATAATGAAAGCCGCCTTTCGTTCGCCGTTATATCTATACATAGTCGTGTTAGTTACACTATTTATAACTCAAGAACGGCTGTACCGATTTGGTGAGCAGGATGCTTAGAGCCAGGAGACGGACATAGGATACTGTTTATCCCGTTCGACAGCGTTCCTGTGTGAGAACGCACGTTTCTGCACGTTTTCGCACGTTTTCTCGTGATTTCGCATGTTTTCGCGTGATTTCGCACGTTTTCGCATGATTTCGCGGGTTTTCGTATGTTTGGGCGGAACGGAGTTCTCTGTTAAGGCGGAACAGAGTTCGCCGGGTCAGCTAGTATATATATAAAAGAAAGTCGTGTTAGTTACACTATTTATAACTCAAGAACGGCTGTACCGATTTGGCTGAAAGTTGATGAGCATGCAGCTTAGGGCCAGGAGACGGACATAGGATACTGTTTATCCCGTTCGACAGCGATCCTGTGTGAGAACGCGTGATTTCGAATGTTAGCGGTCATTGTTGCCTGTGGTAACCCATTGTTGTAACGCCGCACTGATAACAGAAGGCGATAATGATAGCCGCCTTTCGTTCGCCGTTATCTATCTATATATATAAAAGAAAGTCGTGTTAGTTACACTATTTATAACTCAAGAACGACTGTACCGATTTGGCTGAAAATTGGTGAGCAGGAAGCTTAGAGCCAGGAGACGGACATAGGATACTGTTTATCCCGTTCGACAGCGTTCCTGTGTGAGAACGCACGTTTTCGCGTGATTTCGCATGTTAACGGTCATTGTTGTCTGTGGTAACCCATTGTTGTAACGCCGCACTGATAACAGAAGGCGATAATGATAGCCGCCTTTTGTTCGCCGTTATCTATATATATAAAAGAAAGTCGTGTTAGTTACACTATTTATAACTCAAGAACGGCTGTACCGATTTGGCTGAAAGTTGGTGAGCAGGAAGCATAGGGCCAGGAGACGGACATAGGATACTGTTTATCCCGTTCGACAGCGTTCCTGTGTGAAAATGCACGTTTTTGCACGTTTTCGCACGTTTTCGCGTGATTTCGCATGTTAGCGGTCATTGTTGCCTGTGGTAACCCATTGTTGGAACGCCGCACTGATAACAGATGGCGATAATGATAGCCGCCTTTCGTTCGCCGTTATCTATATATATAAAAGAAAGTCGTGTTAGTTACACTATTTATAACTCAAGAACGGCTGTACCGATTTGGCGGCTGAAAGTTGGTGAGCAGGAAGCTTAGGGCCAGGAGACGGACATGGATGCTGTTTATCCCCGTTCGACAGCATTCCTGTGGAAACGCGCCACGTTTTCGCGTGATTTCGCATGTTAGCGGTCATTGTTGCCTGTGGTAACCCATTGTTGTAACGCCGCACTGATAACAGAAGGCGATAATGATAACCGCCTTTCGTTCGCCGTTATCTATATATATATATATATATATATATATATATATATATATATATATATATATATATATATATATATATATATATAAGCATGTTAGCGGTGATTGTTGCCTGTTGTAACCCATTGTTTATATTTCCAAATAATTTCTGTAACTTTGTCTCATCAAAAGACGAACTTATCAACTACATATTTCCAAACATTATTTCTAACTACAAAAATAATGAATGGTTGGGTGAGCGAGCAATTTTAGCGGCTAAGAATAAAGATGTAAATGACCTGAACTACGTAATTCAGAGTAAGATCATTGTAACAACGCATTCATTCAAATCTATTGACTGCGTCACGAATGAAGATGAAGCCACCCATTGAATTTTTAAACTCCTTGGATGTGCCTGGCTTACCACCGCACAATTTACGCCTAAAAGTTGGCTCCGTAGTAATCATGCTTCGAAACATAAACCAACCAAAACTGTGCAACGGTACGCGTTTGGTGGTTAGAAAATTGATGAACAATGTAATTTACGCGACGATACTCAAAGGAAAATTCGAAGGTGAGGAAGTTCTCATTCCGAGGATCCCGATGATCCCAACCGATATGACGTTTCAATTTAAAAGACTTCAATTTTCGATCCGTCTTGCATTCGCTATGACCATCAACAAATCACAAGGCCAATCATTGAAAGTTTGTGGTTTCAATCTAGAATATCCATGTTTTTCCCATGGTCAATTATATGTGGCATGTTCACGGGTCGGAAGATCATCTGCGTTGTTTGTTTTTGCGCCTGATAATAAAACAAAAAATGTCGTGTATCACAAGTTTCTTAACTGAAGAGTGGAACCTATGCACCAAAATACAGGAAAAACAATGAATGATTAATTTACTTAATTTTTTTTATTTGTATTTTCTAATAAACAATTTAACTTAATAAATTCCAAAATCTGCTTATTTATTGCTTTTAACAGCCGGTCCCTATGATTACAGCTTTGTATTTCTCTCTTAAACAAAAATCAATTTAAAAAAAACGATCTGCTACGTAACAGATTTTTTAATTATCTATTTAATATCAATTTTTTTGAAATTCTTCTTTGTTTGAGAGAAAAACACAAATCTGCAATTTCTTTATTATCACGAGTGCAACAAGGATAGTACAGTTTCTCACAGTGAGGGCAACGCGAGAAAAAGATGGGACCAGCTGTTAAGGCGGAACAGAGTTCGCCGGGTCAGCTAGTTATTTATAATTATGTTGAAGATGACAGAAATATTTGTTTAATCTACATGTAGAATAAAACTTATTTCTTTACGTAAATCAATTCATCCTATAAATTGTCACACTGTAAAACTAACTTTTTAAAATATTTTTTATTCTATCGTATTTACAAAGAAAGGTTTAAAATTTTTCTCCTGCAAACTCGTGAACTTGAAGGGTCTTACGATTTTAATCGGAGCGAACATGAGAGAGTTCTTGCACGGGTACGCTAGTAGATAGATCCGGAGTAATAGATATAGATGGCATAACGGAATTGATGAATAATAATAATAATAATAATAATAATAATAATAATAATAATAATAATAATAATAATAATAATAATAATAAATGAAAATACATGTATCTATGCTGAAAAGTGATTGCCAGTTTTTAAAATTATGTTGAAGGCAACAAAAATATATATGTTTAAAGTCCTATGTACCAGTAACATGTAGTATAAAACTTATTTGTTTAAGTAAATAAATTCATCATACCATTGCAACATAACGACAATCATCCACCAACATTACATTACGTGTACACAATAAATTGACAACGTACTGAGCTCCTTAATAAAATAATGTTAGCTTCATTAATTGATCTGAAGTGGTAGATAATATTATGGAGCTGGAAATGTGAAGAATCCCGATTTCCCATTTTTTTATTTGCCTGGACATAATTATTTCAAGATAAATTAATTTTTGCCTATATTTTATAAAAAAATGAATGAATTCATTCATTGGGAGTAACTGATATGCAAAACACCGACACAGATTAGTCTTAATATGCAAATGGTCATTGCTTAATTACATACCACTGCACAAATATCCTGCACCTATTGAAGAAACAGATCAACTGGGTGGGCCCATAACATTCAAGCATTTTCCATTTTACCTATTTGAACATGAGAGCTGTGTAAACAGTCAAATTGAGAGTCCTAACGAAAAGCCCTACTACTTAGAGAATTATTCATATTTGCTTTCCACCATGCAGTATTAATTTCAATGAGCGAGTGAATACTACAGCTAGTCGCTCTTGCCTCTGAGTAGCCGATTCAAAATTTGTATACTCTACCCATCTCTTCGCACTTGCAGTCTGCTTTGACAATTGTGACACTCGTTTTGGCGTTGTTTCAAACAATTCAGTGTTCACAAATTTCTGTAAAAGAAGATGTTGTTTAGAAAGTATACGATATCTATATATTGTTTATTGTACATTATTGTATATTCTGTTCGAAATATTATTGTACTTTTTACTCTCTCAACCTATCTCAATTTTAAGCACCTTCAATCTCAATGTTTTCTTGCCAATTTGTACATAACGCAGGACAATGCATGTACATTGACATTTTTTACCACTTCAGTTACGGGTTTCTTCCAAATGTTCCACCCAACTTTCATACAGGGAAATTACATAACCTTATTCAAACACCAATGAATTTCGTAATAATTCTGGACATTGATGAAATCAGTAGTAGATCTCAGGCATCCTCTGGTGGATATGAAGCTAGGCGAAAAATTTCCAGAAAAGTAACTATATTGTAAATATATTACGGTTTATGGTTGTAAAATATAGTCTCTAGTACGCCAGACCTTTAAGGGAAGGGTGGCACTAAAGTTTCATCGGAATTAGTTCAATAGATTCATAGATTACCGCGCTCTAAAACAACGCACTTGTCTTTATATATATATATATATATATATATATATATATATATATATATATATATATATATATATATATAAACATAAAACATAAAAACATAATATTACACAAAAAAGATATCGATGTACTTTGTCAGTAGTCTGAGTGTCGTCTAAACCTGGCGTTCTCGGCGCAGGCGGCGGCGGCGGCGGCTCCCTGCATGCTGTGGATTGGAGCGCCCAGCCCCTCCCTGGCTCTTCGCCCTACGCGTCCAGGGCGGCCTTCAATGCCCTGAACGGCGGCGGCGGCGGCGGAGGTGGCGGCGCGTTTCGCAACGTCAACGACCAGGAGGACCCTACGAACTACGCACCCAGAGACACCTTCAACGCCCTGCACGGGGCCGCTTTCTCGACCAACAATTATGAGGACTACGAAGAAGACTGGGCGCCCGCCCCGCACTCCGCGGACGACCCCATCCACGACTCTCGCCACTTTCGCCTCAGCCCTGAGCCACGCCACGCACCGCACTGGCCGCCACACCAATAGTGGAGACTCTCACAATAAATGTTATAAACTTCTGGCGCATGTGGAGGAGCCGAAGATTATCCCGTTTTGACCATGAATATGTGGTGGAAAATTTCGTTTAATAGAGTTGCATATGTGGCCTTTTATTTGTTAGCCAAATCCTAATAAGCATAAAGCCTTACACTCACGGGCAAATGTCACATGAGTAACTCCGATTTACGAAATTTTGCACCACTTATTCATGGACAAAAATTCACCATCTTCGACTTCTCCGCATGCCCGAGAACTTTGTAACATTTATGCTGAGAAACCTTTAGACGGTTGTATAGGGTTGTATGTAATTGAATAATTTATTTCAGAGACACGTTCAGAGCCAAAAAGTTAGTCGATGATGGAATATTTTTCTAATAAGGTATATGTATCATTTTTTTCAACGAAAATAATTGAACTGTACTACTTTTAGCAAAAAAAAAAAAAAAAAAAAAACCTACAAAAAGAGTCTGAGGTCATATTTTTTCGTTTTTCCGTAATCGGCAAACTTGGCACTTGACCGGTTTATGAGATAAACGATTCACTTCTTATGTATTCGCGGATGCAAGGAGAGCGCACAGAAGTTATACTCCCAAAATCAGCATTTTGTGAAAAATGTAACCAATTTATTCATAATCATTACCATGTAAAGATCTCTCCTCAGTATCCCTATTATGAATATACTCGTACTTAACTAATTGCAATAGCACCAACGATCCCCAATTTTGAAAGCCAGTTTTTCATGTTCCTTTATAGATGATTTTTTTATTGGAAGTTCTAATCGTATTTAATTAGTTCAAATTTACGTCATTATTTTTTATTTTATAAAATCGGGGTACTGACGTTACAGCTTACAATTTTTTTTAATAATTTTTTTCAAAACTAATTTTGATGAAAAGTTTCAATTTGTGACTGAAATTAGAACTCAATTACTTCAAAATTATGCGATAACTACTTTTTTGACTTACTGCATATTCCATCATGGCATCGAGTCAGCAGACCTCTTTCTCACTACACATTGTTTTAACATCTGCTGTCGGTAAACCTTTTTACTTTCTCGACCTTAAGAAGGTACTTAATCGTGCGCCGGAGAGAAAGTTCCATAATCGTGCGCCGGAAAACGGCGAATTTTTAAATTAGAGTTGAAGTTTGTCTTTAATTAGCTCATGATTGTGAAAGGATAATTTGAAATTTCAGTAAGTTCTCTGAAATGAAGTAAGTTTACTGAGAGTGCTAACTTCCCCGTCGTTGATTTCTTCTATGTGTGATTCAAATCAAACTTTTTATCTTGCAGTTTATTGTTTAAAATCATTTTATTTCAGTCCCCAAGTATTGAAATCACTAATTCCGTTTATGGATTACAATTTGCGGTCACATACGATCACTTCGCGATGCCCAAGTTGTAAAGTGACATTTTGCAGGACGCCATCGGCAGAGTTGTCTTATGAAACAGCCATCATAATTTCATACTTTATGTACTGAATAATCACGATCATTTTTCTAAAATACAAGTGTTTATAACATCTGAAATTTCATAAACCGGATAAATATCCACTGATTTTCTTTGTTGATGTCACAAACATAAATATAAGTTCTATACATTCGTATAACGTTTTTGTAAAATAAAGAAAATAATCATGTTGCACTTAATATTGTTTTCTACGTAGTATTGCAAAATGATGCAATAATGTGATCTAAAGATCAAGCCTTCCGAAAGAATAAGAAATTTTCAAGCCTTCTGAAAGAACATTAAATTTCACATTAAGTTGACTCAAATTTGTTTCTTTTTTAGTAAATTGTGAAACGTCTGACCTCCAAACCAAATATCTTGATACGTAATTCAAATGAAACGAAAAATGTAGGATAGTAGGAAACTATAATCAATAAGTTTTACAGTAGACATTCTTTCGGGCTTTAGAGACTAAATAATTATGTAATTAATTATGTTATGAGAGTGAAGAATCATAGATATTCACATGTCCTACGATTCTAATAATTACAAGTTTTTTAAGTGATATTTATGTGTTTTGTTATCATTTCTAAATAAGCTTTGTAACTTTCTGTACGATTTTTTATTTAAAATCTTTGTATTATTTAAACAATTTTTATGGAACGAATTGAAAAAAACAACAGAAAATAATATTAAAAAATGGAATCAAGGACTATTTCTTAGTTTCACTTCTTTTCATCGCCAAATTCCGTTCTGGGATCTTACAAATGTAATAATCACGAGTAAGAAGTGGGAAGGCCGAATTGTAATTACTCCTATTTCTCTTATGGCCAAATGACGTGAGAGATTTACATTTGTTAATATACACAAAGAGCTCTGCTCCTCTGACCTACTGAAATATTTAGATTTTGCTAAGGGAAACCTCATAATCAAATAAAAATGATTAGTTGCACTCAAAATTTAATAGAATAAATGTGACTTCGCTCGTACCCATGGAAATTTCCGTTGATAATATTCTGTGGCGCCTTATCTATTCTTTTTCGCCC